>CP139769.1:27770000-28260955 GCA_034370585.1 Fragaria x ananassa | reverse complement strand
CCTAAACCCTAACCCTAAACCCTAAACCCTAAACCCTAAACCCTAAACCCTAAACCCTAAACCCTAAACCCTAAACCCTAAACCCTAAACCCTAAACCCTAAACCCTAAACCCTAAACCCTAAACCCTAAACCCTAAACCCTAAACCCTAAACCCTAAACCCTAAACCCTAAACCCTAAACCCTAAACCCTAAACCCTAAACCCTAAACCCTAAACCCTAAACCCTAAACCCTAAACCCTAAACCCTAAACCCTAAACCCTAAACCCTAAACCCTAAACCCTAAACCCTAAACCCTAAACCCTAAACCCTAAACCCTAAACCCTAAACCCTAAACCCTAAACCCTAAACCCTAAACCCTAAACCCTAAACCCTAAACCCTAAACCCTAAACCCTAAACCCTAAACCCTAAACCCTAAACCCTAAACCCTAAACCCTAAACCCTAAACCCTAAACCCTAAACCCTAAACCCTAAACCCTAAACCCTAAACCCTAAACCCTAAACCCTAAACCCTAAACCCTAAACCCTAAACCCTAAACCCTAAACCCTAAACCCTAAACCCTAAACCCTAAACCCTAAACCCTAAACCCTAAACCCTAAACCCTAAACCCTAAACCCTAAACCCTAAACCCTAAACCCTAAACCCTAAACCCTAAACCCTAAACCCTAAACCCTAAACCCTAAACCCTAAACCCTAAACCCTAAACCCTAAACCCTAAACCCTAAACCCTAAACCCTAAACCCTAAACCCTAAACCCTAAACCCTAAACCCTAAACCCTAAACCCTAAACCCTAAACCCTAAACCCTAAACCCTAAACCCTAAACCCTAAACCCTAAACCCTAAACCCTAAACCCTAAACCCTAAACCCTAAACCCTAAACCCTAAACCCTAAAACCCTAAACCCTAAACCCTAAACCCTAAACCCTAAACCCTAAACCCTAAACCCTAAACCCTAAACCCCTAAAACCCTAAACCCTAAACCCCTAAACCCCTAAACCCCTAAAACCCTAAACCCTAAACCCTAAGCCCTAAACCCTAAAACCCTAAACCCTAAAACCCTAAACCCTAAAACCATATACCCTATACCCTAAACCCTAGATATGTCCACGTAATTTCCCTTGCATTCTGTGCATATAGAGTTTAGGGTTTAGAGAGATAGTGTACATAATTTCCCTTACAACAGATGGGCATATATGTCGATTATAAACCATATCCATTATGTGCTCCTTAGAGCCCTTGACAGAAAATCTCTATACCGCTAGATTTGCGGTCCTCACTTTGATGAGACAGTTTTCCGGCTGTTAGGGGGAGATAAGAACGTCATCGTTCCTAATGAACGATGTGTAGAATGTCTCATCTTGATCCCCAAATAGCACATGTGGTATTGCAGTGCGAAGAATTCTACCTCGCTTCTGGGCAGGGACATATGACTGGTTAGCCGCCATGGCCGTACCTCGTCCTATGGGGACGTTTATCCTTACAGGTTTGTAGCAGGTATATATGATCTCGTCACTTTAATTAGGTCTAATGAAGTGTTTGGCATATTATAGGCTACACTACGTAGATCTAAAATTCATTACACTTCAACTGCAAGTAGAATTCTTCGCACTGCAATACCACATGTGCTATTTGGGGATCAAGATGAGACATTCTACACATCGTTCATTAGGAACGATGACGTTCTTATCTCCCCCTAACAGCCGGAAAACTGTCTCATCAAAGTGAGGACCGCAAATCTAGCGGTATAGAGATTTTCTGTCAAGGGCTCTAAGGAGCACATAATGGATATGGTTTATAATCGACATATATGCCCATCTGTTGTAAGGGAAATTATGTACACTATCTCTCTAAACCCTAAACTCTATATGCACAGAATGCAAGGGAAATTATGTGGACATATCTAGGGCATATCTGGGTAGACCATTAGGTTCGAACGATTCTTATCCCTAGAAGAGGGTAAACTTGGAACAAATGAATCTTCTTACCATCGCAATCTCAAACCAATTCAACACACGAGATTAATCTGGATTATGGGTTTGTCCTAGAAGAGAAGAAGTTGGGGGACGCTCCAACATGTAAACCCACTCCCGAGAATAGAAAATATCGGTAAATTTAGTGAGATATTAAATCGGAATGAGATTTCATCGATAATATATTTATATCTGCGGTGGTCACCGAAATTATAATAAGCGATGATGTCGAAAAGAAACAATCCAGGTCAAATCAGATTCCTTAACTAAGAGAAAGGTGTTATGGGCCTGTTGTTCCCACACCTACCCATGTTAAACCTATATTGTTTAGATGGGTATTTGTAAGGAAGCGTAATGAGAAAAACGAGATTGTGATATAAGTCTCGTTTAGTGGCGCAAGGGTTTTCTCAACGCCCTATGATTGATTACGAGGAGACGTACTTTCCCGTAATGGACATCATAATGTTCCACTACCTTACTAGTTTGGTAGTTTCCAAATAACGGAATAAGCAGCCTATGAATATGGTGACAACTTATCTCTGTGGGGATCTGAATATAGAGATATACATGAAGTTTTCTGAAGGACTTCTGTTACCCAATGCAAATAGTTCTAGACCACAGAACATGCTCTCCATTTGCTAGAGTAGTTTACTTTAGAGCTGTTCAAACAATCTAGACGGATTTGGTATAACCGTCTAAGTGAATATTTGCTTGGGATGAGATATATGAACAATGGACTATGCCCATGCGTGTTTATTAAGAAAACAAACTTCAGGTTTGCAATTTGTGGTGATCTACGTCAATAGCATGAATTTGATTGATACTCTTGAAGAGATCAAGAAAACCACAAAACACCTAAAGTCGGAGTTTGAGATGAAAGATTTTTGAAGACCAAATCATTTTCTCGACCTGGAGTCGTGCAAAGTACAAATGGAATTTTGGTCCATCAATCAAATTACATCTAGAAGATGTTTTTATGAGGATAAAGCAAAGTCTTCAAACTCACTCATAATCGTCTGAAATCTAGTGAGACTCGTATCACCATGCAGATGATAAGGAAGAGATATTGGGACCAGAAGACTCATATCAAAGTACAATAGGCGCATTATTGTACTTGGCTAAATGTCGTAGATTGGACATCTCACCCGATGTGAATTTGTTAGCTAGATATAGCTATTTGCCTACACGCCGTCTCCGGAAATGGCATAAAAGACAATTTTTGTTACTTTAAATGTATGACAGAAAATGACTCATTATATCCCTAGGCATCATGGAATGGAACAACCGCCTATGATCCTTGGAATGATGTTTACCTTGTTAAAAATGGTGACATGAGTTATGTAAACCGACACAAGGCTTATTCCCGACTAGTTATGTATTTATTATAGGGAATACAATAATCTTAGAGGTATATGAAACAAAAACCTCTTTAAGTTATGTTGACTATTAAGTTATTCGAGAAGCATGATCAATGTAACAGTTTTACCTAGTGTGTAATTTTCAGGGGGAGTCAATATTAGGGGGAGTATCCTGAAGCATACTTTTGACCATTGTGTATTATTTTCTCTTTCATCCAGGGTTATTTTGTTCCACTGGGTTTTGTTACCTGACAAGGTTTTAACGAGGCACACATTAAATTGATCACCCTACTCATACTTCATCTTGAAAATGTCTTTATTTGAAATATATGTAATTACTCATCTTTTCCCTTCGACCACGGGTTTGTCCCATTGGGTTTACCGGGCAAGGTTTTGGTGTAACAATTATTATGCATCTATCTCCTACAGACACACATCTAATGATCCAGACTAAACCGTTTCACCGAAATCAAGGGTTCTAACTACCACCGCTATGTGTGCGTTCTACTCTTTTCTCCTTCGACCAGGATTGTTTTTGTCCCATAAGGTTTTTATTACCTGACAAGGTTTTGACAAGGCAACACTAGAGCACATATCAGATGAATCTAATAACAGAGAATACCCAAGGGGGAGTGTTGTAAATAGTTTATTTAATGAACATTCTTGTAATTAGCTTAATAAGGATATTCATGTAATTTACATACTGATTACATCTCTATATAAGAGATGGTTCTCTACTCAATAATATATAGATATTCCATCATTCTCATTCTAAGTGTCGTTCTTCTTCTCTCTCAATCTCTTGAATTTTATGTTTTACAACAGGGTGTGTTTTAAATAAATTAAAATGTGTTAATAAAATTTATCGAGCAAAGACACGTTGCAACACTGAAAAATACCAATATTCTATCAATCCTCCTCTTTCTGGCTTCTGGGTGAGAGGCGGCAAATTGCGCAAAACCTCAAGTCTGATGGCTCTCGATGCTTGGTTGGGTGCAGCAGCCACAAATACTATCAAGTGATGACCTTTTCGATCTCTTTAAATTAATATACACACGTATCTCATCATGAACAGCACACCCTACTGCTGCAACAAGTTAAGTTTAGTTATGCTAGCTAGCAACCGATGACTTATTTCTTGTTCAATTCCAAAACGACAACCTCCATCTTGCTAAAGCCTGCAGCCCCCTGACACGTACGAATGCTTCATTCCAAAATTCTTTCGACAATCCTTATGATTGTGCTCTTAATTTGGGATTCTGAATTACTATCAACAAATTAAGGGTATTGTTTTCGTTGCATTGTGACAAACATGGCCGGGAAGCATTTTCAAGCTGCTTACAGCTAAGATTAATTCACCCGTCTTTTACAGACCTAACAATCACATTTTGAAATCCAGCATACTACATACTTTGGAATCATCCTAACATTAACCTATTTCTAACGCTGTGAAACTCTCTATTAGCGAAATAAGAACCAACAGAACAGCAGAGAACAGGCAGCTTGAGAATTCAATCCCTCAGAATATCAAACTGTATATATAGTCACTAATATAGAACAAGGCAGCGACTAGCTCAAACCATATATCTACATCAATTGTTCATCTTATATAATCACTGGTTCAACTTTCACAATCCTTAATAGTAAAACTAGCTAGACTCGATCTTTAATTAGTTTCTGAGTATGCAACTAAGCAACCAGCCAACCACCCCTTCCAAAGCAATACAATTACAATCTACAAATATCACAATTTAACTCCAGCAAAACTGATGGAAGGAAAAATCATTTTAAGCAGCAAACCCAGCAATGCCAAGTGAACAACTTTATAGATTGGAAGAGTCAAATGCGCACTATAGACTTAACATAAGATGATAAGAAGATTTACACATGGCTCTGTCATTAGCAACAATGTATGTATGCCTCAGATTCAACAAATATGTCAACAAACTATCAAAATGAACAAGCTTTTTACAGTAGAGTAACTCAGTCAAGTAGTAACCTTAATCTTCCCAACTATTCGACTGAAGGAGCAAAATTCATCAAGGTTTTAACCTCTTTCAAGCTGGAAAGGAAGCAGAACAAGTAAACATAAGGAGGAATGTCTGGCACATCATGCAATTATGTGTAGCAGAAACCCATTCCATGAAATCAAAACTGCTGATCAAGAGCAGGGTCTCTAGGAGATCTTGGAGACAGATATCCAGAAACACCTGAAAGGCTGCGTGTCAACCAGGAAGTGCTTCGTGTCAACCATCCTGTTTCTGCTTCTTCTTCCACTTGAAGCATGCTCTTCCTTTCTTCTTCCACCAATATCTCCAACCACCTCTTGGCCATACAGAGCTTGACAGCTTCTACACCTTGTTGGACTATTTCTGGAGGAGGAAACACAAGAGGGTTTCCGTCCAAGTTAAGTTTGGTCAAACTGTCAAGGCGGCCAAATGTAACTGGCAGTTCATGGAGCTGATTGTTGCTGAGATCAAGTTCTTTGAGGTTGGTTAGATCACCAAAAGTATCAGGCAGCTCAGTGAGGACAGTAAAGTTGCTGGCAAGGTTCAGAGTTTGGAGATTGGTCAATCGGCCAAAAGACAGTGGAAGGCCCCTCTGCTCATTAAAGTGAGCATCCAAAGAGCGCAGAGACCTCAGCTCACAAACAGAGGTGGGAAGGGAACGAATCTTGTTTAATTGTATGGAAAGTTTCTGAAGATTGACCAACTCATAACCAATGTTGGTTGGCAAGTATGAGAGGTTGTTGAAACTCACATCCAACTCCACCAATGACCTAAAGTTGTACCGAAACCAATTAATTCCATCACTTTTCATATAGGCAATCAACACATGTCTCACTCGGAACTCAATCTGATCCTACAGTAATGATTCAGAAAATAAATACTAAAACGTAGAAGCTTTTCTGAATCGAGAAGTTCACCTGCAACGACAGATAGAGTCAGGAAGAGCAGTAATCTTGTTGCCGGAGACACTGAGAAGTTTCAGATTTTGCAGCAGGCCAATGGTGTCAGGCAGTGACTCCAACAGATTGGAAGACAAATTAAGCTCTTGTAGCTTCTCCAGTCCGCATATTGTATCAGGAATCACCTGTTCAAAAATGCTTTTAATCATAATAACACTAAACTAGTCAATCATTTCTATTTCGATTTCAATTTCTTTGCTTCTTGATTCATATTCCCCTCTTTCATTCACAATGACACCAAACTAATCAATCAATAATCATGATAAACTAAGTAACTAGTTCAATTTCTAAGCAAGAAAAGAAAGAAAGAAAGAAAAGGGAAGCAAACCTTGAGCTCATTGCTGGAAAGATCAAGGTGTAGCAACCCGGCGATCCTGCCAAACGCCTCCGGCAAGAACTTTAAGCGGCGGCCGGAGAGGTTGACGCGGTCGAGCGCGGTCCCGTTGGCCTGGTGCAGAATGCCGACGACCTCCTCGTGGAGCTGGTCGGAGACCGGCGGCTCCTCCTGGACTACGCCGTCCTCGGCGGAGCGATAAATCTTGTTGAGCCTCTCCTCGGCGTCCTTGAGAAGCTTCTCGTAGGCGGCGTGGAGCTCGTCGAGCTGGAGAATGGCCTTGCAGTCTTGCTTTTCTTTGTCGGCGGAGTCGCGGCACTCCTGCTCGCGCTCGGCGAGGTGGGCCCGCCACTGGAAGCGATCGACGTTGGAGGGGCGTGGGGAGAGGACGAGGTCCTCGAGCTTCTTGGAGAGAGAGGAGCCGATGAGGGCGAGCTTGGCCTTGGCGGTGTCGACGGCCTCGTGATCGGGGCGGGGGCCGAGAGCGTTGAGGACGGAGCGGGTCTGGGAGACGTCGGAGACGGCGAGGGTCATGGCGGCGATGACTTTGGGGTCGGACAAGTGGGGCATCTGGTGGAGGAGGCCTGAGGAGGGTTGTTGTTGAGGTCGGATCAGCTGGGGCTGGGCGCCGTCGATTTGGATGGACTCGAGGTCGGAGATGTCGAGGGGGCGTGGGGCGGTGGAGCCGAGGATAGGAATGCGGTCCATGATGTAGGAGAGGATAGGGAAGTTGGAGGGGTTGGGATCCATTACTACCAATTAAGCTTGAATTGAATTGAATTGAGAGACTGGAGAATGAAGGAAGGAGAAGGAGAAGGAGAAGGAGAAGGAGAGGGAGTGTTGTTATTGTTATGGGAGAGAGGAGAGAGGAATAAGGGCGTGGAATTTCGGAATGGATATGAAATTGACGAGGTCGTTTTCTTTCCTTCCTTCTTCCGGAGAGTGCGAGAGCGAGAGAGTTGGTTAGTTACATACAGTACACTGGTTCAGAAACAAACAAACTACCTGCCTGCCACGTCATATTCCAACAAATTTAAAGCCGGACCTGCCCAATTTCCGGCCTGTTGGGCTGCTGCCTCTACCCAGACCTAAAAACTGATCGTTACACTGCATGAGTTTGATTAAACCAAATTATACAGAAATAAATTAACACCAGCATCATACCACAATTTTAAGTGACAAGTTTGTAAATAAATTAAAATATGTAGATAAAAAATAAATAGAGAAATTTTATATACACATCCAATTAACTTAATACACATCTCTTTCTCAGTACACAACTTATTTAATTTCTCATTCTGATATTTTACTAAATACACAACCCAAAGTACCTAAAATACTTTTAATCTAAAAATCTATGAAATATCATATTATGTGACTATATTAACACTATTATTATTATATAATTAGTGTATATTTATATAAATTAACATTTTATAGATGTTCATATCTATTACTTGTGTTAGTTCTTGAGAAATCCTTACAAATTCATTGCTCATTTCAAATTCTTAAACATGAAAATGATAAACAAGATGAAAAATACATATATGAATAGTGTGCTTGGGTGAAAAGGAAAATATGTGAAATATAACGAAATAGGTGTTCATATGCATAATAATTACATCATTTGACATTTTGACACTCTAAACTTGAAAATTATGAATCTTTAAGGATAAAAAAGAAATTAATTGATTATCCAAATTTCCTTGCAAATTTTTTATTTCCTTTAATAGTTTCCCTAAATAAGTTCTCGATCTTAAAAATTTAATTTGTTCTAATTCACTTTATAAATTTTCATTTTTAATATTTTAATTTGGTTTATATTTCACATTATTAGTTTCTAAATATAAGTATGTTATTAATAATTAAATTGTATTACACATGCCTCTTTTGGTCATTTAACATACCAATCAAATTTAATTTAAAATATCAAATAATAGGGATGTGCATTAAGTTATTTGGAGAGTGTATTTAAAATTTCTCAAATAGATAAGTTGTGTTAATAACAAAAATAGGTGTGTTAATAGCATCTAAATTAATTCTTTTATTTTTTTTATGTGATGATAAAGTACATTTTCAACTAGAATGGAAATAGTGAAAATCTTAAGGCCTCGTTTGGTCTGTGGAAAGTAACCATTAGGAAAAAAAAGTTGTTTCTTTCCTGCATTTGGGAATGTTAAAGGAAATGATTTTTTTTTTGAATGTTAGGAAAATATGAGGGAAAATTCTTCCTTCCAAAATCTATAGAAAGCACTTTCCCATCTCATGTTCTTGCATTTATTACTCATAATATATTATTTTTTATTTTAATTAACAACTTTCAGGTAGGGGTGGAATTTTGAAACCGAAAACTTGAAAAAACCGAGCCGAAAACCAAACCGAATTAAGAAAAACCGAACCGAACCTAATAGTTTGGTTTGGTTTTTGGTTTCGACCCTTGAAAAACTGAGCTGAACCGAACAACCGAATCCCTCTAAAACGACGTCGTTTTTTGTCTTTATTTTCTTATAAAATATTTCATTTGAAGAATATGATTTTAGGTTTTATGTTCTATATAATTATATGTTTATCTTTTCTAATATTTTGCTTTTTATTTTCGTTTTATGTACATATAGAAATGTTCTAGGTCATGTATACGAAGTATAAGAAGTGATATGTCACCTCTAAAATTGAAGACCTTATTCTTGCTAGTTTTAGATGATGGACTCTAATATTTAATTTATTTTTCTCATCTTTATTTAAATTTATGATTTTTAAACTTTAAAATTTGAAATTTATTTGGATAGACTTTAAACTATGGAGTCTATATTTTGTGTTCAAGATCAACTTAGAGATTGTTAGTTTGTTGGAGAATCAATGTCATAAATTTTATTGATATATTATATGTGCTTATAAAAACAAGTAATGGAAGAAAGAAAAAAGACCTAAAGTACGATAATTTTTTACTAAGCTAAAAGCATACCAATTTTAAGAAAAAATATTTTTTAAAAGAAGAAAAACCGAAACCGAATCGAACCACGGTTTGGTTTGGTTTCTGATTCAAAGTCTCAAAAAATATCAAACCGAACCGAACTAAACTGAATTTTTTATTCGGTTTGGTTTTCGGTTTTAGATGAAAACCGAACCAAACAAAACCGAACCCACCCCTACTTTCAGAAAGATTTTCCTTGTGTTACCAAACATCCAAAAAGTCATTGGGAAATTTTATTTCCCTTCTCTTTCCCATCTCGTGGGAAAGACAGAGGAACTACTTTTCTTTCCGTGAACCAAATAAGGCCTAGGTGATGTCAAAAGTATAAGCCCAATTAGTTGGCAAGCTTGCAGCCTCGGTATCACACCGGCTAGAACGGATTGTTTGCCAATGGTGAGCTCGGTCAGATGGGTAACTTCCCTCCATTGTTTGTTTGGGTGTCTTGTCCGCATTTTTGGACAAAATTGTTATAATGTTTTATCTTTTTAGGAATGTAGTCGTGTCTTTAAGCATTAAGCAATAGATGATATGAGTGTTTTCAAACTTTTCCGCTTGAGTAATGCAAGATGAGATTTATCTATTATTGAAAAAAAAAATCAAAGTATTAAATAAGCAAAATCCTTGAATTTTATATTAAAACATAAACCGCAATCATGTATTTATTCGTGGGATTAACATTTTTAAAATTAGGTTATTGGGCATTAATCTTTTTATAAAATATGTTAGTCACGTAGATATAGGCTCTTGTTCCAAAGTATATGACTGTCGAGTACTGAGGTGTGTTAATTGTTTATTGTTATATATGTAGGTTTGAGGTTTCCAATGAGGCAATGCCCAGTCGCTAGAGATTTCTTGGATGCGCTACCGATATCAATTAATAAATGTAGGAATATTAATTGGTATATGTAGCTCTTGCTTCGTAGAGGAGCTGCAGGTCTTCAAGTCTCCAGGTGATCCTTAAGCACACAGACTATCATTCTGGAGTCTCGACCAGCTTCTGTCAATAAACTACTCATATCCATCGCTAGCTAGCTCTTTCGAATTGATCGAAGAGCTTTCAGGTGCAGATCCATGATTCATAGGCATACATGCATGGATGCGTTGAAGACCATCTTCTAGTTTCTGTAAGTATACTCCTTTTGTCGATCAAGGTGTATGTTTGACTGTTTGTAATATAAGCTGCATGTTTTCATCGATTTGCTTCAGAAAAGCTTCACTTATGTTCACGAATTTCTCCAACAGTGATAAGTATGATAAGTATTTTGGTCAAAAGAGATGATGAAATTTTCCCAACTAGTGTGTTAATGTATGATATGCACTAATGCATTCAATAATCCTGAGGTAGTCGAATGAATCCTCAGTAGTAATATTTGTCATCAAAGTGGCATGTAGTCTCATGAATTCTTAAATTAATAAATTTTATTAGTTACAGTCCTCATGTAGACAAATGAGTTCTTAAAATGGTAAAACGAGTTCGTATGCTAAAATTGTAAAATGGTTGATGTATGAGAAATGTTAACAAGTATAGCCTCACGGCGTTACCTTCAAAGAATAGTAATAAAATAAAATAAAAAACAGATAGTGATAAGTATTTTGGCTAAACGAGATGGTATGTTACCTTTTTATTATGTACTCTCAGTATTCTCCTTGTGTTTTTGAGAAATTGTAATTAAAGGAATTGTCTATCAAGTTCAGTATATATATCTAGCTATGCTAGCTCTTACACTCTTACTGAACGAAAAGGCTACATTCTTGTAGATTGTTTCTCAGGAGGAGTTTTGCTTAGTCAAGATCCAGTTTGCTCCTACATAAATGGGTCGTAAATGGTTTGGTGTTAAAAGATACAAGCCAAGAAAATCCAACAGTACTACAATCTCGTCAGTGTTGCACTTGGATGAGCGACTACACATTTCATACCAGGTACAAAAAAGTTATGAAATATCCATGTATGTAATATGTAAGTGTATGTATATACACAGAAATATATGTTATGTGTAGGAGAAAACTATTATATGGGTTCTTAATTTAATCCTAATGTCTGTTCTTCTTTTCTTTAGAGCTACTGTTCAAATGATAATTTTACTACTCATTGTTACATATATTCTGCAATTTATCAAGCAGAGTAAATTGTGGATCGCGAAACATTATGCAAGTGCACAAATATGTGTTGAATGGTATGAAGACTTACCCCAGGGCGTGAAGAACAAAATTAGAGAAACAGGGTTTCAACCATTTGTCCAGGTTCTGAGAAAGCAGCTCAGGTATAGAAATGCAAGTAACAAATACTTACTTGCAGCTCTAGCTGAAAAATGGTGGGACACGACCCTTTGTCGTGGCTTTAGTAAAGCCTCGGGCGGATACTCTAAAGTATGGGAGGTACGTAGCCTACTACTCTTTCTCTCCTTGTACTAGTTATATATATATGCATGTACACTAGTAAATAACATTTTGCTGACCAAAATCTGATAAAATCTGATGATTTTCTCACTAATAATTCAGATTTGGGCATGCCAATACATACCGTCTTTGGCCCGAGCAAATACTGGTGCTATAGAAAAAACTCAAGAACAATGGAGCAATTTTCTTCTGCTTTTGTATTAAGTGTACTGTAACTTTACAATGAGAAAGCGAATATATAGAAACTGAAAAAATCTAACTGCTACAAACAGTTCTATCTAGTAAGCATGCCTAACTAGCTAAGCCATGCTTAGCCATTCTTGCTCCATACCGCAACATGCTGCAACTGCTCTATACTGCAACTTCCATACTGCAACTTGCTCCATACTGCAACTATATGTTATTTCAATACTCCCCCTCAAGATGGATCAAGAAGGTTGATTGATCCAAGCTTGCCTAGAATATTTTGAAATTGAGCTGAAGAGAGGGACTTAGTGAAAATATCAGCTAGCTGATCTTCACTTCTAGTGTAAACAGTTGCAATGACTTGAGATTGAACCTGATTTCTGATGTAATGGCAGTCAACTTCAATGTGTTTTGTGCGTTCATGAAACACTGGATTAGAGGCAATATGCATTGCTGCTTGATTGTCACAATGCAGTGGCATAGCTGTAGACTGTAAAAAACCTAAATCACATAGAAGGCCTTTTAACCAAATCAGTTCACAAGCTGCTGAAGCCATTGCTCTATACTCAGCTTCAGCACTAGAACGAGCTACTACACTTTGTTTCTTACTTCTCCAAGTAACAATATTTCCTCCAACAAACGTGCAATAACCAGTAGTGCTTTTTCGATCAAGGGCATTGCCAGCCCAATCGGCATCCACAAATCCTACAATGCTGGTGTTTCCATTATTTTTAAAAATGATGCCCCTCCCAACAGAACCTTTTAAGTATCTCAAAATGCGCTTAACAATGCTCAAATGAAAGTTGGTTGGAGCATGCATAAACTGACTGACAATACTTACAGCATAAGAGATGTCAGGTCGAGTTATTGTAAGGTATATCAGCTTCCCAACCAGTCTTTGATAATAGCTTAAATTGAAGAGGGGATCCTCAGCTGTGTCAAGCAGCATCCTGCTGTCAAGAGGTGTTCTGACAGGTTTGCTCTCTAGAATCTTAGTTTCTGTAAGGAGATCAAGAATGTACTTTCTTTGACTCAGAAATAAACCTTTATGAGAAGCAGCCATTTCAATCCCGAGAAAATATTTAAGAGCACCAAGATCTTTCATGGAAAACTTTGATTGCAATGATTGCTTGAGATTCATGATCTCCTCACTGCTGTCACCTGTAATGATCAGATCATCAACATAGATAAGCACAATAAGTTTTCCACTACTACCATTTCTCACAAACAATGAAGAATCTGCATTGCTTCTGCAGAATCCAACTTCCTCCAGCACTGAACTTAATTTAGCATACCATGCCCTAGGGGACTGTTTTAAACCATAAATAGCCTTGTGCAACCTGCACACCATATCAGATTCATGGAACTGAGAATGACCAGGTGGGAGTTTCATGTACACTTCTTCTTGGAGTTCTCCATGTAGAAATGCATTCTTTACATCCATTTGATGTAAAGACCAATTTTTGTTGACTGCAACAGATAACAACACTCTCACAGTGTTCATTTTCGCAACTGGTGCAAATGTTTCCTTGTAGTCCACTCCATAAGTTTGAGTGAATCCACGAGCAACAAGACGAGCCTTATGTCTCTCAATGGTTCCGTCTGCATTAAACTTGGTCTTGTAGATCCATCTGCTTCCAACTGCTTTCTTCCCTTTAGGGAGTTTCATCACACTCCAAGTCTTGTTTTCATCCAGAGCTGCAAGCTCATTGTCCATTGCTTGTTTCCAGACTTCATGTTGACTTGCATCTTCAAATGTTTGAGGCTCATGAGAATGATCAATGGCACTCAAGTAAGCATTATGAGTTGATGAAAGTTTGCTATAACTCATATACTTACTAATAGGATACTTGGAAGTGTAAGACACAAAATCTTGCAGCTTAAGAGGAGGTTTCCTTGCTCGAGAAGGATTTCTTCTAGGTGGGACAGAAGATGGGGCATCTTGAACTTGCTCATTGGAGACTTCTCGTTCAATTTGAACTGCCTGCAAGTCATCATTTTCATTCTCATTTTCCTGAAGGAATTCCTGTTCACTGGTAAAGTTAGAAGGGGAAGGCTTGATGCAGAACTCATCTTCAATGCAAACAATAGGTAAAGGAAACAAATCATTGTAGTACTCCCCCTGACTCTTGACATCAAGGCTGTCTGAAAAAAAGGAACTTGACTCATCAAATTTCACATCTCTAGACACCATCAGTTTTCTTGTTGAAGGATTAAAACACTTATATCCCTTCTGAGTAGATGAATATCCCAGGAAGACACACTTGACTGCTCTAGGATCAAGTTTGTCCCTTGTATTTGCTTGAATGTGCACATAACAGATGCAACCAAACACCTTTAAGTGAGAGAGGTCAATTTTCCTGTTTTTCAAGACTTCAAGTGGTGACTTAGAGTTCAACACTCTACTAGGCAGCCTGTTGATCAGATAGGTGGCAGTGAGAACAGCTTGAGACCAGTATTTTTTAGGGATATTAGCATTAAACATAATAGCTCTTGTTTTCTCCAGCAGATCCCTATTTTTTCTTTCTGCTATTCCATTCTGTTGAGGTGTACCAACACAGCTTGTTTGATGAACAACACCATTGAAGCTTAAAAACTGTTTCATTTTATTAGACATATATTCTGAGCCATTGTCAGATCTTAAAGTTTGAATTTTTGAAGAAAACTGAGTGCTAACAAGTTGATAAAAATCTGTAAAAGCATTGAATGTTTCACTCTTATGTTTCAAAAGGTACAGCCATGTAATCCTAGTAAAATCATCAATGAAGGTTACAAAATACCTAAAACCATCAAAGGATTCTAGAATCGGTCCCCAAATATCAGAGTGAACGATTTCAAAAGGCTTACAAGCTCTAGACACAGAAGAGTTAAAAGGTAATCTAGCAAATTTGGAGAGGTGACACACTTCACACTGCTTGCTTTCTTGGCTCAAAGTTGGAAACAAAATGGATAGAACTTTTTCTGATGGATGAGCTAAGCGTTGGTGCCAAATATGGTGATCTGAAGCATTACTGAAGCTAACTTGGAGGGCCTTTGGTTTCTTGGACAGGTAATAAAGGCCATTCAGAAAAAACCCTTCACCAATCTTCTTCTTGGTGGTGATATCCTGAAAAATCATTTTGTGAGGAGAAAAAATTGCTAGGCAATTTAGAGTTCTGGTGATTTTTCCAACTGATAATAATTTGACAGGGAAAGATGGTACATATAAAGCATCAGATTTGATATTTGTGGATAAAAATTCTATTTTCCCTTTCCCTAACACAGAAGCACCTTTTCCATTTGCAACAGAGACATGTGATGTTAATTTTTCAAAATCATGCAGAAGATTAATATCATTTGTCATGTGATCTGTGGCTCCAGAATCTATTATCCAATAATCATGTTCAGTATTTAAATCAAGAGCAGTTTTGAAGGCATTTAGGATACCTGAAATATCACCATCATTCACAGTACCAGCATCAGCAAGAAAGCCTGCAAATTTTCCCAATAGTGCAGTGTGTGACTCAGAACCAAAAAGTTGCTCCTGCTTCCCTTGCTTCTGCTGTAAGTAAACTGCAAACTCATTGATTAATGCAGCTGGATTTGTTGTGAAATCCACAATGCTCTCAGATGAAGCAATGTTGGCCTTAGGAGGATTGTTGTTCCAGCTTTGAGATGAATTTTTGTTTTGAAATTTTAACTTCAGCTCTGGATGAAGAATCCAACACCTTTCTCTTGTGTGACCAATGCCACTGCGACCAATACTGCTACAGTGACTGCATTTCAGTTCTGGACGTCTTCCTCGATAAACTCTTTCCTCTTGAGATTTGTGGCTGGTAGCATAAGCTCTAGAGTCTGATAAGTTGGTAGAGACTTCCAACTTCATCACTTTCCTTCGCAGTTCTTCTCTCTGAACTGTGGCACACACCTGTTTGAAAGAGGGCAGATCTGAGTTCATGAGGATGTGACTTCTCAAATCTTCATACTCTGCACTCAAGTTTGCAAGCAGCTGAAAGATTTTATCTTCTTCAGCTCTCTTAGATAAAATAGCAGCATCTATGGTATGAGGTCGATAAAGATCTAACTCATTCCACATGCTTGTGAGACTTCCAAGGTACTGCACAAATGATTTCTCCTCCTGTTGAAGGTTAGCAATATCTCTCTTCAGTTGAAAAACTCTAGCAGAATTATTTTGATTTCCATACATCTCTTTAACATCTTCCCAAAGATGCATAGACGACTCAGAGTAATTGAAAATTTCAGCTATCTTAGGCTCCATAGAATTTAGAAGCCAAGACATGACAAGATGATCTTTACTCAGCCATGTATCATAAGTGGCTGAGTTGATTTCTGGCATTGAAATAACACCATTGACAAAACCAAGCTTGGATTTTCCTCCAAGAGCTAAAGTAACAGCTCTAGACCAAGAAAGATAGTTATACTCATTGAGTAAAACTGAACACAGACGAAGGTTGGGATTTCCCTCATCAGAACCACCAGACATGGTTGTACTGGTATGATTATCTGAGCTAAGAGGATTAACCTCAGACATAGAACTTTCAGTCATTCTGAAGGATGATAACGACTCAACTTTCACAGAGAAAATGAAGAAGATAAACAGAAACAGGACACTAAGGTTCTTGCTCTGATACCATATAGAAAAAACTCAAGAACAATGGAGCAATTTTCTTCTGCTTTTGTATTAAGTGTACTGTAACTTTACAATGAGAAAGCGAATATATAGAAACTGAAAAAATCTAACTGCTACAAACAGTTCTATCTAGTAAGCATGCCTAACTAGCTAAGCCATGCTTAGCCATTCTTGCTCCATACCGCAACATGCTGCAACTGCTCTATACTGCAACTTCCATACTGTAACATGCTGCAACTTGCTCCATACTGCAACTATATGTTATTTCAATAGGTGCTAACACATTCCCAAGGGCACTACGCTGGAGTCCTCATAATGTATTAGCACTACGCTGGTGCTAATACATACCGTCTTTGGCCATAGTCTTGCAGAGTATAGGGTGATTCTCAGAAACCTCATGTGTGAACAGGTGAACTTGTATATATTCAGAGTACTATTAATTTAATCCACCTAATTTGTTAAATTCATATATATGCATCAAGTACACCTTGATCTCTTTATATATATACTTACAGTGAACAAATTTGCAACAATATATTTATGTTAATATGTTCTAAGTAATTGGACTATTAATAGCTGGTTAAGCTCATAAAACTTCTCCATACATACCATACGTGCAGATAAACTTCTCACCCTGGGGTTCGGATGAGGAACTTCCATCTTATTGTGTAGCTAGCCTGTCATCAAATAAGAAGAGACTTGTTTGAGAGTCTCGCTGGCAGAGCTTGGTATTTGGGCGAAAGGGTGTCCATACAAAGCTTGGGAACAGATAAACTTTTAGTCTCCAAAGCTCCCCCGGAGACCATGTTCAGCGACAATGTGCTCTCAGACGTCGATAAAGAAATTAAACTTGGGTTTGATGGTTTTGATGCAACTCAATACTTAGATGATAGGGCTGCAATGACTTACCAAGATTTTCGGGAGCAGTTTCTGTCATACAACTACTGCACCAAAGAGGTAAATATGCATGTTAGGCATGCAAATGTTTCTCTACACATGCATCATTGTACAGTGTTTGTCAACCTGCAATATATTCTAGTTGTTAATCTTGCTTTTTGAAGAAAACTGGGTACAAAATCTTGTGGAAGTTTTATGATATATCTTCTTGATGAAAAACTTTACAAGGTTTAATACAAATATATATAGATACAATGAGAATCGTATAAGGATGAGCTAAAGCAAACTCAGCCACAGCCACAGCTGTGACACCGAGGTCACCAACTTGTTGCAAAGGTACGCTGCAACAGTTAACTTGTTGTTTCAAATTGTTGTTTCAAATAAAAGAGACCAAAGGTACGCTGCAACAGCCAACTTGTTGTTTCAAATAAAGGAGACCAAAGGTACATGGTAACACACCAGAAGTACCAGTAGCACACCAGCAGTACCAGCAGGGATAGCAGTAGCACACCAGCAGGGATGACAGCAAGTCAGTAGCTTCTAAAGTCAAATTGACAGCAAGTCAGTAGCTTCTAAAAGAAGTGAGTTACATTACACAAAAAGTTCTGTGCTATCACCCAAAGTGTGTGTGTTGGAACTTTTATGAGTACTGTACCCCAGTGAAAATTATGCCGGTCTTTTCTGTGAACAGAAGTTACAAAAGGATGTCTCTGGATACGATGACGATGAAGATGAGGAGGACAACATCGACGAAGAGGATGGTGGCAAGCAACAAGTAAATAAACATTTCACTGCATGGCTTATATATACTATCACATATAAATCACACATGTTATTGGTTTACCTATGACAAGTGCATATATAACAAAAATATTGATGCATGCTACTAATTAATAAACCACCCAAATACTTATTTATGGTAGTGAAACCGGTAGCCTAAATATTTTTAGTATCTTAAATATTTCTTTTTGTGATTCTCAAAAAAAAAAAAACAAAATCTTTTTGTATCAGAACAAAAATTGGGAGTGTATTTTTCATTCTAAAAAAATAAAAAATAATAGTGTGTAGATTGGAAGTTGTGGAGTGTGTGAACTGTGAAACATTCTCTTATATATATATATATATATATATATATATATATATATATATATTGTAGACTGATGGCATGGGTCACTTTTTTCATACTTGTTCTGTTTTCAGATCCCCTTTGTTACATGCGTGGCTTCTATCCAGAGTTCCAATTTCCAAACACAACTCTGCGCGCTGCTTAATTGTAGTCATTTTCAAAAAAAAACTCTACTGCTTATATATAGTTTGCCACATTTTAATCTAGAAGGTACTGGTACAGGAGAAGAACAAGGAGGGCGGTGAGCAAAGAGATGAGAATAAGCATATCAAGGGCTTGCATAAGGAGAATGTTGACAATATTGTTATTGTGCTAAGTGATGAGGAGGAGGAGGAGGAGGAGGAGGAGGAGGTTAAAGAGCAAGTAAGTGTCTTATAAGTATTGGAACCATGTACTGATCTATTATGTGCTGCTGCTTAATCAGTTAATCCTAAATCTGAAACAGATCGATGATCATGACTTGCACAGGCATGGAGATGATGATGAGGTTGTTGAGGAGAGTGAAGAAATTGGTGAGGAAAGTGAGGAGGAGGAGGAGGATGAAGAGTTCACCTTCGATGGGGAATCAGATTTTTGTTTGTCGCTGGGAAAGAAGCGCAAAAACACAAGGGGCCGAAGGTCCTATCTACAATGGAAATGATCGTAAAAGGGCAAAGACTCCTTTCTTTTTAGGTGTTCCTGGATCGAGAAAGATCTAATCAGTATTTTTACTTGCTAACTTCTTAATCTAGTTTCCCAAGCCTAGTTTTAAGGGATGCATTTTATTTTGCATGTTTCATTGCTTTTGAATTGTATCATATGCTTATCAACGCACTTCTTCCAATCCCTCCCTCCCTCCCCCCTAGAGAGCGCCGCCTACTGTGTGAGATCAAATCCCGTCCGGCGGCTCGCATCGATCTGATGTTATGGGTTGTTGGTATATATCAGTAAACAAACTTGTACAGAGAAGAAGCTATCGTTCTTATTCTTTATATTGCAATATACATTGGTATTTATACATACAGAACCCTAGTAGGGTTTGTCAATTCTAGCTGTACTAGGAAAGTAACTAATTACAATCAATCTAGGATTCTACTACTAAAGATAGTATCAACTAATCTATGCTATGAGATACAATCGGATCCTTTGCTTTAATACTCCCCCTCAAGTTGGAGTGTATGTTGATAACACCCAACTTGCCAAGTAATGCTCCAAACTGCACGGATCCGAGTGGTTTAGTAAAGAGGTCTGCTGGCTGCTCTTTAGTTCGAACATGCATAGGTTTAATCATACCTCTTTGAATCTTCTCTCGAACTACATGGCAATCAATCTCGATATGTTTGGTACGCTCATGGAATACCGGATTCGTGGCTATGTGGAGAGCTGCTTGATTGTCACAGTATAGCTTAATAGGCTGCAGTTGCTTGACACGCAAATCATTAAGTAAACTCCTAAGCCATATGACTTCACAACTCGTTGTAGCCATGGAACGATACTCAGCTTCAGCACTGGATCGAGACACTGTAGTTTGCTTCTTAGTTTTCCAAGACACTGGTGCATTGCCTAACATAACACAATAACCTGTGATAGATCTTCTTGTGTCCTTGCAACGTGCCCAGTCTGCATCACAATAAGCTGTTAGTTCGATGTTTCCTGTAGATGGCAGAAAAATGCCCTGTCCTGGTGTCCTCTTTATGTATCGTAACACCTGATGAGCAGCAATCAAATGTGGTTCACGTGGTTTATCCATGAACTGACTCAAGATATGTACTGCATATACGAGATCCGGCCTTGTGATTGTCAAGTAAATTAACCTGCCAACAAGCCGTCTATACTGTGAAGGATCTGTGAGCAATTCACCGTCACCTTGAGTCAAAGACAAGTTCTGATCAACCGGAAATAGTGAGGGTTTTGCAGCCAAGAAGCCTGTGTCTTCTAGTATTTCAAGAGCATACTTCCTTTGGCAAAGTGCAATCCCACTCTTTGAACGTGCCACTTCTATTCCCAGAAAGTATTTGAGTTGTCCAAGATCCTTGAGCTTGAACCGGTTGGAAAGGAATGTTTTGGTGGCAGTGATATCGTCGAGACTATTTCCTGCTAGAATCACGTCATCCACATATACAAGTAAGGCAGTAAACTTACTTCCATGAGCTCGAACAAATAATGAGTAATCTGACCATGACTGATGAAAACCAGCTGCTTTTAATGCCATTGACAACTTGATGAACCATTGTCTACTTGCCTGCTTCAAACCGTACAGACTTTTATGCAGTTTACAAACTCTGGTCTCCCCCTTTCCACCGAATCCAGGTGGAAGTTTCATGTACACTTCTTCATGCAAATCACCATGGAGAAAGGCATTGTTCACATCAAGTTGGTGGAGATGCCACCCTTGGATCGAGGCAAGACTAAGAAGAACACGAACTGTTGTAAGTTTAGCAACGGGAGCAAAGGTCTCTCTGTAATCCACACCCTCAATCTGACTATAGCCTTTTGCAACAAGTCTTGCCTTGTACCTCTCAACACTGCCATCCGGTTTGAGCTTGACCTTGTAGACCCATTTGCAGCCTATAGGTCTCTTGTGTGGAGGCAAAGGAACCAAGCTCCATGTGCCATTGCTTTGAAGGGCAGCAACTTCAGCACGCATGGCGGCTTGCCATTCCGGAATGCGAACTGCCTGTGAGAAGGAAGCAGGTTCTTTGTGTATGGAAAGGTTAGCTATAAAAACTCTATGTGAAGGTGAAAGACGATGGTAAGAGATGACATTAGCAAGAGAGTGAGGGGTACCTGACGGCGGTGAAGGCGACGGAAGGGACCGAGAGGGTAGTGCTGCATCAACATGAAAATCTTGCAAGAATGTGGGCACCTGAGTAGGTCGAGATGACCGACGAGGGTGAGGAGCAGGATGGGAAAGTGGTGAACTAGGAGTTGGAGTCTCAGGTAGTGGGGTGGTGTCGGGTTGTGTTTGTGACACAGTAGGTTGCACAACATTGTGATCAAGTGTGGGTGCAGGCAGCGGAAGATTGGTATGTGGTGGTGGTGTTGGACCCGAAGAAGTAACCCAAGGTTGATCATCATCAAAAACTCTAGGCAGTGGTGCAGGAGAAACCCGAGACGAAGGAGGATACTGTGTTTGGCCCGTAATCCTAGTTTGACCGGGATTGGAAGATGAAGAAGAAGATTGTGTTGCGAAAGGAAAGACTGTTTCATGGAATGTAACATCCCGTGAGATGAAAACAGACTCTGTCTCTAAATCATAAACCCGATATCCCTTTGTCCCGTTCGGATAGCCAAGGAAAATACACTTGGTGGCTCTAGGGTCGAACTTGGTGGGTTTGTGAGGATGTGTAGAGGGAAAACACAAACAACCAAACACTTTGAGATGAGTGTAGGTAGGAGGTTTGTTGAACAATTTTTCAAAGGGGCTGTGTCCAGAAAGTAGAGGTGTTGGTGTGCGGTTTATGAGATAAGCAGAAGTGAGAATGGCATCACCCCAAAATGATTTTGGTAAACTTGCTTGGAAAAGAAGTGCACGAGCTACATTGAGCAGATGACGATGCTTGCGTTCAACAACACCATTTTGTTGTGGTGTGTTGACGCAACTCGTTTGATGCACAATACCTTTGGAAGAATAAAAACCATCCATTTTGAACTCTAAGCCGTTATCACTACGAACTATTTTGACCTTCTTTTCAAACTGAGTTTCAGCAAGTTGAATAAAATCAATAAGGAGTTTTCGAGCTTCAGATTTTTGCACCATTAAGTAAACCCAAGTACACCTAGTGAAATCATCGACAATGGTAAGAAAATATTTAGCTCCAGAAATGGAGGGCTCATGGTATCCTCCCCAAATGTCAACATGGACTAAAGAAAACGGTGACTTACTTGAAATTGTACTTAAAGGAAAAGAATTTCTTGTTTGTTTGGCTAAAGGACAAACTGGACACTGTCTTGCATCGCAAGACTTATTTGACATGAAAGGAAATAAAGAAGAAACTCGACTCGAAGGATGACCAAGGCGTTGATGCCAGAGATTGCTCGATGAACTGTTGACGACATGACATGTTCCTTGCTGGGTTTTGTTGAGACAGTATAGTCCTTCCCTCTCATGGCCCATCCCAATCGTCTCCCCCGAGCGTAGGTCCTGTATGAAACAAACTTGTTTGAGAAATATTGTGATACAAAAGGAATCATGAGCAAGTTTGCTAACGGATATAAGATTAAGGTAAAACATTGGGACACATAGAACGTTTTGTAGTTTGAACTGAGGAGAGAAAATCATCGTGCCTATGTGAGTGACCCTAGCATGACTACCATCAGGAAGTTTGACAAAACGTTTTTGGGTAGGAACTGCATGGGTGAGTAAGTGAGGATGACAAACCATATGATCGGTGGCACCACTATCCAAGATCCATACACTGGTCTTTGTATCATTACGAAAGCCAAAAGCTTTACCTGAGAGTTCCTCATAAGATGAGGTATTACCAGCATGATTTGCTGATGCGGTGCGGTTTTTGTTGAGGAGCTCGAAGATCTCATTGCACTCGGCCTTTGAGAAAGGGAAGCTGCGTGGGCTGCCTTCCTTGTCAAACAGTGAGGACACATTGTTTCCTCTAGCTTGTGCTTGCATGCCTTCCAGAGCTGCCTTTCTCTTTCTACAATCTTCAATCACATGACCTTTGAAGCCACAGAAAGTGCACTTAAGGTGTGCTTTGCAGTTCTTAGTAGAGTGATTGTCTTTGTTGCATTTGGCACACTTCTTCCTCCCTTCAGAGTTTCCTTCCTGTGCCGCATTACGCACCGCGAAGGCAGCACCCTCAGGCTGAGCAAGGGCTCCTTTGCTGCCGGTCATGGCTTCTGCTTGTTTTTCATGACGGAGTGCTATGGCAAACGCTTTGTTCACGGTCGGAAGAGGGTCAATAGCCACGATGCTTCCACGAATGACTGAAAAGCTATCATTCAAACCCATTAGGAACTGCATTGTCTTCTGGGTGTTGATGTAGTTTTGAACTTTGACACCTTCTGTGGACAAGTCACATAGGGCATCCCTTTCATCCCAAAGACCCTTCAACCTGTTGTAGAAAGTTGTGACAGTCTCGTTGCCCTGTTTACATTCATGAATTGCATTTTCAACATTGAATAGTTGCACAGTATTGGTTTGAGAGAACCTTTCTTGGAGCTCAAGCCAAATGGCTCGAGCTGACTTGCAGTGTTTGACACTCTTTGAGAGCTCCTTTGTCATGGAACCGGTGAGCCAGGTTCTAACCAGCGTGTCCACACGATCCCATTGCATCTGCTCATTGTTCTCTTCAGCTGGTCTGGAACTACTGCCACTCACGAGTCCAGCCTTGTTCTTGATTGTCAAGGCGTTTGTCATGGATTGGCTCCATTCCGAGTAGTTATCTTCAGCAAGTAACCCAGGTACGAGTATTGCGCCTGGTTGGTCAGAGTAGTGAAGATATAGTTGATGGTTGGGATGTTCCCAAGGTTCTGCTGTGCGAGAAAGGCTGGACGTCGAAGCTTCTTTGAGGATGGCATCCTTCAGAAACTGTATGGCCAGCTTGTGTTCCTTCTCGGTGTCGTCGCTCATGTTGAACAAGGCTAGGATTTAGCAGACTTTGTGTTTGTGAGATTTAGGCCAAGGATCAATGCTCTGGTACCATAAACAAACTTGTACAGAGAAGAAGCTATCGTTCTTATTCTTTATATTGCAATATACATTGGTATTTATACATACAGAACCCTAGTAGGGTTTGTCAATTCTAGCTGTACTAGGAAAGTAACTAATTACAATCAATCTAGGATTCTACTACTAAAGATAGTATCAACTAATCTATACTATGAGATACAATCGGATCCTTTGCTTTAATAATCAGAGTTACAATATTACGAAACAGTAAACACTTGAATTCCAAGTTTGCACAGTTGCATGTTGTGTTTGTTGAAGTACGTTCGCTTTATACAAGACGAAATTCTAAATCCCCTCGATTTACATTGATTCAAATTCGAACAGCAAATCTCGCACATTGATATCAAATTAAGGCATATCAATTATGAATTGGAGCGTCAAGCGGAGCATGGCTGTGAGACTGACAAGTGCGAGGGCGTGGAGCCCTCTCTCTTTGACGACGACCCTGAACAAGTAGACGGTGACATCGGAGGTGATGAGGCTTCCCCGTCGAACCAAAACCCGGCGTCGATTTCCGGCGAAGGTGAGCATGACCAACACTGTGATCCACGCGATCATGGTGGCACGGGCCGCGATGACGACCAATGCGAAAACCAGAGACGCTCCGATGATGAGTAACAAGCATGGCGTTGTGATCTGCAGATAGTACTCGCAGCTGTAATATAATACGAGTAGAGATGCCAACGACATGGACAGCAGCCATGTCGTCGTTGCTGATCTCGTAGCAGACAAAATCATGGCTACTGGCATGGCCGGAGAAATGAATGTTTGATTGGTCGATCTTAAAGAAGAAGAAGAAGCTAGCTAGAATTGGAGGTTTGTGAGAGGACCAACTTAACTTAGTAATGGGGTTGATCATGCATTGATGATGGAGGCATGCGCACATGGAGTAGCAGCCTGGTTGGAAGATGGAACCGACCTACCTTCTTATTACTAATTAACAATGTTGTTGCAGAGCACCTAACCCCCACAATATACCATAAGGATTGCTGGAGAATACAGAAACAGAACAAGGAAAGTCTCAATGTACGTATTTTGAATAACAGACGTTTACACATATTGATTCTTTTGTATATATGTATACATAGTAAGAAAAGAGATGAAAATAATTTTGGTTAAATGTAGAGAGTAGAGACACAGAACATAAATCAAGAAAAATATATTGAACATAGTAAATCAGTAAATAGAGAATTCCTTCTGTGATTTGGAGACTATACAGTATGAAGATCGATCGACGTTATTGGAAATTAATTAAGAATAATGGTAACGGAAATACCATTTTGAGCTGTTGGCATATATAATCCAAAAGGGTGAAAACTCATCGGCTGGGTTGGTCGATTTCATGATTCAAATAAGTTGATTCGTGACAAATCTGATATATAAACACCAACAATCTCTTTTGCTGGTGTCCATATATATATATATATATATATATATATATATATATATATATATATACGGAAAGTCGGAAACCAAATTGTTGGTCAGCAGCTAGCTGCTAATTAAAGTCTGTGATGCAAGTTTTTGTTGCAGTTGAATAACATTCTGTGCAATATTTTTTGCTTCTTGAGAGTTGAGAAACCATGCCATTTTGTGCAATTTGACATAAACTCAAACACAAGGTTAGAAAAAGAGACATGACCAGCTACCACTTTGACAAATTTGGTTGCGACTCATTTCCGCGACATGGAAATCCGGGTGCAGCTTATATGCAGAGTACTTGTCACCAAACATTCATGAATTGACAAATCAATTGCAGTTTGATTGATTTAGGGTTTAGTTAAACTATCATATTCACAGCGCTTGAATTGGTGGTCGAAGATGTGAACAATTAAGAAAGCTAGCTTCTCTCAACTATGAATCGAGTCTATCTCACCGATGCAATGCATGCGCGATCGTGTGGATTGAAAAGTATTGTTATCAATTAAAGCTGTGTGCCATGGGAGTATGGGACTGGTGCGCAAGTTTGGTCTACATATTTTTACACCTCCTTATCCACCATAATCTCAACCCACAAACTCTCAACAACAAAACAATATAAAAAAATAAATAAAAAATATAAAAAATTCCGAGACGACCGACAAAATCCAAAGCTCACTGCATCTGCAGCTTCTTCGCCTGGTAGACGTAAAACTGAAGTTATTCATAACCTGCTTGACAAGTTTGGTCGCAACTCATTTCTCAAGTAAAATTATCCCCGTGCATCGACACGTATGAACCTTGATATTATTTATAGTCAACCTGCTTCGTAACAATCAAAGTATAATTTTATCTAACTGTCCATTTAAACAGAGAATTTTATGCACACCGTAAATACACGATATTATGTGAAAATTTCAGTTCACGCATGAGAGTTTATTTTTTATATCATATGGTATGTATAGTATGACATACATATTACAAATGTGTCTAATTGTGTGACACATGTGAGTTTTTGAAAGAGTAAATAATCATTACATGGTTATTTAATTCTCTCATACCATATGGTATGACATACTTATTGCAAATGTATCTAAGAGTAATTGTAGCGGTAGTGCAATTTGGCAGGCGAAACACTAGGACTCACTCATTCTGCAAAAAAATCTCAATGCACCGGTCATATTTTGCTCGGACAATTAATGAGCCCTGTGTCAGAAAAATCGCCAAGGCAATTTGATGGGCGATTCTAAGCAACCGATTCGCTCGAGCGATTAGTGAGCTCAACTGAAAAATTTGTTCCCCATCACATGTCAGTCAAACAGCTCTATTGTCAACGGAAAAAAAAAAATTAACTGCTCTTTGATTACAATCATTAGATTTGAATCATGTGGCTATAATTAAATAGCAATGGTGGTATTTTTTTTTCTGTTTTCACTTAAAAATTTATATATAAGTAAAGAAAAAAAAAATCAAAAAACTACTCATATAAATACTCATCATCTTTCTACAATTTCTCACACCAAAATTTTTCAAAGTTTACCTCTCCATCTTCTCCCTTCATCAATTTTAGCTTCTATTTCTTCTTATCTCATCCAACTATGGGAGATTCTAATTGCAATTGGCAAGAAGATGAGAAAATTCAATTGTGTGATTCTTGGGCGCGTGTAACCGTATGTCCGATCACCAGCAGATCGATAAGTCTTTCAAAGTTATGGGAAAAAGTTTTTGCCGATTATGTGGAAAATTGACGTGGTCTTCCAACAAGTCGAAGCCCTAGTACTCTTCAATCTCAATTTTGACATTTGAAAAAGATGCTCAAAGATTGGCACAATGCACAACTTCAATCCCGCAATAATATAGCGAGCGACCATAACATGATGGACCAGGTTTTTTTTCTTCTCTATATTATTAATTGTAACATTATTATTATTTATGTCAAATTTATCCCTAACAAATATTTAAATTATATCAGTAGATTTCAATTGATTTATTCTCCTTCTTTAGATGAATCAAGCACAATCTATCTACATGAAACATCATCCCAAGAAATTTGATAAGTGGGCTTGTTGGGAGAAAGTTAAGCGCCACCCTTATTTTGTTGATCCACCAAGCAAAGAATGAGCACCGGAATCATTTCGACACATATTGCCTCTGAAAACGAGTCTCCAATTGACTTGGATGATGATGAAGTTATGGAGACACCACCTAGCTCTTTGCGAAGACCAATGGGACAAAAAAGAGTCAAAGAAGCAATGAGAAAAGGAAAGAAAGTGCAAGATGTTGCTTCAAGTTTGACTCTTTCTATTCAATCCATGGCCAAGTCAACACAAGCTTTTGTTGAGCTAGTGAGGCAAAGAAATGAAGAAATTGCCGCTCACTCAAAGAGAGTTATGGAATTAGAAGACGCGAAAGAGGATGTAAGAATTATGGGCAAGGATACTAGTAATATGTCTCCAGATGAAAAAGTTGGTGGAAAACAAGGAAGAGAAGTGTTATGGCAAAAACTTTGTTTGATGATTGTAGCAGTATTTGCTATACACACTTGGGTTTGATTAGTTATATTTTTCAATAATAAAATGTTGTTTAGGAAGTTATGTAATTTATATTCCGCTTATGTAATTTTAATTTCATGAAATAAAATTCTATGCATTGAATAAAATAATAAATAAGCTCAACAACATTAATAATAACAATTATGTCAAACCAAATCAAAGTTTATTGTTAAACATAAATAAACGTTAAAAAATTACAAATAAAACCAAACTTATTAATAAAGCACACAAACATAGAGTACATTATTTAAAATCACAAACCACAATTTATTTAAATCTGATTACTCGATTGTGGTGGTTCATAATCAGTTGTCATTCATGTTCCAATTATGCATCACCAAATCATCTTGTAGACATTTGTGGACGTAGGCAGACTCTACTTGAAATTCGCAATCCCTGAATGCAGGAAGATATTGTCCATCTCTCCCCACTGGTTCGAACTGAATAGGTTCTCCAGAATCCGGATGCACAGGCCGATCGTAGACAGTTGCCATGGATGGATTCATTAAATCATCTTCTTCAGACTCCACAAATTCTTCTTCGACAAATTCATTCTCCATAATCATATTATAAAGAATGATACAACTTATCATGATAGCTCGAAGATCTTCTAGTCTAAACCCTAAACACCATGACGCAATATCTCCCATCGTGATTGGATGACACCAAAGTACCACTACACATCTTTGCGGTAAGCTTCTTGTTTTTTGCAAAAGTGCTTTTCTTGTTCTGTTCTAGGGTTCGATATTGTTTTGAAACAAGTAGATCACCTAGGGTAAATTCCATCAGCAAGGTAATAACCATTGGTATACCTTTTGTTGTTGTTTTGGCCACGATCCTCTGCGTTCGGAGCAGAGGTGAATAGCGAACAAAGAGAAAGGGGGAGTGTTGCGGGCGTGCCACCTCGCGGACGAGGAATAGGTCTTGACTTCTTAAATCAGGCAAAAGGGGTTTCCAGGTGCCACCTCAGATGAGGAATTTACGAGCATAAGGCAGTCGATACTCACGGCGGCGTGAGCAGAGAAACTATATGGAAGATTCCGAGGAATCAGGGTAGAGTCCGGAGAGCTCTGAATAATTCTAGGCGGCGGCGCGCTTAGAATCGGGGTTTCGAGGTAGCTCGAAAGAAACTGGTTACAGTTTGTTTTGTGTTGTTTGTAATTGATTGTGTTGAGAGAAAGAGCTCGCTTCAACGGGGAAGCGAAAACAAAGCTCCTGGGAGCGTTGGAAATTCGACTGGGTCGAGAGTTTCAACTAGGTTGAAAGGTTTTGTTCTGTTTGAATAAGTTGTGTGTGTTGTGTTGTCTGTAAGTCGTCGAGCTTCTTTATATAGTGGGAGCAATCTCTGCCGCGAAAGAAAGACAATCAGAATCCCTATTGGACTCTGCAACGTGAAGCATAAATTCATTATTCCTCCCATGTAGACCAATCCTTATGTGACACATATCCAGTTCGCACAGCCCATTCTGTATAAGACACTGCTTCCGGCGCGCCTCTCAACTGTAGAGTCCTATGCGGACTGAAATTAGGAGTAATCTTATCCCGCGGGGTGCCACAGTCCATGTAGAAAATAATAGCTCACGCGGACCGCGGACTCCTGCATCTCACTTTCACCTTGCGGGCTATTGCAGCTCGCGGGCCAAAACAAAGCTTTTTAATTAATAAGGGCCACATGGATTGGCCCAAAGCGTGTCAAAGACTGTAAAAAGTCTAAAACAATTAAAAGCAATCACGCGGACTCCATGTGTGTCTACCGCGTTAGTTCGCGAATCAGTTCGCCAGCGTGCCTAGATGCATTCCGTCTCGCCTAATGCCAAAGTCAACAAGTAATTCATCCCACATGAAGGCATTCCGCGCGAACTGTGTGTTCCGCAAGAGAAGAGCGAGCTCGCGTGATCCTCACTTCGCGCGAGATCATTTCGCGCTCGAGATCTGTTAGTCCGCGCGGAGTCATTCCGCGGGCGAACTTTGCATTTCATCTCGCGTGGTCTAGCTGGCGGGCCATTATTATAAACTTTAAAGGAACTTGGGCTCGCCGGCCGACATAGACCAAGAACTTAATTAATACTTACATAGACAATTATTGTCCAGTAAAATATTAATTTAGGCGTAAACAGTTGTTGACCTCAAATTGAACCTGATGAGCAGTTCCACCTATGACACGCTCGAACACATTAGACGTACCAAGAACGTTGAGGTCATTTTGTGCTCCAGGAGTTCCGAAGAAAACGTGCCATATATGAGTGTCGTAAGACGCCACTGCTTCTAGAATTATAGTTTGTCTTCCCTTATGACCTAAGTAAGCTCCAGCCCAGCCGGTTGAGCCGTTCTTCCACTCCAAATGCATACAATCGATGCTCCCAATCATGCCTAGAAATCAGCGACGCTGTCCTCTATTAAGAAACCTATATAAGTCAGTAGAATTGGGAGGACGAAGGAACCACTCACTATACATAAACTCGATATGCCTGTAAAATTTCTTCAGACATTTCAGTGCTATAGAAGTTCCCATCCGAGTGATTTCATCACATTGATCAGCAGCTGCACCATACGTGAGTATTCTCAGGGCACCTGTCATCTTTTGTTCATAAAGCAATCACATTTTTCTAGTGGCATCTAGTTTTTGCCTCCAAAAACTGTCGTGGTTGCAAAGACCCTCCATTATGCATTGGAAGACATGTTTATGCATTCGGTATCGCATCCGAAAGCTTGCTTTGTCGTACACTGGACGTTCAACAAAATAATCATGCAGGAGGAATTGACCTCGGTCTTCTCTGTGTCTCTCCACATTTGGTGCACGATCAGGTCATGAACCACGCCTTTTAGGTGTATGTTCCAGTTGATATTGCGCCACCAATGCAACCGCTTGAGAGTTTGTAACTTGAATTCGCTCCAGCTCCTCCATATTTTCACGATCCCTTTCTAGCAACCACATGTTTAATGCATCTATTGAAAAGAGGAGAATGGGATGAGTGATGATATTTTAAAAGAGATAAAGGTAGAATAAGAGGAAATGGGTGAGGAGAGAATGAAGTCTGAAGGTTATTTATCAACAATTTTAGAGATAAAAAGTTTCGGATAAGTACACGTGTCACGTAAAGATATGTTGAAAATCTTATTAAATATCTAAGATATATTTCTAGAAGATAAATGATATATGAATTTGACACGTGTCAAGTGAAGATTGGACGAATATCTTATCAGAAATCATAAGATATTTGATAATTTATTAAAACATTAATTAATAATCTATTTAACAATAATGATTATTGTATTATATTAATCACATTATTAGTTAATCAAATGATAAATTTAACATTTTCAATTAATAAGTTATTTAAAATTAAAATGTAATAATGAATTAGCATGTAAATTGCCTTCAACGAGTGTATTGATAAAAGAGAGGTAATTGTCAATTTATGATGAATAGTGAATTGGTAAGAGCAATTTAATTAGCAAATCAGCAATTGCTTTTTGCCTACAGGTGCAATTGCCCTAATTATGTGACACATGTGAGTTTTTGAAAGAGTAAATGGTCATTACACGATCATTTAATTGCTTCTTCAATCAATAATGTAAAATTACACTGCCAATTTATGATGAACAGTGAATTGGCAAGAGCAATTTAATTAACAAATCAGCAATTATTTTTTGCACACGGGTGCAATTACCCTAATTATGTGACACATTTGAGATTTTTAAAATATAAATAATTATTATATGATCATTTAATTACTTCTTCAATCAATAATATAAAATTACACATTATATACTAACATTCCATTTTACACGCAGTTCCTCGTCAAAATCACTTTCTCCAACGTACATCACTTTCTCATCGACAGCGCCAGAGTGGTCCAACATACAGAGATAAGGTAAAAATCCAAGTTGGTGTGCCTTTGGCTTGGAGTGTACATATAGACTCGTCACTCGTGGGTGTCTCATCAATATGATATAATGCTGCATTCTCGTCCACAGCAGTGTGGTGGGTAGGTTTGGATTTGGCTTTCATTTTCTGAATATCCTACCCTATAAACCAATTCCGCCCTCCATTTCCGATCTTTCAAATTAATCTCATTCCTTCTACCACTCTCACTTCCTTAGAGAAATCAACAACAAATAATAAGATGGCCGAGCAACTCCAAAGTTCACCACGTCTCCCATGGACCGTCCGCCTCTTCGTCTCCGCCGCTTCCTTCTTTGTTGACGCTTGTCGCTGCTCAAACTGCACCGTCAACCGTCGCCTCTTTAACTTCTTCGACTACAAGCCCTCCCCTCTAACAAAGCCTCACAGAAACCTCAAGAGCTCCGACGTCCCCGTCTCCCGCAACCTCTGGTTCCGCCTCTACACTCCCACCTCCATCTCCACCAAGCTCCCCGTCATCGTCTTCTTCCACGGCGGCGGCTTCGTTTTCATGTCCGCCACTTCCAAACCCTACGACGACTTCTGCCAACGCCTCGCCCGCGAGCTCCCCGCCGTCGTCGTCTCAGTCAACTACCGCCTCTCCCCGGAGCATCGGTATCCCTCCCAATACAACGATGGATTCGACGTCCTTAAGTTCATCGACGACCGACAAAACAGCTCCTTGTTCGAGGCCGCGAATCTCGGACACTGCATTCTTGCCGGGGACAGCGCTGGCGGGAACATAGCGCACCACGTGGCGATCAGAGAGAGCGGCCACGAGTTTGATAATCTGAAAGTGGTCGGAATGTTGGCGATCCAGCCGTTTTTCGGCGGGGAAGAGAGGACGGAATCGGAGACGAGGCTGAAGAGAGCGCCGCTGGTGAACATGGAGAGGACGGACTGGATGTGGAAGGCGTTTTTGCCGGAGGGGTCGGATCGGGACCACCCGGTGGTGAACGTGTTCGGTCCGAACGCGGTGGATATATCGGCGGTGGATTTTCCGGCGACGGTTGTGTTCGTTGGGGGATTTGATCCGTTGCAGGATTGGCAGAGGAGGTACTACGAGGGACTGAAGAAGCGAGGGAAGCAAGCGGAGCTGGTGTTTTTTCCCAACGCCATTCACACTTTCTATGCTTACCCGGAGCTGGAGGACTCTTCTGCTTTCATTCACAAAGTCAGGGATTTCGTACAATCCAGATCAGTTGCTGCTACTGATACAGTACATTGATCAAGTCCTTCAGTTATACTGTTTTTTCGATTTTCAATAATTGGAGATAAAATAAAAGAGATATCCAAAATCTTGGTTGCAACACTGAAACGGGAGTAAGATTATTTTGCCTTGCCCAAGCAAAAAACCCTATGCTCCTCTTCTCAAAACATAGCCGTCATGGCTTGATTTTTCAATCACAGCGATCGACGTCGGTACTAAGCCACTGCACTCGATTCTTTCTAAACCCCCGCCGCCTTAGCCTAGGTCTCCAATGGCACTTGATGCCGACTCTAAGCAGTTCCTTCTCAGCATCAAGCTCTTTTGTGAAGACAAACCTTATTAACATTTTTGTGGTCAAACAACCATGGAGATGGAGGACAAAATATCGCCGAGCATGGATGTGAGGTGGAGGGCTACCTGCTAACGTCGGTGATCACTGTACCAACGGAAGAGATATGGCAGCAGCCGGACATGACTGCAAGTAAGGATCAGAATCTCCTAATTTGGTTCTGGGTTTGAAATCTGTTTAGTGAGATTGAGTCTAAACTTGAATCCAAGAGAGCTGCGCTTCTTCAACTAGAATGTAATACCCCAGATTTTTCATATCATTTTTTCTTGTATTATTCCCACAATTAATGAAGGATTATTTATATGGAAATTCTTATTTAGTTGTGCGAAATTGAAGTTTTGGAAGTAATTTTTTTAAGGTGCTTTGACTTTCATGAAAGTTGTAGAGCAAGACGATACGATTTCGTAGACATATGGTATGCGTAAAACGAACTTCGTATGAGAAAGTTATAGTCAGCGGAGGTTGGTGGCTTTACAAGATTTTGGGTTAAATAGAAAAGTTTTGGGGTTGGAAAACCTAATTTCAGAAACTCAACTCTTTTTCTCTCTCCTCCTCCCGGAGACGCACGAGCAGCCATTTTCACCGGAGAAGAAGTCGGATGTCCGGCCATCGTTTTGGCCTCCACCGGTTTCGTTAGCTCGGTCTCCTCCTCACCAACCCAACTATGCCGATCCCTGACGCTAGCGACCGGCGTACAAGGCACAACAAGGCTCGAAAGCCACTGCAGTAGTGACCTCTCACCAGACCCTAATCTGGTGACCTCCTCTGACGTAGCTAGCCTAGTTAGGCTTGTCTCCTCCGTGCGAAGCTTCCTAGGCAAGTGAGTGGCCGCATCTTAAGCTGTAGCAGCAAGAGGCAAGCGGAGCAGTGTTGGCCGGAAGTTAAAATTCCGGTGACGGCAATAGGCAGTGAGAGGTAAGCCGTGAAGCTCTCTTCCTTCTAAGTATGATTTTTCTAGTCATACAACTGGATTTTTAAGTTTTGGAAACCTTGATTTTCAGTTTGAGGCTCAAGCTTGTGGGGGTTATTTGGGGTAGTTCAAGACCGAACCAAGGTTAACCTTAGGTACAAAAAGTGTTCCTTATGGCGTGATCGTCAAGTTTGATGTTGTGAGTTTTTTCTATTTTAGGAAGTTTTGAGGTGGCATGTGGGGCTCACTTGCCACCGCCTGTGGCGGCGCATGGCAGCGTGTCCGGCTGTGTTGCAGCCTTAGTTTTATGTGGTTAACGAGCTCTTGCTATTGTGAGCTTGTTGGGAGATAGTTTTGCTAGATTTTGAGCAAGGATTGCATGTTAGGACCTTAGGTTTATTATTTGGCTTCGTTGAGGTTTGAGTTTACGTTTTGAGGATTAGAGGCAGCTTTATTGTGTCGTTGAGTTCAACGACTTTGGAAAGTTGTCCTCTCTTGAGCTAAGGATTAGTTTAAGGGTATTGTGTTATCCTATATATAGTACTTTGATTACTAAGGTTATTAATTGTGTGATTTTAGGTGATTTGTGAAGTTGTGATTTGGCTTACTTTTGTTGTGTTGTGGAAATCGCAGCGGAGTTTTAGATGAGTAAATCTCACCAAGGTTTATTTTATGACTAAATTTTATTATGATCATTTGTTGATAAAATTAATACTATGCTATTATTTGTTTTAAAATATATAAGTTTGATCGCCAAAAGCTCATAGGTAAGAGTTTTCCTTATATGTTATTTTTGAGGTTCATATGATCATAATTTTATTGTTTGTGATAGATTATTCTTGTGGATTATCTATGTGGAAGTTTATAATTTATGATGTGATTTTGTGTTGTTGATAATGATGTTGTGATATTGTAATGGTTGGATAAATAATCAAACCGGGTTCTAAGCCTTTAATCAGGTGATTGATTACGGTTATAATGTTATTTTTATTTTGTGATTTGTTATTGGAAAGTCAAACTGGGTTCCAAACCTTTAGCCGAATGATTGGTTACGGTTAGGAATAGAGCTCTAGTCCGTCTGTCGGTGTAGGTCATGGGAGATACCTTATGGTATCTGAGACCTATGGGTACACAATTTTATTGTTGTATGTCATGAGAGGTATTTATTAATATCTGGGACTCATGGGTACATGTCTTAAGTAAATGTGTCGGATGTGTAGATTTTAATTATTGATCTAAATGCTCTTATGGTATATTTGGATGTGAGAAGTGTTGTGTTATTTTTGAGATTACTCATACGAGCTTTTTAGCTTACCGGGTTTGTTATTTTACAACCCGGTGCACCAATTCTTGGTGTAGGGGTTAGACCTGCAGGTGAGGATCAGTAGGGTTGAGGCGGAGGCTGGAAGGGTCTTGGTTCGGTTTTGCTGTACACTGTCTTTTTTGTATTTTGGGTAGACAGTTTTAAACTCTTGAGATTATTTTCATTTTCTTGATTTTCAAGTTTATATAAACAAGGAAATATAATATTTAACTCAACGTTATTGGTTTTGTAACTGTTACATTTCTGCAAGTGAGTTTAGTGTTTGAGATAATTTGTTGAAACATGTTTTGAGATTATAGTATTTTGAGATTTATCATGCCCATATTTTTTGAAATTAAAGACTCCTTATCAAATGGGAAGAACTGAACTTCAGGAGTTGAAGGTTCAGATAGAGGGTCTTCTTGAGCAAGGATTCATTAGACCTAGCACCTCGCCTTAGGGTGCACCGGTGTTCATTGTGAGGAAGAAAGATGATACACTCTGGTTGTGTGTGGACTATCGAGAGTTGAACAAGGTGACCATCAAGAATAGGTATCCCTTGTCTAGGATTGATGATTTGTTTGATCAGCTTAGAGGTGCTACGATATTCTCTAAGATTAACCTATGGTCCGGTTATCACCAGTTGAGGGTGAAGGAGGAGGATATTCCGCAGACCGCTTTCAGGTCTAGATATGGGTATTATGAGTTTGTTGTTATGCCATTTGGTCTAACCAATGCGCCTACTATTTTTATGGATTTGATGAACCGCATTTTCAGTCTTTATCTGGATGTGTTTGTGGTAGTATTTGTGGATGATATTTTGATTTACTCCAAGACTTTGAAGGATCATGATTGGCATCTACAGATTGTACTACAAGTTCTTAAGGAGGCGAAGTTATATGCTAAGTTTGTGAAGTGTGAGTTTTGGAAGGAAGATGTTAAGTTCCTTGGTCATGTGGTATCTAAGGGGGGGGGATTTCGGTGGTTCCCTCTAAGGTTGAGGCTGTGTTGAATTGGAGTCGTCCCACTACTCCCACAGAGATTCATAGTTTTCTTGGGTTGGCAGGATACTACCGGAGATTTATTGAGGGATTTTCGAGTATTGCCTCTTCCTTGACCAAGTTGACAAAGAAGAATACCAAGTTTGTGTGGACCTATGAGTGTGAGAAGGCATTTGAGGAGTTGAAGACTAGGTTGACTACCGCCCCAATGTTAGTCATTCCTATTAGTGGTGTTGACTATGTCGTCTATAGCGATGCATCTCATCGGGGTTTGGGTTGTGTGTTGATGCAGTTTGGCGGTGTTGTGGCATATGGCTCTAGACAGTTGAAGGTTCATGAGAAGAATTACCCCACGCATGACCTAGAGCTAGCTACAGTAGTATTTGCCTTGAAGATTTGGAGACATTACTTGTATGGAGAGAAGTTCGAGCTCTTTTCTGATCATAAGAGTTTGAAGTATTTATTCTCTCAGAAAGATTTGAACATGAGGCAAAGGAGGTGGATGGAGCTCCTTAAGGACTATGGCTTCACTTTGGAGTATCACCCTGGGAAAGCTAATGTAGTGGCGGATGCATTGAGCAGGAAGCCTAAGGGTATAGTCGCCTTTATCACAGGAGTGGCTCATGTTAGAAACTGCATCTGAGTTTGACCTTCTGCCATTAGGTGGGGAGCAGGGGATCTTCCTTGGAAGCACCTCTGTGCGACCCACCTTAATTTCCAGGATCATTCAGGGCCAAGCACAAGACAAGTTCTCACGTGCAAAGCTGGCGGAGTTAATGGTGGACTTGTTGGATGATTGTCATTCTGAGTGATCGGTTGCATTAGATGGTGGATTGAGGTATAGATTGAGATTGTCTGTTCCAGATAGTATAGATCTCAAAGAGGAGATCTTTTGGGAGGCACATCGGTCTCGTTATACGGTGCATCCAAGAAGAGCACCAAGATGTATAAAAATTTGCGTATGCAGTTTTGGTGGATTGGGATGAAGAAGGATGTAGTAGAGTATGTGTCCAAGTGCCTTACTAGTCAGCAGGTGAAGACGGAGCATCAGAGGCGTGGAGGTATGTTGAATCCATTACCTATTCCTACTTGAAAGTGGGAGCATATCTCTATGGACTTTGTGACTGGATTGCCTAAGTCCAAGCTTGGATATGATGTTATTTGGGTAATTGTTGACCGATTGACGAAGTTAGTACATTTCCTTCATGTGTCGATGACGTACACAGTTGATGCTTTGTGCAAGTTGCATGTGAAGGAAATAGTGAGACTTCATGGAGTGCCAACTTCGATTGTTTATGATCGAGACCCCCGATTCACTTCAAAGTTTTGGGGTGGATTTCAAAAAGCCATGGGTATTACCTTAGACATGAGTACAACATTCCACCCTCAGACTGATGGGCAAACTGAGCAAGTGAATCAGGTGTTAGAAGATATGCTGAGGGCTTGTGTCATGGACTTCAAGGGAAGTTGGGAGGATCATCTTCAACTGATTGAGATTGCCTACAACAATAGTTATCACTCTAATATCGGCATGACACCATATGAGGTACTCTATGGTAGGCCATGTAGATCTCCTATTTGTTGGGCATAGGTGTGTGATAATGAGCTGTTGGGTCCCGATATTGTTCAAGAGACGAATAAGAAGGTCTCTATTATCTGAGATAGGATCCGAACGGTGCAAAGCAGGCAAACGAGCTATGCCGACTTGAAGAGGAGGCAAGTAGAGTTTGATGTTGGGGATCATGTGTTCTTGAATGTCTCACCTACTAAAGGGGTGGTGAGATTTGGTAAGAAGGGGAAGTTGGCTCCCAGGTATGTAGACCATTTTGAGATTTTGGAGAATGTAGGGGATTTGGCTTATCGGCTTGCCTTAGCTCCTATCATGTCTGGGGTACACAATGTGTTTTATGTGTCCTTATTGAAGAAGTATATTCCGGATGCATCACATGTGATTGACTATGAAACTATTAAGGTGAATGCGGATGCAACCTTTGTTATTGAACCGGTTCGAATCTTGGATAGATAACCCAAGAGGCTTCGAAGGAAGGAAGTCGATTTGGTTAAGGTGTGTTGGAGTCACCATGATGAGGGTGATGCATCTTGGGAGTTAGAGTCGGCCATGAGGGCTAAGTACCCCAAGTTGTTTTTGGGTTAGTATTTTTGAATTTCGGGGCGAAATTCCTTTAAGAGAGGTAGATTGTAATACCTTAGATTTTTCATATCATTTTTCCTTGTATTATTCCCATAATTAATGAAGGATTATTTATGAAAATATTTATTTGGTTGTGTGAAGTTGAAGTTTCAGAAGTAATTTTTAAGGTGTTTTGACTTTTAAGAGGCCAAAAGTTAACTTTCTTTTCTGTAAGTTATTTGTGAAAACTTCCTTCATAAAAGTTGTAGATCACGACGATACGAGTTCGTAGACATATGACACGCATAAAACGAACTTCGTATGAGAAAGTTATGGTCAGCAGAAATTCGTGACTTTACGGGATTTTGGGTTAAATAGAAAAGTTTCGGAGGTGGAAAACCTAATTTCAGAAACTCAACTCTTTTTCTCTCTTCTCCTCCCCTAGTCGCACGAGCAACCATTTTCGCTGGAGAAGAAGTCGGACGTTCGGCCATCGTTTTGGCCGCCACCAGTTCCGTTAGCTCGGTCTCGTCCTCATCAACCCAACTGTGCCGATCCCTGACCTTGGCGACCGGTGTATAAGCCGCAGCAAGGCCCGAAAGCCACTGCCACAGTGACCTCTCACCAGACCCTAATCCGGTGACCTCCGACGACGCATCTAGCCTAGTTAGGCTTCTCTCCTCCATGCGAAGCTTCCTAGGCAAATGGGTGGCCTCATCTTGAGTTGTAGCAGCAAGAGGTAAGCAGAGCAGTGTTGGCTGGAAGTTGCAATTCCGGTGACGACAATAGGCAGTGAGAGGTAAGCCGTGAATCTCTCTTCCTTCTAAGTATGATTTTACTAGTCATATAACTGGATTTTTGAGTTTTGGAAACCTTGATTTTCAATTTGAGGCTCAAGCTTGTAGGGGCTGTTTGGGGCAGTTCAAGGCCGAACCAAGCTTAACCTCAGGTACAAAAAATGTTCCTTATGCCGTGATCATCAAGTTTGATGTCGTGAGTTTTTCCTATTTCAGAAGTTTTTGGGTGGCACGTGGGGCTCACTCGCTGCCACTTGTGGCGGTGTGTGGCAGTGCGTCCGGTTGTGTTGCGGCCTTAGTTTTTTATGGTTAGCCAGCTCTTGCTGTTGTGAGCTTGTTGGGAGATAGTTTTGCTAGGTTTTAAGTAAAGATTGCATGTTAGGACCTTAGGTTTATTATTTAGCTTGGTTGAGGTTTGAATTTAGGTTTTGAGGATTAGAGGCGGCTTTATTGTGTCGTTGAGTTCAACGACTTTGGAAAGTTGTCCTCCCTTGAGCTAATGATTAGTTTAAGGGTATTGTGTTATCCTATAATACTTTGGTTACTAAGGTTATTAATTGTGTGATTTTAGGTGATTTGTAAAGTTGTGATTTGGCTTGCTTTTGTTGTGTTGTGGAAATCGCAGCGGAGTTTTAGGTGAGTAAATCTCACCAAGGTTCATTTTATGACCAAATTTTATTATGATCATTTGTTGATAAAATTAATATTATGCTATTATTTGTTTTAAAATATATGAGCTTGATCGCCAACGGCTCATAAGTAAGATAAAACAAGTTTTTCTTATATGTTATTTTTGAGGTTAATGTGATCATAATTTTATTTTTTGTGATAGATTATTCGTGTGAAATATCTATGTGGAAGTTTATAATTTATGATGTGATCTTGTGTTGTTGATAATGATATTATGATATTGTGATGGTTGGATAAATAGTCAAACCAGGTTTCAAGCCTTTAATTGGGTGATTGGTTACGGTTATCATGCTATTTTTATTTTGTGATTTGTTATTAGACAGTCAAACTGGGTTCCAAACCTTTGGCCGGGTGATTGTTACGGTTAGGAATAGAGCTCTAGTCCGTCTGTCGGTGTAGGTTATAGGAGATACCTTATGGTATCTAGGACCCATGGGTACACAATTTATTGTTGTAGGTCATGAAAGATATTTATTAATATCTGGGACTCATGGGTACATGTCTTAAGTAAATGTGTCGGATGTGTGGATTTTAATTATTGATCTAATTGCTCTTGTGATATATTTGGATATGAGAAGTGTTGTGTTATTTTTGAGATTACTCATACGAGTTTTTTAGCTTATCGGGTTTGTTATTTTACAACCCGGTGCACCAATTCTTGATGTAGGAGTTAGACCTGCAGGTGAGGATCAACATGGTTGAGGCGGAGGCTTAGTGGAAGGGTCTTTAGCTTATCGGGTTTGTTATTTTACAACCCGGTGCACCAATTCTTGGTGTAGGGGTTAGACCTGCAGGTGAGGATCAACATGGTTGAGGCGGAGGCTTAGTGGAAGGGTCTTGGTTGGGTTTTGCTGTACCCCGTCTTTTTTGTATTTTGGGTAGACAATTTTAAGCTCTTGAGATTATTTTCATTTTCTTGATTTTCAAGTTTATGTAAACAAGAAAATATAATATTTAACTCAACGTTCGGTTGTATGACTGTTACATTTCTGCAAGTGAGTTTAGCGCTTGAGATAGTTTGTTGAAACATGTTTTGGGATTATAGTATTTTGAGATTTATCATGTCTAGATTTTTAAAATTTGTCCTTCGAAAATTGGGGTGTGACATAGAAGATTTGATAATGATGTTGACGGGGGCAGGAACGCTAGTGACGAAGCCATCTTGGTTGCCATTAGTGCGATCGGAGATTGTAGGCAAGCGACGATGTAAATCTGCTAGGCTTTAGGAATGGACTCAGGTGTTTGGGTCTGGGTCTGGCCTTAAGCCCATCAAAAGTCAAATTTGAAATTGAGTTATTAAGCCTGATTTCAAATTGACTGTGGCTTAAGTCGCATGTTTGAATAGCTTGACAGACTGAACAAGCTAGCTGCAACTAGATGGATTCATGAGACTTAAAGTACCGCAATTAAACGCCTTAGCTCCAGTTTTTATATTTCTTTAGTATCTTGTTTTGCATATAGTTTAATCCTCTGTTAAACTCGTTTGAATAAATAGGGTAATTGTCTAATGTAATGGTGTTTTAATACCATTCTAGTTTGAGTTTATCAATGAAATATTTAAGGTTGCTGCCCAATATCCAAAATCTCAATATTATTGTAATTGACAATTACCAGACACGGCCTAAATACTACGATATTTTGCTCTTCAAAGGATCCATATTTTACTGTAAAATGTTGCATAAGTAGAGAAATCAAGTTCAACAAAAGATAGTAAGCCCTCTCTCATATACACATCTATGGGATGTATCAAACACAGGCACTTCACTTCATCCACGCTAACTAACCACTGATGCCAAGCTCTCCAATCCAAACCGTGTTTACCTGAAACGAACGGAAAATCGCAATTCTTGTGTCAGACTCATAGACTCATAGTTTCTCCTGAAACAATAGTAAGAAGCAAAACTACAGACATACTATGGAGAAAGGATCAGGTGTTTTTGCCAGTCCATTTTGTTGGACAATGCATTTTGTTACTGGGGAAAGAAAAGAGACGAAATGAAGAAAATGAGAGATAAGTGAAAGTGGGGTGGAGGAGAGGATGAGAGTGCACAAAATTAAAACAAAAAAAACATTTGAACTCTGTTCTTAGTTTAAAGAAAGTCAGGTCCTTGGTTTTCTTCCTCTTCAAAAATCATAAACATAGGACGAACTGGTTTAGAATTGATAGGCAACAATTTCTCCACAAGCTAAAGAACAATTCTCCCCAACTTGCCTTTTATTCATTACCATCAACAAGAATGAAGTATACCAACCTTTAATAACCTCTCATCTCCTGGTTTTATCAAGAACCTCAATGTATCTCTTTGGGATCCCATATTGTTCAATCAAGTGTTTTGCCAGATTCTCTATCACTCCACCTTGAACCAAAACCTCCAGCCCCTTCTTACCTAAGGGAAAAACATAAATGTGTATCCATTAGTAACTTTAAAAAGGAATTCTCAAATGTCACAATAAATATCATCTGTAGACGATAAATAAACTAGAGAGCATTTGGAGTATCAGAGAAAGGAGAAAAACTGCAGAATTTACACTAGAACTTTCACAAATGTTAACCTGTCTAATAAAATGCTACAGTCCACATAATGAGTCAGAACTCAAGAGAAAGATACTCTCCAATAAAAAACTAATTAAATGTGCATATGCTACAAACCTGGTAGTTCTGCCACTGTTGTACTGCAAGCAAACTTCTTTTGTAGCTCTGATGCCAAGGCTTCAGTATCCACCAAAAAAGTCTCCAGTCCTGATAACTTGGTCATTTTCTTATTACCTTGCCGCCTTTCTGTCATTATCTGGACTGTTTTCAAACCACCTTTACGAATGACCGAGTCATTTCCCCTTGTCACAATGTGATGGGGTTGCATCCGGTTCACAAATGCTGCTCCCAAGTCTCTTTTATGGATTTCTGTAGGGTACATTGAACCTTTTTTTATGGCCCCCTTGAACAGCGCATCACACAATGTTGCATCCAAAATCACAATGGATTTATCAGTCGGCTTAACCAGGTTTTCCTTTTCAACATATCTAAATACAATGTCAGTGGCGTCCAAAGCACTGTAAAGCTCCCCTGTGTCAGCACCTACAGAAGCAAATACTGGATTTACATGTACACTTGGTTTATAGATCTCAGCCACTTCAAGGATTTTGACCAACCGGCTTTCAGTGACAGCAGGAACACCAGTTTTAACAGCTTCTTCAACTTGCCGTTTCTCTGGCTTGAATGATGAGTAATCTGGATGGGTACGGTTAACAGAAAGTAATACAGACTCCTTCTTATATTTATCTTCCTTCACTCTGATCTGCAGATGTGTAGGTGCCAACATTAAGAAATTGAATCACAGACTGGATTTAAATCCCAAGAAGCTTAAATTCAACCAGTCTCTGTCTATAAACCAGTTGGATAGTCAGAGACTACAAACACATTCAAAGGGAAAGAATTTGAGTGGTTGTAAAACCAGTAATGCCATTCATATGCTCAAAATTATTTGAACAAATTTGTGCATACATCTCAAATACTATAACCCAATTCCATGAGCCCTGAATACAATAGAGACTTATACTATACCTTGATCAGTAATTGGTATTGGTAGATATATAAAAGAACAAAATTTTCAAATATTGTCAAGAATAAAGAGAAAAACCTTGTATTAAATACATAAATGTTGACACACCATAAAAAGTGCAAAATGTATTCAGAAAATATAGATAAATGTTGACAGCACCATAAAACTCCAAAAGACCAATATAGATAACCCTCAAAGTTTAAGATTGAAAAAGTAGTAATTTCATGAAAAAGGAAAATTAAAGCGTAACGCACCAATCCTGAAGAACATTTAGCTTGTAACCACTTCGATAATTTCTTGTATGATGATTTCTTGATGTCTAATGTGATGCCTGAAGGCCTACAAGGTAAAACATGGTTTGACCTACAGAACCACAAAACAAATCATGAGTTTTTATAAATTAAAAATATGCAAAGGAAGAGCAGAGAGAGATCATATCATGCAAATTCACAAATATTAATCTTTACCATACCATAGAGTGCTTCCGGGTATGGGAAGGTCTTTGTCTTTAACAGTTGTATGCAATGCTTGCAAAAGGCATTTCTCCAAAAGCGTGTCCACATCCTCAGTGGAAAGAGGATGTGTATCCTGACTATCCTCCACAGTCGACTGATCGACGGAATCATCATCTGTTAGCTTCAGATCACCTACATGTGCAGTTGCTTCCTCAGCAATCTCATTCCCAGCATCAATAGGTGCAACTGAAGCAGAACTTGGTTCAGACTGGACATCGGCAACATCAACATGTTGCCCCATTTCCTTATCGTCAATGCCATTCAGTTGATCATTTGATCCATCATTTGCACCATCATATGAATCAGAAACTTGAGCTGATGACAAAGTAGGATCCTCAAAAACAGCATCCTCATAGAAACCTGCATTTGGCACATAAGGGCCCTCAACTGATTCCCTGACAAAAATATTCCACAACAATGTTAACCAACAGAAGCTTTCTAAGAGTGTATCATATGATTCATATATCTGTATACTTACCAAAGTAAGTCACCATAATAGTGAGCAATTTTTAAGGCTTTTCCGCGCAACCCAGCTTTTAATGCTTCAGTGCAGCTCATAGTAGTAGTTCCCACCTGTAAATATATTGACCAGTAAGAAGATTATGACCCAACTTTAGTTACATAAATAGATGAAACAAAGGTTTTCTTGACTCCTGAAACATATAATATCGGCACAGAAAGCTTACAGCAATGGGAGCAGGATTTCCTGGAACTTTAACCGACCATGCTTCCCCAGCTAGAAACGAAGGTAAACCTTCAGCCGGTATGCTGATACCGGGAAACATCAAATCCGCCCCTCCAATAACATATCGAGAAACCTCACCTCCTTTCAGCATGAAAGAAGGCAAGATATCAGGGACCTTCCAGAGAGCATAAACTGAAATGGAAAACAATCAACCAAACAAAACTGTGAATAATCCGTAGATATGCTTGCATTAAGCCAACAAAGGAAGTGAGATTAAGGCCAACTTCATTCAAAATAACTGAACTAGTTATCTGTGGCACACCAGAATGCAACATACTAAAAAAAAAAAAAAAAAAACAGGAAAAAAGTATGCAAGACATAGCAAAAGAAGGGAAGATACCTGTTGGAAAAATCTCTTTACCACGGCCATCAATATCAAAAAACATAGGGAAGCCTCCCTCAATGCCATAAACAAGGACTCGATTTTGATACTTTGAAACCTTAATCTCCACCTAGAGGTTAATTCGATGATACAAAATAGTCAGTAACTAACATTATATGATGCGGCACTCCCAACCATTCCCAAAACTTGTGCAACTTAATTATATTGTAACGTGTACTCGACTGACTGCATATTTCAGTAAACGGCACAAGCTGATTGAAATTGACAGTAGAGAATGATAAGCATCACAATAATAATAATAATAATAATAATACCTTGGGAGGGAGTAGAGCGTCGATATCGGCGTCGGAAGCTCTGGGAAATCTATCTCGGACGGTCCTCTTGAGCTTCTTCCTGTCAGCCCCTGACAGTCTCTGGTGCGACCGCGCGTCCACTCCCTTCTTGAACATCTCTCTCTTCCTTGTCTCTCTTTTGGGCTCTCTCCCTCTCTCTATTCTATTCTAATATCATTGCGGAAGGAAGGTTCTGGCTGTTGGGCCAAGTATATGGGCCGGGTAGTCGAGTCCCCGACAAGGCAGTCTAAAGATTTTACAACATGCCACTCCCATGTCGGTCCCTTTTATCGATCTTTGTTGCTGTTGTGTGCTGGGTTCTGTGATGGAGTGTGCTAACATTTACTGGATTTCTTGATTTGGACTTATCAGGTGTCTCACAGATGGTGCTGAAGAGTTCTTGCAGAAACCTCTGAAAGTGAAAGACTTGGAGAAGCTAAGAAGCTATGTAAAGCCAGCAGTTCCAGTACCCAAAATAGGTACAAAACAAAAAGCCGTAGTGGATCTGATGCCAGAAAGTAATGAAGCGGAAAGACTGCCTCACCTTGCTGGAGTTGCTGTTGCATAATCTAATATCAGTAATCCTGTAATGGGGGATCTCCAATTGCAGCTAGCTGGTTCCCACAAGTAATTTTCAGGGTGGGGTCTGTATATAGATTGAGGTTTTTAGCTAGACGATCTCGTTTTCATTTTTATTGGTGTTTGGTGATGCGAGTTTTGTTGTAGAAAGGTGCTTCTGTGATGATTGTAACATAGATCCATTCCTTTGAAGTTTGAATGAACATATTGAGCGAATGACTGCACTTGCTTGTTCCTATCGACTTTGTTCGTGATATCGAAATTGAATGAAGTAGTTGTCTAGAACTAGTGGCTTTCAGATCGGTCCTTGGTCTTCTGTGATGCAGGGGCAACTTCGCCAGGTAGAAAAAACTGATCAGTTATTCAATTCCCAGTAATGCATGTAGGCTCTAGCAGGCAAAGCATAAAAGGTAACTTGTTTACTCCGGAAGAGTGTCATGAACTGATGCACCCATGTTTTAAGGTAAGGCTGGCTTGAAAGTGTTGTAGCTGTCACTTAGTTGAAGGTGGAAAGAGACTGAAAATGTGTGCATGTTCCATAAAGCCAAATCTGAAATTTCCTTGATCCAGAAGCCGACATGATTTCATAGAATAAAGACGTTGGACAGTAGCTATGTCATTTTGGGCAATGTTGACAGCACCATCCAAAAAGGCTTCTACTGTTTTCAATTCGTTTTGAACAAAGTCCCCCATTGAGGTCTAGAAGAATTGGATTGGTCTTTTTTTGACTTGTGGATTTTGACCCATGAATACGATTATTGGCTGTTTCTATTTTACTTGCCAATAAAATGGAAATAGCTTTTGTCAACACGTTGCCATGGTTGAATTGTTGGACTCTGAAGCCTTTGGAGCAAAAAAAAAAAAGAAAAAAAGAAGAAGAAAGGATTGTTTCGTTTGCACTTGATTGGGTGCCACATAACCGTCAGAACTGGTTGCAAGGAATAGCCGATGGGTGGCCCTTAATACGTGTATTTTGGAGATGCCACCGACTGAAAATAACAAGAGAAAATTAGACAAAATCTCAAAAAACCAAACCCCTTTTAAAATAAACTCATGCACATATTCTATTTTAATTTACACCCAACCCTATTATTGAACTTGCCTTATATGTTTTATTTTTATTTTTGGAATTTGTATCCCTCTTTTCCTTGACTCTTTTGCCCTTCCATTTTTTTTGTTTTTTCTTGAGAAGATTTTTCCCTTCTGATTGAATGAGAAGACATTCCCTAAATGTGGATCTTGACTTTCTTCTATTTTAAATAGGGTTAGGGTTTAGACTAGGGTTTAGGGTTTAGGGTTTAGGGATTAGGGTTTAGACTAGGGTTTAGGGATTAGGGTTTAGACTAGGGTTTAGGGTTTAGGGTTTGTGGAACCGGGTTTAGGGTTTAGGGATTAGGGTTTAGACTACGTTTTAGGGTTTAGGGAGTAAGGTTTAGACTAGGGTTTAGGGTTTAGGGTTTGTGGAACCGGGTTTAGGGTTTAGGGTTTAGGGTTTAGACTAGGGTTTAAGGTTTGGGGTTTGGTCGTAGTCTGTGGAACCGGGTTTTCAGCTGCCGGGTAATTATGTTTAACGAGTCGGCCAAACAACTTGTTAATTGCAATGGTTCAGTTGGTGGCATTTCAGCAATTTCCTTCAACAACAAGTTCTATTGTTTAGATAAACAATATTAATTTTTTTACTAAATCAACCTAATTAATAAGTTGGGTGTATTTTAAAAGAGTATAACATGTAGGTGTAATTTAAAATAGGTCTATAATTTTGGGTGTAACATCAAATTCCTCAAATAACAATCAAACCTACAAACCTCGCGGCGTTGCAAAACAACAAACCTTTTCTTCTTCTGTTATCTCCTTAAAGCTACAATGTAGAAATTGTATTGTTCATCTGCAATCTTTGGATCACCAAGTGCACTGTAGTCCAGACTATATGAAAGATGCTTTGTTTTTGATCGGTCCATCAATGTTCTTGTTCTTCATCATTTACATGGACATCATGAAGCGGAGTATTCTTAATGTTTGAACAACCACATGACAGTGGATTACATAATAAGTACTCGATCAAAGTATAGGTGTCGAATGACGTAACTTGTATTGTAATCCTTATGCATGGATGGTTAAAATTTTCATGATTTGAGAGGTTTTATTTGCTAAAGTTATAGTTCATATTATACATTTCGTAATTTGAGAATCTTGTATCATATTTCGCTCTCTCCATTACTTGTTTGTCTCTCTCCATGTTACCATAGTACATACATTAATCATGTGAAACTTAAACGGCTCACATATGCACGATCATATTTGCATGTTTTGTTTCTATTCTAAAACGTAAACATGTATTCTCACCGTTATACTTAGAGGTAAAATTTCATTTTAATGGTTCGTACTTTGTAGTGGCTACATAAGTATCTCTACGTATTATTTATTTATTTATTTATTTATCTTTTGATGTCAATTATTTAATGACTTTTGTTAAGCACTTGTCTTAGATAACATCATAAAAGAGAGAAAGAACATCATTTGACAAGTTAACTAACCAACAAAACTAAAACTATAAAGTTTATAAGTTCAAATCTCACTACATTGCAAGTATGTATATTTTTTGTAAACTAAATATCGTGCAAACACTACAAAATAAATGTCAGATTATTTATTTATTTATTTTAATATAAGGGCTATTACAACAACCCCTCACGCCGTTACCAATGATGAAACCGTATAATACAAAAAGGGGACATTGAGTTTAAACTCAGTGTAAGACCACCCAAAAACAATATAAAAGACCCTACATAACCTATACATTATAGCAAAAACCATTTAACAAAAAATGCATCATTAACTACTTCATTTGTTTTGCAAAAAAAAAAAAAGGCGACATAACGGAAAGGTAAACCTCATATGGAGCCATATTTTATTATGTTTATCTGCTTCATGTTAATACCCTACCATAAGGAGGTGGTGACCACTTTACGAAGCAAAGAAACTCGCTGCCTTATTAAAGCAATCATAACAAGATGCATGCACCTACCAAGTCGGAACAATCCGGTCTGAACCAACTCAACCAAGCCATGTCACCCTGACCTTATCCCCATTGGCATGTCTTCCGATCTACGATAGCCCACCGACTCGCTGCCCAGCCCTAGAAGTAGTGAACGAAACACAACAATCCTCATATTCTTTATCTCACCTAAAGACACCACGATCTTCCCAATTTTATCTATTAAGGAGCCCGACATCACGACAACCCACACTATGCCTACAAGGACCTGTTCAACGACGATGGGCGAGCTCATAGTCAGATTTTTGAGTACCTACTTTTTTGTGTCAGGCGCGTGGAGCGTGTTATGTGTTTTTACTTTTAAGTATAAATTAAATGGAGAACCAAAAGTGTGGAAGCAAGTGCATAACCAAAACGATCATAAGTAGTAAAAGAAAATTGTTACTATTATTATTATGGTGTAGTGATGGACTAAAATTCTAATTAAGCCGCTGTTTACTTAAGAGGAAGCAACAGAGAAAGGGTGAAGCAAAATCATTACGGAATACAGACGAGAGAGAGAGAGAGAGAGAGAGAGAGAGAGAGAGAGAGAGAGAGAGAGAGAGAGAGAGAGAGAGAGAGAGAGAGAGAGAGAGAGTTTAAAACTGAAAATTGAAAATTGGGAAAAGGGTATCCGGAACGCAGCTGAAAAACTTAATAACAAAGATTGAAAATAAAAAAGAAAAGCCAGAAGAGAAGAGAAGAGGTTTCAAAACAAAACGCCAGGAGAGAGAATAGATATAGAGAGAGACGCCCCTTCTCTGCCTGCTCTCAATCTCAGAGATCTTCAAATTCCTAGGGCTTCAGATCCACCGCTGCCTTCTTCCTTCAGATCTCGTTTGATCTACTTGTTCAAGCATGGAGGCGATCGAAGAGCTGTTGCAACTGTCGGAGTCGATGCGCCAAGGCCAGGCTATCCTCGCCGACGAAGACGTTGACGACACCTCAACCGCCTCCACTCGCCGCTCCTCTACTTTCCTCAACGTCGTCGCTCTCGGCAATGTTGTAAGTCAACCGATTCCTTTCCTTTTTCCGATTCGATTCATTCCCAATTCGATCTCTTCGACGCCACCTGTCACCGGCGATCTCTTAATCGGGATCTTGATTCATGCTCTAATGGTTTTCGGAGCTCCCAGACTCTGGGATTTAAATATAGAATTATTCTGTTATATTTTGAACAATCACTATGGCGGTTTCGTTGATCTGCATCTACTTTCAGTGCTGCTGCATATGTCATCACTTTTGTAATTGAGAATTGATGCAATTTACTTTCATTGCTACTGTTCCTTAGTTCTGATTGTATTTAGGATCTTGTTTCGTGCTTATAATGTGTGTGTATGCTGCTGCCTTTTTGCTCAGCCGCATTTTTATGTGCATTGTGCTTGTGTGTTACTATACCTTTACATCCCATTATAAATGATAGATTGGGGAAACTGTGTCTAGTATCTTTCTTTACTCTTCTAAGTTTCTGGAGTTGCTGATATAGTCTCTTTTGCTTTTGGTTTACAGGGTGCTGGTAAATCAGCTGTTTTGAACAGCTTAATTGGACATCCTGTTTTGGTAAGTAGGATTTACTTAGTTCATGTATTTGTGCCCAAATAGTAGCTGTTTTTAATTGTAAGGTTTCTTCCTCCAGCCAACTGGTGAGAATGGTGCTACTCGAGCTCCAATCAGCATTGATTTACAGAGGGATAGCTCATTGAGCAGCAAATCCATAATATTGCAGATTGACAATAAATCCCAGCAAGTTTCTGCCAGTAAGTCACTTACTTATGTTCTCTCTTTAATATTTGCTGCTGCTTTTGCTCCGAGTCTTCAGATATTTTTTCAACATTAGGAAGCACTGTTAAAAACTTTGGCAATAAATAATATGGTTTAAATGGCATCTAACAGCCGTAGGACTGATACCCATATTGCTAGAGTGTGATTTAAGTTGTTAGAAGTATAATGTTTTACATCATGCTATCCTTCTTCTGGTCTCAACTTATATCTGTAAGGAGATTTCTCTGATTGATTCTGTTCTGCAGGTGCTTTAAGGCATTCTCTGCAAGATAGACTGAGTAAGAGTTCCTCAGGCAGAAGCCGAGATCAAATTTACTTGAAACTACGGACAAGCACAGGTTAGTTCATTATTGATAGTTGAAATCCATTCTTGTTACTTGGTTATTAATAATTAATTTAATTTTGAATAATGTTTCTAACATGACTTCATCACAGCCCCTCCCCTTAAATTGATTGATTTACCGGGGCTTGATCAACGGAGCGTGGATGAGTCTATGGTAAGTATCGCTTTTAGTTCTAGACTTTTTGTTGTCCAATGACCATGTGATATGATTTAACTTGGTTTTAATGATCCTTATGTGTAGCTGGGTGAATATGCGGAGCACAATGATGCAATTTTGCTGGTTATAATACCTGCATCACAAGCACCTGAAGTTGCTTCCTCTAAAGCCCTTAGAGCTGTCAAGGAATATGATGGAGATGGTAAGACATTCCTCATCCCTTAAATTCAAAGATTATTAGTGAGTGTTGATTATTATTATTATTATTTTTCTTCTTTTTTTTTGTTGGGGGGGGGGGGGGGGGGGAGGGGGTGGAGAGTTTGTGCTTAGAGTGTTGGTTTTATAATAGTAAGTACAATATCTTTTCTTTACAGACTTTGCTATACCTTAGTCCACCCCCTAAGTTTGTTTTTCTTTTTCCCCTCAATCTTCTACTTTTTGTTGTTATATGGTTGCTTCAGTGATTGAAGGACTGTAAATGTTGATTACAGGGGGTGGAGAGGTTGTGCTTAGAGTGTTGGTTTTATAATAATAAGTACAATATCTGTTCTTTACAGACTTTGCTATACCTTAGTCCACCCCTTAAGTTTGTTCCTTTTTCTTTTTCCCTTGATCTTCTACTTTTTGTTGTTGTATGGTTGCTTGAGTGATTGAAGGACTGTAAATGTTGATTACAGGTACAAGAACTGTTGGAGTAATTAGTAAGATAGACCAAGCCGCGTCAGATCAGAAAGCACTTGCAGCAGTCCAGGCTTTGCTCTCAAATCAGGGGCCATCAAGAGCATCTGATATTCCCTGGGTTGCTCTAATAGGTCAATCAGTTTCGATAGCTTCAGCACAGTCTGGTTCCGAGAATTCGTTGGAAAATGCGTGGAGGGCTGAAAGTGAAAGTCTTAAATCCATTCTGACTGGTGCTCCTCAAAGTAAGCTAGGCAGAATAGCACTGGTGGATGCTTTGGCCCAGCAAATTCGCAGTCGAATGAAAGTCCGGCTTCCAAACCTCCTTTCTGGGTAACATTTCCTGCATATCTTTTCCTACTGTGTTCTGTTTCATTTTTGGACTGGTTCGTATGTTCTTTTATACTTCTATGCCTACATATGTCATCCCTTGAAACTTTTATTGATTGTGGTTAATCTCGTTGTTTCGCATTTCTATCCCAAGCTGCTCGTACTCAACAAAATTAGCTCAATGTGTAGAAAATAATTGATATCAGTCAATGCTGCTATTTTCTTTGGATAGCTTTGTACAGTTGCAAGCATTTCCTGCAGGAACTATGATAATTTTTTGTCAAGTTAATCGGTTTATTTTCTGTCTTTTATATATTTTTCAGGTTACAAGGGAAGTCTCAAATAGTTCAGGATGAGTTGGTAAAGCTTGGTGCCTCCATGGTACAAAGTGCTGAAGGTACTAGATCTCTTGCTTTGGAGCTTTGTCGTGAATTTGAGGATAAGTTTCTTCTACACATTACATCCGGTGAGGTGAGTTCATCTTAAATGGTCTCTCTTATATGGGTCTAATGTATTGCTCTGAATCTTTTTTTTTTTTTTTTTTAATTTTATTTTTGTGAAATACAAAGAAACAAGCAACATAATATCGTCATTAAAAACTACATAATACAAGATACCTATAAGACATATTAAAGAAGAGATGTTTCCTCTTATTTACAGATGAATTCTACTATTCTAACATGAACACAGTCTGCAGAAGTGAAATATGAGCAATCGACATAATTTTAAACAAGGTGTCTAGGTTAAACAGGATCAAGCCTAGACACCTTGTTTAAAATTATGTTGATTGCTCATAGTTCACTTCTGCAGACTGTGTTCATGTTAGAATAGTAGAATTCATCTGTAAGTAAGAGGAAACATCTCTTCTTTAATATGTCTTATAGGTAGCTTGTACTATGTAGGATTTAATGACGATATAATGTTGCTTGTTTCTTTGATTGTTATGGATTTGTTGTAACCATTTTGCTGTCTGCAATTGTAAATCTCTTTTCAGGGTTCTGGTTGGAAAATTGTTTCTAGTTTTGAAGGAAATTTTCCCAATAGAATAAAGCAACTACCATTAGATCGACATTTTGATATCAACAATGTGAAGAGGGTACGGTTTGTCTTTGTATTTTCTTATGTTACTCATGCTCAATTTTCTTCTGAATTCTACATGACCTTTTGTTGTGCGATGATTTTTTATCAGATCGTGTTGGAAGCAGATGGCTATCAACCTTATCTCATATCTCCTGAAAAAGGTTTGAGGTCATTAATAAAAGGTGTCTTAGAGCTTGCAAAGGAACCATCACGTCTTTGTGTGGATGAGGTAAACCTTGCTATATCGTGTTTCTGATATTACTAGCCTTTTACCTGTGTGTTTGCACGGGATCACAACTCTCTAATAATGCAGTGATATATCAAACTTATCCAGTTATACAACCCACTACCCACAATTATCCCTTTATTTTATGTAGTTTGTTTTATTTTATTTTGCTATGTACCATAATAACCCTTGTTCTTAATAGTCTGAATCAACCTAATAGGGGTAATATTAAGAAAACATAATTTGGTGAATTTAGAGACTGCTCGCTTTATAGTAGTAGAGATGACATACTTTACTGTTGGTTATGCATGCTCTTAGGGGTTAGACCTACAATTGAATTCATCCATCTACTGCTGTTATCGATAATATATACAATTTTCCCGAAATTGCTTATAAGTAACCCATGGCTGATTGGTTGAATAGGTACACCGTGTCCTGGTAGATATAGTGTCTGCTGCTGCAAATGCTACTCCAGGTCTTGGAAGATACCCTCCTTTCAAGAGGGAGGTATGATAGCTCAATACTCTGTCACTCTTTTTTTGTTTTAACTCTTCTGCTTCTTAATAGTATATTCTGTTTTGCTTAATTTCTTGTCTTTCATCATTTTGAAGGTCGTGGCCATTGCAACTGGTGCATTAGATGTGTTCAAGACTGATGCAAAGAAGATGGTGGTTGCACTAGTTGATATGGAGCGCGCTTTTGTGCCTCCTCAACATTTCATTCGCTTGGTACAGAGGAGGTAGTCTCTATTCTTTGTTGACTTACCAAGATTTTGGCTCATTTAGTAATTTGTTGCACATTCGAATGAGCATTCCAGTTCCCCATGTGTGTGCACTTCTGCACAAGCTTTCAGGGGTTATGTTCCTGCATAATCTTTCGTATAAAATGGTTTCTCTTTTGGTCATATATGTATATGAGCTTGTTACATGAACGATCAATTACTGGTCTGTGGCAGGATGGAGAGGCAGCGTAGAGAGGAAGAAGTGAAAAATCGATCCTCGAAGAAAGGACAAGAGGCAGAGCAATCAATAATGAACAGGGTATGTGAATTTGTCAATCACACAGTTTAATTATATGTTCTACTTGCCTGCGCTTATAGTTTTGTCTTGTTTTAGTCAAGTAGTCCTCAAACAGGGAGTCAACAATCAGGTGGAACCCTAAAATCGTTGAAGGATAAATTTAGCAAGGAGGAGAAAGAAGTCCCTGAAGCATCTGGTTTGAAGACTGCAGGTCCTGAAGGGGAAATTACAGCAGGTTTGCTTGCAACTCTTTTCCTTACAACATGTGGAGTTGTCTAGATTTTAGAGGGAACTTCTTGTCCCTCATATTGTACTTCTGTTTTGCTAATGAAATATGTTTTCTGTAAGATGTTAACTGTTTTTACCTAAGATTAGTAGAGGTCATTGATAAGTACCATGGTTATGCATTTCTAGAAAATTTAGAGTTGTATATTCTCATGGTCGTTTTATAACGTTACATGGTTACGTGTTTACTGGCCATCCACATGTCAAGTTTTATTTATGAATGCAATTATTAATATATTTGACGTAACTATTTGCAGGGTTCCTATATAAAAAGAGCGCCAAAAGTAATGAGTGGAGCAAGCGATGGTTTGTTCTCAATGAGAAGACTGGGAAGGTTTGTATTAACTACATCCAATTCTTATAAATAATGGCATTAGTAGTTACAAAGGTTTTTGTTACTCCATATACGATGACTGGGTAATTGTATTATGCATTTAACACAAGAAGTGCTCTTGGTAGATATATTTAATGTGCATGGAATTTAAAGGAAGTACCTTTATTTTGTTTTCCTTTTGGGTGAAGTTTGTTTGAAGATGACAAGGAGATGTTTTATTATTATTATTATTTTACTGCCCATTCAAATCCAACTTTTAGAGTTGCCCCTTCATATGTTCCAGCGTTTTTTTTTCATAGTTGTAGAGACCAAAAAATATCTTACTTGAGTTGCAAAGAACTTGGCAGTTTATGTAGAAAGTTGATTGTTAAGTGAATTTGGTTACACAAGATGAATACTAAAGTTTAACCTTGGAGCTTCCAGCTTCCTGAATTTGCATAAGAAGAGTGCGTTTTCATCTACTGAAAGTTCTCTGTCTTCCATTTATTTGGCAGTCATTTGTATTGTGAATGAAATGTGTTGTGTTGCTTCCCGTTTACTTTTGGAAATTGTGATGCAATAAACTTTAACCTCTTCTATGTTTCACAGCTTGGTTACACCAAAAAACAAGAGGAAAGGCATTTTCGTGGTGTCATCACTCTGGAGGTATTATTCACTACGCGTTGCCCCTTAATCTTAAATAAGTAGTGTATCACTTTGCCAATTTTTAGGCTTTTAGTGAGTTTTTATTTTTTATTTTTTATGTATTGGCATTAGCTGAGCTTGCGTTGCATGGGAAGTTGGCTAGAGTAGAAAGTTGGGGGTATTACAAAGTAGAAAGTTGATATGTGTGGAGTAGTCCTTTTAATTGTTTTTTTTCATTTTTTTTTTCATGAGGTTCTCAGAACATACTCTCCTACATCAGATACTACAAGTGTTATTGTTTGTATGCGGAGTTTAAAGTGTGAGGAACATGATAGATCAGTTCATTATCTTGGTGCATGTATTAATGGACCATAGTGAACATTTGATCACAGCATTTACACGTTAAAAATATTCGAACTCAATGAGGTTCTACATGTGTTTTTGAGGTAGTTTAGCTCATAATTATATTTACAGGAATGTAATGTTGAAGAGATTGAAGAGGAAGAACCTGCTCCATCAAAGAGTTCGAAGGATAAGAAGGCGAATGGGCCAGAAAAATCACCTAGTCTGGCATTTAAGTTTACTAGCAAGGTTCCATACAAAACTGTTCTGAAAGGTATATCCCTGCCTCTGATCCTTGTGGTTCTTTGGAACTTATATTGCCTGATCTCTCTGCACATGTTCATTATCAACTTGACATTTGTTTTGCAGCACATAGTTCCGTTGTGTTGAAGGCTGAGACTGTCGCAGACAAGGTTGAGTGGATAAAGAAGATTTCAAAGGTTATCCAACCTTCTAAAGGAGTACCAAGGGGCGCACCAGCTGAGGGTGGTCCTACAATGCGTCAGAGTCTTTCTGATGGTTCTCTTGTGAGTTACTTTAGTCACTATTTTTGTTGTGATAAAAATTTATGTGTAAGTTGTTTATCAAACTATTAATGCCTTTCCAGAAATGTCGGTATTCTATATTTCAATGCTTCATTCTTTTGGTAACTTTGATGTCTCTTTTTTATTCTATGTATATATTTATTCATATGTGTATGTGTCAGTGCTCCACTGTATGTAAGAATACATATCCTTAATTTTTTACGTCTAAAGTTTGAGAGTTGTGTCTACCTCTTTACAGGATACTATGACTAGAAGACCTGCTGACCCGGAAGAAGAACTCCGGTGGATGTCCCAAGAAGTTAGGGGTTATGTCGAAGCTGTTTTGAATAGTTTGGCTGCTAATGTCCCTAAGGTAGGCTTGCCACCTCAGCTCTGAACTTTTTGTCCCAGTGATGAGCCGTTAAGAAAGTGTTTTGAACGTTCTGTGTTTGGTTTGAGCAGGCAGTTGTTCTTTGCCAAGTCGAAAAAGCCAAGGAAGACATGTTGAATCAGTTATATAGCTCTATCAGGTTGATTTGATATTTTCTTTTGTTTTCGTCTCTTTTCTTTATTTAGTAATTTTTATGCTATTTCAATGGGGACAAAGTTTTGACATGCTTGATAGGTTTATGATTTTATTTTCACTGATGGATTATTTGATTTTATTCATGTTTATAGTGGTCAAAGCACAGCAAGGATTGAAGAACTGCTTATGGAGGATGGTAATGTAAAGCGACGAAGAGAGAAGTACCAGAAACAGTCCTCTCTCCTCTCCAAGCTGACACGCCAACTCAGCATTCATGACAACCGAGCGGCTGCTGCATCTGGCTTTTCCAACGGTGGTGGTGCAAGTGGTATGTGGTCAACTAGTTAAGAGCATTGTTTTGAATAGTGACATTATTAGATCCAAAACTTGCTTTACCAAGTTCTCATGATTTATAAGACTAAGTGCACTAATTTTCTTGTAAACTGTGACTTGTTTACGGTAGTCATGTGTAAAGTGTTACTCTTCCACTGTTTTGACTTTCATCTGGTTAGTAGTATATTGAAATGTATGCTGTATTTTGCAGATGGCAGCCCAAGAACTAGTAGCTCCACAGGTGATGACTGGAGATCTGCATTTGATGCTGCTGCCAATGGTCCAGTTGACCGTTCATTATCTAGATCTTCATCCAACGGCCATAGTCGACACTATAGTGATCCAGCACAGAATGGTGATGTGAGTGGTGGTTCAAACTCTGGCAGCCGACGTACTCCTAATCGGTTGCCACCTCCACCACCTGGGTCTTCAGGAAGCAGATACTTTTAGGTCTGAGACTGATGGCATTTGATGATTTATATTCTTGGTGGGTGAGACTGGTCTTCCTCGCTTCATGAGTTTTCTAGTCGAATCTTTAGATGAAGAGAATGGGGTGTTGTGTACATAGAAGATTACATTCCTATCAGGTTGTTACGGGATACGGCTTTCCCGAGTTTCACAAGGATGGATTCAAGGCATACTTGAAATTAATCATATGTTCCCCCATTCAATTTTTGTTTCTGCTTTTTAGAATTTTATTTCTCCACTCATTTTTGGACACTTGTTATATATAGCTCTATTGCGCCTGTCATTATTTTGATTTGGTATGTACGGTGAAGCTGTATGATTGGATAGTCCTCTTTAGCAGGATGAATATATTACATTTCTCAATGTGATAGTATATTTTGCATTTCTCAGTGTCCTTGTTTTTAAAGAGTGTCTCAGCTTCTAGTCAGATGTCACAATACTTTTCTCTTTTAGTCGTGAATGTTCGTTGTATTCACAATTCACAAACTCTGCAATATTCGCCATCCCCTATCAGGTCTAGCATCATCCACAATTGGGATGTAATGTAGTCTTAGACTGGTGGTAGCTTTGCATTACGATACAGCACTGGTGTGAAAAAATGATAAGGAAAAAGAGTAAATCTTGTATTATTTTGTATCTTATTTTTCTTCCTGTTCCTACATAAAGGTTGGTCTCCGAGTGGAAAACATTGTCTAGCTTCTATTCGAGTTGATCCTCAATGCGGATGTTCAACCTCCTGAGCCAAATAGAATGAACTATCATGTTGAAAACGTCATATCTCTCGGAAGGTCCATTCACCACAAAATGCCTCTGCACCAATTTCACTCTCCTGTGCATTCTCAGGTACTGACTCTGAGATATTCCCATTAGTATTGTTTTGATATTTGGTATATCCTTCACTTGTACTTGGACCGAAAATGTCTTCCACTCTAAGACATCACTGAAAGGTGGAACATAGTTATCCGAAATCAACACCGGCACGCATTCTGCATAGATGGCTTCCACAATTCTTGGGCTTGCGACTTCGTAACCGCTGGGGCACAAGCAGAACTTGCTCTGCTTTAACATCGACTCGTAGGATACCCCATTTGGAAGTTGGTCATAAACTTGCACATCTTGGTCTTTTTCTTTCCATTCATTTAGAAGCAGATATCTTATGTGACCATGTAGCCGGCCTGCAAAGAAAGCAAGAACTGACCGGCGAGAGGGGGAGAGACCACCGAGAAGTCCTTTGGTTTCGCCAGTTCGGAGATGGATTTCCGGAAATGACACATCTTTGGAAGGACTGAATCCTTCTGAAGTGTTTGCATTGCATAATACTCTTATGGACCTGTGGTATAGCTGAGGAACATAAGAAGATGTGCGAGGCCCCTATAGAAAGACAAGTTGAGTCAATTTATATTCAAAACCTTACACAAAAGCTTAAGGTGTGTTTAGGAAATATAACATGTATATGAAAAAAGGAAGAAGAAAAAGTTTGTGTGAATGGGGTGTGAGGATTCGTTACCCAATCGTGGCAGGAAAGCATAAAGTGATCTGCACCAAGGCTTCGATTCCAAAAGGGATGCTTATCAGAGATGACATTGACATAGTCAACCACTGCACGACCTATGGACTCAGTGCTATGGGACTCAGCCTCATAGAGGTACTGAACCAACATCACCACACTGAATGGGAGAAAATAAACCAGGGCATCATCTGGATTTGTTGTCCTGTAAGTATTGTCCATTTCCATTTCATGAATGAACCTTCCTTCTGTAGAGTATATGCTCTTGCATGGACCATTATGAAATATGGGTGGATCTCCTTCTTGGTATACATATATCTTGAACAGCCTTTCCATCTCCAAGTAACTCCTGCACTAGTTTTATTCACTTTCTTTTGTTCAGCTCAATTCTTGGTATATATGCTACAAACGGTATACGAACTAATTAAGATAATATTACCTGTGAAAAGCATTTGCATTTCTATATATTGGACCTTGAGGAACATAGTCTGGATCTTCATGGGTAGAAGTCAGATTTCGAACTCGAGCAGCTTCTCTTATGGAAGCTCGAACTCCAGCCAAACTTGCTTCAAGTTTCTCTAACCTGCTATATCTCTTTATAGTTATTGTCACAGATGCAGCAGTAGCATTGATCTCACCAGATTCTTTATCATTCAACACTGCTACCTCTTGTTTTTCTACCTGTTGTACAAAGATAGAAAATAGTTTAGTACATAGGAACTTGAAGAAAGATATTGAAGTTACGTGGTTGAATGGACATGGAAAATTGAAGACATAAACTCACAATTTGAGAGTGGGGAAGATGTACCGTTCCATTTGGTTCTGAATCATTTGATGGACTGACAATAGGGTGAGCTTCTGGTGCAGCTTCTTCATTCACTACTTGAGAATTAGGCCTTGATTTTGTTGAGAAAGCTAGTGATGAAGAGTAGCCAGTACCTAGTACGGTATTAACTCTCCATGACCATGAAAAAGAACCTGTGACGCCCAACGTGCAAACGAGAGCTACAAGCACTAGAATGAATGCTGAAGAAGAAGAATAAGAAGTAGAAGATGACCAAAATGGTGGAAACAAAGATGGCTTGTTGATGAGAGGCTTCATCTCTCGGCAGTGACAATTACACTAAGCAGTCTGAATGAGGATTATTGATTGATGCATTACTTAAAATGCTGGTTATACTTTGCTGCTCATTAGGGTCATTCTTTGTAGGCAAAGCTTTTTCGTACTTGAGGATGGAATGCTTCCTTGCTATATACTTGACCCTAGTTGGCTCTCTTTCCCCAACTTAAACTCCTACATGCATCACTTTCTGTGTCAATCCATTATATTTATATGTGGTAATTTACCAAATGTTGCAGTTTGCTCTGATTAATTAATAAATGGATTCCCACAAAACACAAAACAGTAATAGTGGGATTCTAAAAAATTGTATATAGAACGTGCTTATTATGCTTGCAGATAACGAGGGCTTCCAAGTATGAATTCCTATATATTGATAATAATAATAATCAAGTTCCCAGGGTAGACAAATATAATTTGTCAAAGTGACCTCTGTCTCATCTAGTTTGATCGAATGAGATAGCTGTTGGCCTGCGTTTACAAATGAATGAGCATATTATAATAGTGGCAGTGCTTAAAAGATTCAGTTTTTCAGTACAATAGAATTTGATTTTGTTTTCCAGTACAATAGAAGTTTAAGAGCACAATCTTTGATACGAAAGATGTCATAGTGTATGAGCTACGAAGCCAAATTCAAAATAGGAACTTGAATGCCAAGGCAGCATCTTGGGATGGCCGGCCTCAAACTCTGACTTTATGTCCGTCACCGTCACGTATTGCACTCACTTTGATTCTGCAAATTTTTGAGATAACCAAAAACTCTGATTTCATATTAGTCTCTCCTAGTCCTATCAAAGTTGACATTTGTTTTGCCTTTGTTTCTTAACTATTATCTTGTACTACGATGTTTTTCATTCATTCATTTCATGTCGACAACGTTTTCTTCTCAGAGAATTACATGACGTTTTCGTATAAGGTACCTCATCAGCCTCATCTTGTACCACAAAGTTTCATATTGTACCACAAAGTTACAGGTGTTTAGTCATTTTCTTCTAAAGGGTTGTTCCGCCATCACCAACCAAATAGTGATGGAGACCCCACATTTCGTGTAGTCTATATTCAAGTATTAGTTCTTTCCAACTTCAACTTCAACTTCAGTACAAATTGAAGATTACGGTAAGCTTCTTTATCTGCAGTTATGGAAAGGGTGCCACACTTGGATCACACAAAAATGGATCCAGGAAGCTTCACACTTGCACAACAATCTTTCCCCATAAACGTGAATCTTTATTTGTATTAAAGCAAACTTATGAGGGTTACCCGAATGGTTGCTTGAAACTGATAGCCATATTCCTACCAAATTCACAAGTAACTTGCATAAGTACATAACACACGATCGATTCTATTGAAATATATAGAAATATGTAGTCTACAATAGAGAAAGTATGGTGTAGTGCTCATCACCCTACCTACTCTATAGTAAAGTATGGTGTAGTATGTTGACTGCACCATACCTTGTGCAAGTAAGTTATCCACCTTACCGTGTAAGGAAGTCAATATTCATGACTCATGAGTATGGCTAGGTATGGCTAGGCTTGTATATATATACTTGGTTGTAACCTAAATGTTTTAATATAAGAGTTTTCTTTTTCTCTTCATCTTTTTCTACATGGTATCAGAGCAAGAACGATAGAGTTCTTTCTTCTGTTTTTCCATCTCTTACTGTTTTCTTGTGATCTTGTTATTGTTGTGGTTCTTTCCAAGTAACAATGACAGAGGAACAAGATTCTTCTATTTCTTCATCTGTTTCTACTATTGTCTCAATTGAGGCTGAAGGTAATCCCAATCTTCGTCTCACATCTGTCTTACTCAATGAGTATAACTATTTCTCTTGGTCAAGAGCTATATCTCTTGCACTTGGAGGGAAGTCAAAGCTTGGACACATCAATGTAAGTGTTCAACCTCCTGAGCAACTCAGTCCCACATATGAGGTTTGGCTTGCCAAAGATCTGCTCGTTATGTCTTGGCTTCTCAACTCCATGGAACCTGCTATCTCTGTTATTTTCAGTTTCTCGGAATCAGCCCTGGATCTTTGGAAGGCTGTAGAAGAGATGTATGGAAATCAAAACAATGCTGCTCGAGTTTTCCAACTCCAAAAAGACATTTCCAACCTTCAGCAAGAAGGTAACTCCTTCATCCAACACCTTGAAAGGTTGAAAAGCAAGTGGAACGAGCTCAACATCTACAAACCTCACACTACTATCGCCAAGGAGCTGCGACAAAGAGCAGATTAAAATAAAATCTTCCAATTGCTAGCCAGCTTGGGACTAGAATATGAAGACTTAAGAAGTCATATTCTCATGAGTTCTGAGCTACCAACCGTAACTAGCATATGCTCTACCATTCAAAGGGAGGAAGTGAGAAGAAAAGTCATGAATGCAGATACCAAAGCCACTGTTTCAGAATCAAAAGCTTTTGCTTCAAACTCCAGAAGTGCTGAGCACAAGGTGTATAAAGGGAAGAGGCCTGATCTATGGTGTACTTACTGTGAGCATCAAGGGCATCTGAAGGACACTTGCTGGATTCTGCATCCCGAGCTAAAGCCAAAGTTTGATAAGGAGCAAAGGTTCTCAAGGGAAGCTAAGAAGTTCCAATAAAAGCCAACACCTGGCCACACTTTCAATGCCAACCATGCAACTGCTAATTAAGGATTAGTGGATTTCACCACAAATACTACTGCATTGATAAATGAGTTTGCATCTTACCTTCAACTGAAGAAGGCTGGAAATGAAAGTAATGAGGAGGGAAACAAAGCTGCACTCCTAGGAAAGTTTGCTGGTTTTTTAGCTGAAACTGATGGACGTACTATCTCAGGATGAGATTCCAGGTATCCTTAATGCATTCTCTACTGCTCTTAATGTCAATACTATGCATGATTTTTGGATTATAGACTCAGGTGTCACTGATCACATGACAAATAAAAATTCAAATCTTCATGAATTTGAAAAAAAAATTCAAAACCTTCTACTGTGTCAGTTGCTAATGGGAAGGGAGTTGCTGTGTTAGGAAAAGGGAAAATTAATCTGTTGTCAAAAGACATTGAATACACAGCCCTATATGTTCCTTCGTTTCCTTTTCAATTATTGTCTGTGGGAAGAATTACAAATTCTTCACAAAGTCATTTTTCAAGATCAAGCAACTTCGAAGGTGATTGGTGAAGGTTTTTACCTAAATGGGCTATATTACCTATCCAAAAGCCTTAATGTTCCAAGAGTCTTCCAAACCAGCCTAAACCAAGATCAAGAGCACAAGTTGTGGCATCAGCGTCTTGCACATCCTTCAAAAACTATTTTGTCTACCTTGTTTCCTAGCTTCTGTAAAAATTCTCTTATTTGTGAGATTTGTCAATTAGCAAAATTTGCTAAACTTCCTTTCGATGTATCTCTTTTTAGAGCCAGTAAAATGTTTGAAATTGTTCATTCAGATATTTGGGGTCCAGCCCCCTTGATTCATGAGATGATTATAAGTATTTTGCTATCTTTGTTGATGATTATTCTAGAGTTCCTTGGGTTTATCTGCTAAAATCCAAAAGTGATCTCTTAAAGGTCTTCCAAGACTTCCATAATCTTGTCATGAACATATTTTCTTCAAAAATTTATATTTTAAGATCAGACAATGGCACTGAGTATATGTCTAAAAATATGACACAATATATGAGCAATCATGACATTATGCATCAGACAAGCTGTGGTGGAACTCCACAGCAAAATGGCATTGCTGAAAGGAAAAATAGGGATTTTTTGAACAAAACTAGAGCTTTGCTGTTTCAAATGAATGTTCCCAAGAAGTTTTGGTCTCAAGGCATCCTTACCGCAACACATCTTATCAATCGACTTCCTAGCAGAGTTTTGCATATGAAGTCTCCTTTCGAAATTATGAAAGAGAGGAAAAGCGAGTTGTCTCATCTCAGAATTTTTGGATGTGTTTGTTATGTTCACATCCAAGCAATACATAGAGACAAATTGGATGCGAAAGCTGCCAAATGTGTGTTTTTAGGTTACTCCACAACTCAAAAGGGTTACAAATGCTATAATCCAAAAACCAGAAAGCTGGTGGTTTCTAGAGATGTTAAATTTGATGTATCATCTCCCTTTTTTAGCGGACCAGAAGTTTCCACTAAAGGGGAGTTTTTCAGTGATTTTATTTCATTGCCTCTTCCAACTCTTATCATGGATGATGCAGCAGTTATCCCTTCCTCCACTCCTACATTTATACCAAATTCTCCACCTACACTAGATTCTCAAAATGATGATGTGTGTGTAGAACAACATGAAGTGGTGTTGCCTGCTGAAACAACACAAGAAGATGTTGAAGAAGAGATTGAAGAAGAGGTTGTTGAGGTTCAACCTCACAGGAGGTATCCTACTCGAATTAGGAACCCTCCATCAAAGTGGGACAATTACAAGACCTTTGCTGCAAGGTATCCAATCGAAAAGTTTCTTTCTTAAGACAAAGTGTCAAAATCACATGCTGCCTTTCTCTCTAACATTTCAAGTGAAAGTGAACCAAGAACTTTTCAAGAAGAAAACCTTCAACCAACCTGGAAAAAGGCTATGCAGGAAGAGTTACAAGCATTGAATAGAAACAACACTTGGAGTGTGGTGTCACTTCCCGCTGAGAAGAAAGTTGCAGGGAGTTAGTGGATCTTCAAAACCAAATTCCAAACTGATGGCTCAATTGAGAGACATAAAACTCGGTTAGTGGCAAGGGGTTTTACTCAAACTTATGGAGTGGATTACAGGGAGACATTTGCTCCCGTGGCAAAGATGAATACTGTGAGGGTGTTGTTGTCAATAACAGTGAATCATGAGTGGCCTATGTTTCAAATGGATGTGAAAAATGCTTTCTTACATGGAGAATTAGAAGAAGAAGTTTATATGCAGCTCCCTCCTGGTCATCCACAAGAAGGCACTCCTAACAAGGTCTGTAAGCTACATAAGGCTATCTATGGCTTAAAACAATCACCTCGAGCTTGGTATTCAAAACTCAGCTCTGTGTTGGAAACCTCTGGATTCAAAAGAAGCAATGCAGACTCATCCTTATTTATCAAGAAAGGATCTGCAAGTAAACTTTGTGTTCTTATCTATGTTGATGATCTCATCATTACTGGTGACAATTTGGAAGAAATTAATCTTCTCAAGAGTCTTTACATTAGACTTTTGCCATCAAAGATCTCGGAAGGTTGAAATACTTTCTTGGCATTGAAATGGCCACTTCCACCAAGGGTTTGTTCTTAAACCAAAGAAAGTATCTTCTGGATCTACTTCAAGAAGTAGATATGTCTGAAAGTAAACCTTGTGTCACTCCTCTATATTGCAAGTTCCAAATGAATGCAGCAGGTGAATCTCTCCCAAACATCCATGAGTACCAAAGATTGGTTGGGAAACTCATATACCTCACCATTACTAGGCCTGATATCACCTTTGCAGTGAGTATCATTAGCCAATTCATGCATGCTCCTACTAAATCTCATATGCTCATTGTTAAAAGAGTGTTGAGATATCTCAAGGGATCTGTGGGTAGAGGTATTCTCATGAGGAAGAATTGTCACAGCAACATTGTAGGATTTACTGATGCAGATTGGGCTGGGAACAAGCTTGACAGAAAATCTACAACTGGATTATGTACTCTAGTTGGTGGAAATTTAGTCACTTGGAAAAACAAAAAACAACATGTGATTGCTCGCTCAAGTGCAGAAGCAGAGTACAGAGCAATGGCCTCAACTTCTTGTGAGTTAATCTGGTTAAAATATCTCCTAGCTGATCTAGGATTCTCTCAGTCTCATCCTATGTTACTATTTTGTGACAATCAAGCTGCAATGCACATTGCTTCAAATCCGGTCTTCCATGAGAGGACCAAACATATTGAAGTTGATTGTCACTATGTACGAGAGCAAGTTCAAAGCAAGGTCATCTCCACAGTATATACTCGAAGCCAAGATCAACTTGTTGATGTTTTTACAAAGGCTATGCCTTCTGTTCAATTCCATCAGTTATTATCCAAGCTTGGATCAGTCAATATTCTTGATCTAGCTTGAGGGGGAGTATTGAAATATATAGAAATATGTAGTATACAATAGAGAAAGTATGATGTAGTGCTCATCACCCTATCTACTCTACAGTAAAGTATGGTGTAGTATGTTGACTGCACCATACCTTGTGTAAGTAAGTCATCCACCTTACTGTGTAATGAATATCAGTAGTCATGACTCATGAGTATGGCTAGGTATGGCTAGGCTTGTATATATATACTTGGTTGTAACCTAAATGTTTTAATACAAGAGTTTTCTTTTTCTCTTCATCTTTTTCTACAGATTCAGATTTGGAAAAGTTCTCACAGCATATACCGGAACTGAGATGGCCTCTAGAGCCTAAAACCAGCAACTTGGATACACATGGGATAGGCGGATGCAGTGATGAAGTAAAAACGAACCAACCACAAAACAGCCAAATAGCTCCAAGATATGTAACCACTAAATTTTATCAGAAGAAAAAGAGATGTTGCCAATGATTATATTGATAATATAAATAGGACAATGATACAGCTCGCTAGTAAGGAAACCCAGGAAGAGCTCATCAAACAAAATTTCCTGGATTTCTCTGTTGTATGAACACTGAATGCGCTATAAACACTAACCAAAATATCTATAAAAAGCCTCGCCAAGGCTAACAATGAGAAAAGTACACAGACTACAAATATTACAGCACCCTTGTTATCTACAGCTACCTGCTTCTCCCTGACCTTTTCAACCTCAGATCTGCATAACAATAGCAAATTATTTAGCACCAAATTACATAGTAAGAAACCATAAACTGTGCACTAGCAGAAAGAAGTACATGATATGCCATTTTCATTTATTTTTCTTCTTAGCCGAGCAAAAATAATTACATCAGGAAAAACTACATATTGGATATTTAGGGGTTAAGAATTACATCAGCTTGCAAATTTATCGGTGAAGGACAAACAAGCAGAGGATTGTAACTCAAATATCTAATCACTTCAATGGATTTACAAGATTGTGTACAATACTTCATTTGAGAAAGAATGTTTATCTGTGAACTCAGAACTGCATGGATTTATAGAAAAGAAATCAAAATGAGTGAAGCTATGAGAAGATTGAACTCTCACCTGAGGATAGCGTTATCCCTGACTAAATTATCCAATTGCACAGAGACAAGGGGCTGCCAAGACATTAGATTGTTTACATCTTTAGCCTGCAAAGACAATCAAACCAGTATAAGGATAATAGAGCATACTACTGTCAACAAGGACAGTGTGACCAATATTAACAAGAACAATTTAAAGTTGTAAGGTGAAGAGATTCACATACAATTACTTCCTGGCTTTCTAGAAGATTTCTCATGTTTTCTTTGATCTTCTGTAACTCTAACTCTTTGCCGTCCATATCTCTGTCGAATTCTTTGAAAATACTGCCGTATCTTAAATTTGATTCCTCAAGGTATCGCTCAAGTAGTGATAAACTGAAATCCAATGAACGGACTTTCTGCATTAGTATCTTAAGAACAGTGTCCCCAGGCATCCTGCTACCTTGTTGATGAAGAACTTCTTTAATGGGATCAGGCACATCATTTTTGATTACTTCATTGTTCACATTAGATTCAACTGCAGCTTGAGGTTCCATTTCTTTATTAATATCAAAAAAATCATCACCCTCAGGTGAATCTGAGTGGGAGGTCACAGGTTTCTGGTCAACAGTTACTCCATCAGAAACATAGGCGCCGCTTTCAACAGATATTAAATCCTCAAGCATTCGCTCAACAGCATCCACTCCATAAATTTCAATAACACTGACTGTGCAATAAAACTCTGAACCATAATGGTTTAAAAGCTTTAACTTTATATATCTCACCCATTTTGGAACCTCAAGATCAAACCTTTGCGCAAGCTTAATATTTGCGGCAGTGAAATTCCCAAGCTTAACCCATTCATCTGTTGGATAAACCAAACTGCCAAGCAGCTCAAAATCCCTTAAATTAGATGAATAATGTTCAAGATTACCTATTTTGATTGTGTCTACCAAGGTTTCTTCTGAAAGCTCTATATCAACAAACTTTTCTTCTGCAGAACATGGATTACGAAGGTATTTGTCCTTATCTCTGCTTATGATATTAGAGGCACCCTTGGCTTCCTTGTTGAAAGCCAAGACCTTGGCTCCCTTTGCAGCTGAAGCGTAATTGTACTCCGTACCACCAGGCTCCACTCTATGTTTTATGCTTCCAGCCAGACCAATTAGGGATTTACTTTTTGAACTAAATGTTTTGCTCTTGAATTCATCCAGACCAAGAGGCACAGCACGAGGCAGGCGGCCATTTTTTGGAGGGTCAATTTCATGTTTCACGCCTAAACCAGATTTCTCCGACTCAGGTTGGTCAGCAACAGCCGAGTCATAAATTGCACTTCCTTCAGCTGAGGCCTGATCTACGTTTTCTTCACTAAGTAGTTCACCATTTAAACTACTAGTTTCAACATCATTTGTGCACACGCCTTCAGAAGAGTAGACTAAATCTGGTTGCTTTTTTAGTTCTACAGAATCAGAGTGCTCATCACGATCCAGCTTAGATTCATTCCAAGTTGATAATCCAACTGGAGATGCTGTGGATCCATCTGAATTCAAAGAAAAAAAAGACAGAAAGAAAGAAGACAGTCATGCACACAATAAAACGTAAGAATCATATCAAATATGAACAAGAAAAAGAACATAAGATCAGCAAGTGCATGTAAAAAACCAAAACTGTCCCACATGGACAGAATCAAAAAGCATGGTTATACATCTTGTAAACTTCTTCAAATAAAAATACATAAGAAGTGACCTTTTGAAAATAGTACTTCAACACCTACTCAATTATTTTTCTATTTATAGCTATATTCCATAAAAAAGGAATACTAATATTCAGTGAAAGATAGTACATAGAGAAGCTGGATGAAAATGGACATGCTTTTCAAAACCCAGAATAGCCATTGAAATTTTTTGCTTAATGATCAGATAAAGATAATAATCAGACGTGAAAAGAAAAACACTAAAAGTACAAAGAAAGTGTGAGTATAAAAATTGTAAGAAAAAGGAGGGTGAAAACCACTCCTAGTAAAAAGAAAGAAATCGGAAAACAAATTATCACCGCCACAGAAGAACTTTCAGCTTTTGCCTCAATCAATTTAACATGGTGCTGAGAGGTCGGTGCAATGTTTTAAGCATCTAATTATAATGAATTTCTTTTCTAACAAAATAGGATGCTAACTAAATAAACATCTCCTTACGTTTAAGGATATCAAAATTTATCAACATTTATATGTTTTTGGATCCTTCATATTCCAATCTAGTTTTCAGGGATTATCTGCATTTTTTATGTTCTATTGGTTATTAGGTATGAAAATAGGTTGCAGATTAGTAGATTCACATAACCATGAGTCCATGACAACATGCCTTTATACACATTCTCTAATTGTATACGGTTCAATCTTCTAATTGTTAAAATAGGAGAATGATATGCTTTCAATAGTTTCGTAATTTCCCCAATTACTTCCATGCATAGTTTGAAAATCAGTCACACATCGAATGTCAGCCTTCTCAGCATATCACTTCCAATGATCATAGCTAGAATCAATAAAATATAACTGTAGCAAGCATCACCAGAACTTTTAAATCACTAAAATGACTCGTTGTATCATTCAGGTAAGCAAGATTTGGGTGAGGCCAATTCTAAGTTATGCTACACATCTGAAAAGTATTGTACCCCGACCAAAATGTGGAGATCCATCACATACAGCCACACATTGCAAATAATTCCTAGGGAAAGCCAACAAAAGACTGTAAAGTAAAAGAACTTATCGAAGAGAGGTTACCTCTGTGTCCATCGCCACGGCTAAACCATAAGCTGATAAGGAAGACAAACCCCCACAGAACAAAAACTAAAGATAGAGACACCTTATAAAAACGGCTCCTTCCGATGATGACCTTTTCCAAAGCTCTTCTATGCAGAAGAGCTCTACGCGACCTCTGCATTGCACATCAATCCAATCCACTGCTGACTTCTGCAAAAATATAGAAATCAGTACCCTGTATGAAACAAAACATGGACTTGACTTGGCTTCTACTCTCCAAAAGAATAAGATCATTAAAGTGATTAAACAAAAGTAGAATAAAGACATGATGCCTGTTTTTAAATTTCGAATCCAAGTCAATGAAGCAAGCCGTAGTGGCATTCCTATCAATCAATAAACAAAACACACACAGCTTGCAGTTTCATCTATACGTTTGATATAAATATTTTCCATGGAACATAATGTTAGATTGAAAAGGAAGCTAAATACCAAGACTGATCAGAGAAAACCTGATGATCATTATTAGTGCAAATCGAAAAGAAGACAGATAAAAGAATCCAATTTCAGGCAGTTGAGATTGGTGTTATCAAAAGGAGCCAAATTTACCTTAGTACTCAAGCAAAGCAAGCTTTGATTCTTAAAAAGAGACGCACTTTCACCAAAGCTAATGATGAAACCAGTAAAACTCACAGAACCCATTGACTAGACTTAAATAAAAAGCAGAATGAAGCAAACCCAATTCATGTCAGCTTGGTTCTGGCTGTAAATTCCACACAAAGAAGGATTCTTTAAAAAGAAAAAAAAAACGAAAAAAGGTTGAACCTTTATGCCACCAAATACAAGTAAACACCAAAACAGGTTCATACGTGTATGCAGATCTTAGGGGGACTGAATAATCCCATAATTCAAAACCCAAAAATCAGATCGAATTCAAAAAAAGTAAAAAGGAAGAGGCTTTACAAAGAAAGAGACATGCAGACCTTAATGGAAGTATGAATCAGAGTATTGAAATGAAAAGAGATCAGCAAGTCAGGGAATCGAAGTCATCGTAGAAGAGGGCAAGAACAAGATTAGCGTTAAAACGGCGTAGTTTAAGGGGATTGTCCGCGTTGGAGTTGGGTGGGGGTTTAAACGTCGACTCGCTTTTGGTTTTTATAAGGAACAACAAGGTGGTCTTGTTCTTCATCGTCTCCACTCTCTGTCGCTTTCTTTTCTTCTCTCTCCCTTCCCTTATTTTTTGTAACGGTTTCGCTTTCGCCGAATCCCTCTCTCTCCTCCCGTTTTCTTATTTCAAATCTCTCTCTCTCTCTCTCTCTCTCTCTCTCTCTCTACTCTTGCGTTCAAAGAGTTACCCTTGTAACTTACACAGTGAAAAGCTGAGGTTATATTTTTGATTTTGAATTGAACAAGTGGAGGAAGTTTTGTCCCTCTCCAAAACAACAACAATTTGGGGCTTGTGAAACACCGCTGTTGATTCTAGAGATCTTGAATCCTAATAATAGACTCAACGCAACAGAAAGAGAAGTAAAGAACATCCTAGAGAGTTACACAAAAGCAAGCATCATAAATGAAGCGTAATTAACAGTTGAAAATGGTTACCTCTTTGTGTACATGTAGCTCTAATTCTAATTTCAGACTTAGGCCATGCTAGCAATTCTGCACAAATGAAAAACAATTCACACTGCAATGGTTACTGAGAATGTATTTATGAAATTGGTTTTTAATTTAGGGGACCAGTAATAGGAAATAAACATTTTCAAGTTAGCAATTCAAGATCTCTTTCTATCTCCGCCATTTGACCTTTTTTGTTAATTTATTTTTTTATATATATACATGAGTATATGAACAACATGGTTCTCTGTATATTTTTTACGTTATTCTTAAGCTCTTCTTGATTATTGTTAAAGTGTTCTAAATGTTATAATTTAAATTATCTTCACGATGATTTATATTTTAACAAGTACGAGCTTTTGACATGAACTAACAATAATGATCACGATATATATTAGCTCTTCTTTCGAGAAGATTCGAAACATGTTAAGTAATTTTTCTTATAAATCAAATTTCATTCAAACATTTATATCTCTTACAACCATGTCATTCCTAAACCAATGCTTTTGCTATCATAACCAAAAACACATTCTTGATCCACGAATGCAAATTGTGATAAAAACACATAAGACGTGAGCCGATACCTGTAGAGCGTGTAATTTTTTTTGTTAAAGTAAAAAACATTTGATTTATGAAATTTTGTTTTTGATCGTCGACAATAAATAAATCTTGGTATTTTGTCAGTAGTGAGCTGTAACCGCATATGATTGCCTTGCGGAAATCTAGTCGGGAGTACGTGTCCCTGCCACTCTGTTCCATACACGTATGCATTCAATGACTCATTCCCCATTAGCTGTTCCTCTACATTGTCTTCACTCCTAAGCTACAACCGCTGCCGACGTCTGACACGTGGCCTCTCCGACGGCGACGGGCCCGTGCTTCTCTTCCGGAAGGTCAGTTCTTTTACAGTCGCAGTCATTTTTGTCTTTCACTATTTGTTTGGTGTGAAAAACTGAAAAAGTTATCTCCTTTCATCTTCTCCTTGATGGTTAAATGTTTAAGGATTTCATCTCTTCTGGGTTTCCTCAGTTGACCACAGTTTCTCTGGGGTTCCCTTTCTGAATGTTTATCTGAATCAACCAAGAAAACCCAATTGCTCTGAGATTTGTTCTTCAATTCTGGGCTAATCTCTGCTCTTAAGAACGGTCAAAGTCTGAATCTTTCAGCTTAGAAAGAGGTACAGTTTTCACTTTTCATTCTCTTTATGCATAATTCAGTGGGAAGCTTCAGAAACTGTGATCCCTTATGTATGTGCTTGATTGATTTCATAACATGTCAAGAATCTTTAAGATAAAGTTAAGTTAGTGAGTATGCAAACAGTATGAATATTACATTAGGATTATGGGCGAATGGTTTTAATACTCATCAGCTCATGGATTGTTATTTGAAGTTTGGATCCAGAATGATTTATGTGTATAGTGTATTGTTTTTACTTCTTGAAGATAATTGAATGTGTTTGTTGCTCATTCTCACTGTGTATCAAGGAGTAGTTTCTTTTTCCAGATTGAAGGGGGATGGATATACAAAAAAAAAGCAAGGAGCATGTTTCATCTGACTCCCTTTTACAATGGGGCCAATGGCAACTGCTCGATTCTATCCTCCCAACCGGTGGTTTTGCACATTCCTTCGGTCTTGAGGCTGCAATCCAAGCTCGGATAGTCTCTGGTCCTGAAGATCTCCAAACTTTTGTAACTCATCATTTAGAGAATACTGCAAGCTTACTCCTTCCTTTTGTGTATTCTACTACAATATCGCCTGATTTGGAGAGTTTGCGTAAACATGACAAGATTTTAGATGCAATGCTGACTAATGAAGTGGGTAGAAAGGCATCGATTGCACAAGGGTCAGCACTGATGAGAGTGGCTGCAGCCGTGTATTCAGAGATACCGTCTCTTAAATCTATGAGGGAAGCTTCTTTGAGTAATGGAGTTGTTTCTTTTCACCATGCTCCAATATTTGGGCTTATATGTGGATTGCTTGGGTTGGATAGCAGTACTTCTCAAAGAGCTTTCATGTTTATCACAATGAGAGATGTTATTTCTGCTGCAACAAGGCTGAATTTGGTCGGACCCCTTGGTGCGGCTGTTCTGCAACATCATATTGCTCCTATCTCTGAAGCTATACTGAATCAATGGAAGGACTGTCCAGTTGAGGAAGCATGCCAAGCTGTTCCTTTGCTTGATATCGTGCAGGGTTGTCATAGTTACCTGTTTTCCAGACTGTTCTGTTCTTGAAGGCCAAATACGACGCATTGCCTGGTGGAGTCTGCCTGTAACTTTATAAATGTAAGTCCTGAAAATTCAGTGTATTGGAAGTACTAACTGAAATCTCTATGTTTATATTCTTTTGTACATAGGTGATTCAACTGTTCTGCCATCTTAGAAGGTTGCGTTAAATCCAAAAGTAGAACCATAAAGCATTTTATGCACCTGTGTCCCTTTGAGGATTGAATAACAAGAGTGACACTCCAACACAAATTGAATGACTCAACTCCTCTTCATTTGGTTTAATTCTAATGGATTTTGGATACAATTTCGGTGATGTCCTATTCTTATTCACATATATATCGAGTAGTGCTTATTGTTGACTTTGTATTTTCTTTTACAAGTGGATTAGGAGTTTTTGTTCCTGCCTTTTACTTTATGGCATATCGGAGGGGGGTTGAAATCATATGGGTTGAATTTTATGGCATGTGTATGTGTGTATCTGATCACAGGTAGTTGTTGAGTGATGCTAAACTTATGTTGTTATGTAGGATAATAAACAGTAGAAGGATACTTCTTTTAACTTTAGTGGTTCAGTCACTGGTCTTAATATTACAATGGTAAAGCTTTGAATTCATCAATGAACAATTTTCCTGTCAAGTGATAAAGGAAAGCATTTTAGTCATTTCCTTCTTCTCTTTATCTCATATCATACCTACGTCATGGAAATCTATAACCTTAAACATTTCAGATTAATAGTTTCACTTATGTCATGACTCTTGCCTTCTGAGTGTGACTGCAGCTGTGTATTCGGAGATACCGTCTATTAAATCTATGAGGGAAGCATTTTTAAGAAATGAAGTTGCTTCTTTTCACCATGCTCCTATATTAGGGCTTATATGTGATTGCTTGGGTTGGATAGCAGTGCTTCTGAAAGAGCTGTCATGTTTATCACAAAGAGAGATGTTAATTCTGCTGCAACAAGGCTGATTTTGGTCGGATCCCTTGGTGCTGCTGTTCTGCAACATCATATTGGGACACTGTTTATGTTTGCATTTTGTTCCAAATTTGTTTCAGAGCCATGTGTTTATGTTTGATCATATGGAGAAGACTCTACTTGGCGTGCAGCATTTGGTTAGAATAGCGTCTGCGTTTTGATTTAGGGCTAGAAAAGATCTGTAATTCATGTTTACTAGTTGGTGCAGGGATCATTTTGTATTCTGTTTGAATTTGCTTATGTCTATTCCCGAAGCACTTTTGTCAATTCTAGAAGCAGAGCCATCTTCATGAGTGCTTTTCCTGATCCTAATTGAAGAGAGACTCTTAGTCCTTCACCCTCACAATTACTGCAAGTTAGTCAAGTTATGTTAATTAGTGTATCGAAGTTTGTTTTGTTCAACCTTAAATATCAGATCTTCAATCATGTCCGCAGGGAGGCATATATTTTATAGCGCAGTGGTGCAAGTACCAATAGCAAGAACCATACCTAGAAGCGAGGGCAGCATTCCAGTCATAATAGGTCTCTACAAGCAAACTCGGTTTTGGTATGATGGTCCATATGACTACGATAGTGATGGTCCGGTAACCTTTGTGGCTGCACAAGAATTTCTGGACACTCCCGAACGCCTGAGTCAAATTGTGGCCGAGCAACTTTTGCTTACGCCTATCCCAGAAGAAGTGCCAACTATTATTGACAAGCTCGTTCAGAAGCTTTCTGTGGTGTCTGACGTGCCCAGTGATATGCCTGTAACTGTGTTCATATTCGACATCACTGTGTCCTTAATGGGTAGTGCTGACTATGCTAATGTCATTGATTGGCTTGCAAGAGAATCCTTCAGATATTCCGACCATGTCATCATTAGAGGAGGTGAGGTTATAGAGGAACCCATTGCATCATACGAGGCAAATCTCACTCCTGCAAATAGATCATTAATTCATGGTTTGAAGCAATCAAGACATGATAGTTTGGAAGAAGCTGTAATCAGAGAGACTCCATCTTGTGCCATCTGTCTCGACGATTAAGCAGAATCTGTTGAACAACTGCTCACTTGTTTGCCCTGCAAACACCATTATCATGTCAATTGCATTGTCCCGTGGCTGGAGAGGAATCACATATGCCCGTTGTGCTGATATCCCATTCCGACTGTGGAAGCCGGCGAGCCAATAACAGAGGCTACTGCAGATTAATTGTCAACTTGTAGGAGCTGCTGGGACGATCCCAAGTTGTAACTCAAGAAATTATTGGATGAGTTCATGTTTCAGGCTCTATACTATCTTTTGCTGAAGTCCTTGGTTTTATTATAGTTATGGGTCAGAGGTGAATCAACTTATGTTTACTCAAGTTTATGTGGGGAACTTTGATCAGCTTACTTAAGGTTTCCACTAATGAAACTTGAAGAAGGTAAAATGGTTGGATGTTGATTTTGCATATCTCAGACTACAGAATTAATATCTCTAATTGTTCAATCAGTAGTAATTAAGCAATGTAATCAAGAATAAATTATGGTAGTGTATCAATAAGAAGAGCAAAAGAATCCTCTAAATTAAATTTAGTCTGCAAAAGGAACTTTAATTGTGGAGAAAAGAGAGGAACGATGAATTGGGAGAGAACTACGCCATTAATTCCATGACCCAAATTAAGAAGGAAAAACTTATGGAGGGAAAAGTTCCAAAAGTGATCTAATGTAAATTTCTTCTCTCCTAATTTCCTTAGCATTAACCTAGCTAGAACCCTGTATAAACCTCAATCTGAGCTCTCTTTATTATCTGAACAGCATATTGGAATTGCCCTACTCCGACCTTACCTTTGCTCACAAGAAAAGAGCACAAGGCAAGAGTTTGAAAGGGATTGATCTAAGGTAATGGTTCCCATGGATATTTTTCTTTTTCCAATATTATCGTTTTCTTTATCTATGTTCTTAGTTAGGTTTGGAGGATATTATTCTCACTTCTGAGTACTACTACGTGTAGATTCTACAAAACAAATGAAGCTGCCCTTTTTGACACTGCAAATGCGGCGTGTTTTCTTTGCCTTGTTGGTAACTCTTCTCCTCTTGCTTCTTGCTATTCTTTGTCGTTATCGCTATGATTTACTGATTTACAAGAATGTGTTTCCTCTTACAAGCATTAACTCCAACTATTGAGACATCTACGGTAACTAATCCCAATTAGTTACAGCTTGTTATCTCCACATTGATTGTGACAGTTGTATAATCTTTCTTTTAGCAGTAATTAGCTAGAATCAAGGAGCTAATGCATATCTCCTATTGTGTATATATTGTAACACTCAATTCATTGCAATACAATAAACAGATTTCCATCCATATCAAACTTATTATGGTACCAGAGCCAATCCGTTTCTGAGCCAAACCCCATAACCTTGTCGACAAACAATGGCAGGAGAAGAACAGAAACCCCAAACCGACTCATCTTCATCACAGAAGGGTCCGGCATGGGAGAATTCTAATCACCCTCTATACATCCATCACTCCGATCAACCAGGAGCGATCCTTGTTCCACAATCATTAGTGGAGGACAACTTCAGTACTTGGATCGAAAGCATGGACATGGCACTCCAAATCAAAAACAAAATTGGTTTTGTCAATGGAACCCTAATCAAACCCGTGAAGAATCCGGATGAATTGCTTCAATGGAATCGTTGCAACATTCTTGTCAAAACATGGCTGTTGGCATCAATGTCAGCACCAATTGCTAAAAGCTTCTCTCACTGCAAGGATGCAAGGACTGTATGGCTTGAGCTTTACGAAAGGTTTGGACAAACTAATACTGTTCAACTCTTTCATGTTGAGAATGCTATTCATGATTGTATGCAGGGCTCTTCCTCCGTCACTACTTTCTTCACCCAACTTAAGAGCCTTTGGGATGAAAAGGAGGCCCTTTGCAATTTTCCTGCCTGTGTTTGTGATGCGGGAACAGAATTGAGGAGCTATATCGAGACACAGAAAATTATGAAATTTCTGATGGGTTTAACTGATGAGTTTGCCACAACTCGAAGCAACATCATAGGCATGGATCCTTTGCCTTCCTTGAACAAGGTGTACTCTATGGCACTCCGGCATGAAAAGCAAGCAGCTGTCTCGGCAAATAAATCAATCACACAACCGTCGGACTCAGTTGCGTTCAGCGTGCAGCATCAACTCTTTCCAGCGCGTGCGTCTTCTGAGTCTCATACCGCGCGCAGTGATGAGCCCCTCACTGAATCCTTCGCTGGTCATGTACGCCGATCAGCGCGAGGTTCTAGCAGCAACGATGCAAAGCAGCGATGCTCAAAGTGCGATCGCACTAACCATGCCACTGAAAACTGCAAGGCTCATTTGCGTTGTACAACATGCAACTTCAGGGGCCATACATCAGACACATGCCGAGCCCATCTTCGCTGCTCCTTTTGCAATTACAAAGGCCATACCTATGAAGAATGCCGGAAACGAAAAGCTATGCAATCCGGAGAAGGAACAAGTCGAGTGAATCACATCTCGGCCTATTGTGATAGCCAAGGCAATTCTGCCTCCTTTCCTTTCTCTGAAGAAGAACGTGCAAAGCTGCTCACTCTTCTAAGCAGCGCCAAAAATCTCAACCAGGACGGTAAAATTACCAATTATGAGGAACTTTCTGGTAAGGCTGCTTCCCTAGCCAATAATTGTTGTCACACACCCACATGGCTTATAGATAGTGGTGCAAGTGATCATATCATTTGTGACGACAAATTTCTTAATTCAAAGCAACCTGTTGTGAATTATACTGTGCGGCTCCCCTCCGGTTCATCTGCTATTGTTACATATATTGGAACCGTATTGTTTTCATCCCAATTGAAGCTTGAGAACGTGCTATGTGTTCCATCATTTTATTTGAACCTGATATCTGTTAGCAAATTGGCTCGTGATTCGTTCTACATCACAATATTCCTGAGACAGATTTGTATTGTGCAGGACCTACGATCGGGGAAGACGATTGGGACAGGAACTGAGAGGGAGGGAGTTTACTGCCTTGATTATCATCGGAAAGGAACATGCAATGTGGCTCAAGTCCAAACGCCAGATCTTTGGCACCAAAGGCTGGGTCATCCATCACAACGAGTATTATCGTTACTTTCTTTTTCCAAAAACAATTGTGCACCAAATAATTGCTTGATTTGTCCTTTGGCTAAGCAAACTAGACAGCCATTTTCTTTGAGTATTACTTCCAGTAAAGATTGTTTTGAATTGATTCATGTTGACATTTGGGGTGGTTATCATGTCCCTTCACTCACTGGTGCACAATATTTCTTAACCATTGTTGATGATTATTCACGGGGTACTTGGGTCTATCTCATGAAACATAAATCCGAAACACGTTCACTTCTTGTCAGTTTTGTTCATTTGGTCGAAAATCAATTTGATAAACGTGTCAAAGTCATTAGAAGTGATAATGGTCCCGAGTTTGCTATGCACGATTTTTATGCGTCAAAAGGCATAGAACATCAAACCACATGTGTCAATAATCCTCAACAGAATGGGGTTGCCGAAAGAAAGCATCGTCACCTTTTAAATGTGGCTCGTGCTATTCTTTTTCAAGCTCATTTACCAAAACGGTTTTGGGGTGAAGCCATTTTAACGGCCAGCTATCTCATTAATCGGACACCAACCCCAATTTTAAATGGCAAAACACCTTTTGAAAGGCTTTTTTTAAAGGAACCCACACATGATCATCTCCGAGTTTTTGGTTGTCGATGTTTCGTTTCCACACATCCTTCCAAACCAAGCAAATTCGATCCCAGGTCAATTGAATGTATCTTTTTGGGTTATCCTCATGGTAAAAAGGGTTATAGAGTTTATGATTTAAAAGCCAAGAAAATCATCTTTTCCCGAGACGTTATCTTCTTTGAGTCTGACTTTCCTTATCAACACAAATCTTCCCATATTCCTGATTCTCTTCCAAAATCATATCCTAATTCTCATCCTTTTGATTATGGGGAACCAGTGCGTGCCACTAATGCACAGGCTGTACAAGAAACCCAATCTTGTGCGGCATCAAATCCATCTCTTAACTCTCATGACACCTCACCCATAATCACTGCCTCTCCTTCCGTTGACAATACCAACACGGCATCTTCACCTATCATTCCAAATTCTCTTCCAAGTCTATCTACTTCCGCTGCTCACCAAACAGAACAATCTCATTCCAACTCCAACACATCTTCTCCTCTTCCAACTGACTCAACTTCCTCCACCGAAGATCCTTCTCTCATACCCGATAATTCTGTCTCTCCAACTCAGCCTCCCCAACGTCGTTCTACCAGACCTACAAGGACATCAAGCCTATTACAAGACTTTCACATCGAGGCAGCTCTCCCCTCACGTACTGCTCCGTCCTCTTCACCGACCGAGGTCTCAGGTACGGCTCATTCTATCTCACATGTGTTGTCTTATGATAGACTATCTCCTACACATCGAGCTTTTATTGCTGCACTAACCATGCACCGCGAGCCTACATCTTTCTCACAGGCAGTCCTTGATCCTAAATGGCGCACAGCAATGCAAGATGAAATTTGTGCCCTACAAGCTAATCGTACTTGGAGCCTTGTGTCACTACCAGCAAATAAACGTCCCATTGGTTGCAAATGGGTGTACAAAATCAAGTACAATCCTGATGGTAGCGTGGAACGTTATAAAGCTCGCCTTGTTGCCAAAGGTTACAGTCAAGTTGAAGGAATTGACTACCGTGAGACATTTGCGCCTGTTGCCAAGCTTACTACCGTGCGCATCCTTCTCAGCTTATCCTCTCTTCAAGGTTGGCATCTTCACCAACTTGACATTAGCAATGCCTTCTTACATGGTGACCTCTACGAGGATGTTTACATGCAGCTTCCTCCTGGTTTCGGAGGAAAGGGGGAGACACGAGTTTGCAAATTGCACAAGTCATTGTATGGACTTAAACAGGCATCAAGGCAATGGTTCATCAAATTATCCAATGCTCTCAGGGAAGCCGGTTTTCAACAATCCTGGTCAGATTATTCTTTATTTACCAGAAATCATAAAGGCCATTTTACAGTCTTGTTGGTGTACGTTGATGATATAATTCTAGCAGGGAGCCATCTTGATGACATATCAAGCATGAAGAAGTATTTATCTGACAGGTTCAAGCTAAGAGATATGGGGGTGTTGAAGTACTTTCTTGGCATAGAAGTCGCTCGTTCTAAACAGGGCATTGTCTTGAGCCAACGAAAATATGCGTTGGAAATACTAGAAGATTCAGGTTTTCTTGGCGCAAAGCCTACCTCATTTCCAGTTGAGTATAACAACGCTTTAACACAAGGAGAAGGGAAGCTATTATCTGATCCATCACAGTACCGAAGGTTGGTAGGAAGATTAATCTATCTCACCATCACAAGACCTGATATTGTGTATGGGGTTCATATTCTTAGCCAATTCATGGACAAGCCAAGGGAACCACATCTAGAAGCTGCTTACAAAGTCCTTCGGTATCTGAAACAAGCGCCGGGACAGGGCTTACTCCTACCATCCAGCGGTACTTTACAATTAAAGGCATATTGTGATGCAGATTGGGCAAGATGTAAAGACACTAGAAGGTCAGTTACTGGCTATTGCATTTTCCTTGGTAATGCGCCTATATCTTGGAAGACGAAGAAGCAGAGTACGGTGTCTAGATCCAGCGCAGAAGCTGAATACAGGTCCATGGCTTCTACTTGTTGTGAAATTACATGGTTGCAAAGCATTCTGAAAGACCTGAACGTTAAAGGTACGCAACAAGCATTGTTATTCTGTGATAATCAAGCTGCTCTCTACATAGCATCCAACCCCGTTTTTCATGAACGCACAAAACATATTGAGATTGATTGTCATGTTGTGCGTGAGAAGATCCAAAGAGGCCTTGTTAAGGCTGTCCATATTCGAACAGCAGAACAACCTGCCGATATGTTCACTAAGCCGCTGCATCCTAAGCAATTCACAGAGCTCTTAAGCAAGTTAAGTGTAATTAACATACACTCTAACTTGAGGGGGAGTATTGAGACATCTACGGTAACTAATCCCAATTAGTTACAGCTTGTTATCTCCACATTGATTGTGACAGTTGTATAATCTTTCTTTTAGCAGTAATTAGCTAGAATCAAGGAGCTAATGCATATCTCCTATTGTGTATATATTGTAACACTCAATTCATTGCAATACAATAAACAGATTTCCATCCATATCAAACTTATTACCAACTGATTTATACATGCAGGTAACTGGCTTGGTGGTAGTGGTACTTTCTGGTTTATTGATCAGTGTCATCAAACATGTTGAGCATAATGTAGGTTCAAACCTCAAAATCCTATGTTTCAAGTGATGCCAGCTACATGTAACTTATTTATGATATACTACTTTCTGATCGAGTTTCAGGTTTATGTACTTGCGCTTTCGGAGAGTGAGTTAATCAGCCTTGTTCAAAAGGATTGCAGAATGGCAACCGTCCTCCTGATTCTGATGATTGTCATTATGGCTGTCTTCCTCTTTAGTTATTTTTTACTAATGCTGGGTGCTGCCAAACGGGAGATTCAACTTTGTACCAAACTCATAAAACAAGATGAGGCAACTCGACAAGCTGAGACAAAGAGTATGAAAAAATCTGAGGCAATTACAAGTGCAAGCCATGATGTTCGTAATGCTCTTGCTTGCATGACTGAATTGATCAGAATATCCTGCGATGAAGTTTCCCAGGGTTACGAAATAAAGGAGTATCTAACACAAATGGATGCATGCACAAAGCACCTCTTAGGTATGAGAAGCTCGCTAACAGATTAATCTTCTCAATAAAACCAAATTTTTTGTTGTTATGTTTATTTCAAAAATCATGTACTTAATTGTTTTGCAGGTATATTGAACTCTATTCTTGATAAAAGCAAGATTGAAGCAGGTAAGGTAACACTTGAAGATGACGAATTTGACATATTCCAACTTGTTGAAGAGGTAGTCGATTTCTTTCTTCCATCGGGTTTAAACAAGGGAGTAGATGCGGTATTGGATCCTTGTGATTGCTCTCTTCTAAAGTTTGCACATGTGAGAGGTGACAGGGGAAGGCTTAAGCAAATATTAAGCAACTATTAGGCAATGCTGTCAAATTTACTTCAGAGGGACATATAAGTTCGTACTTGGGTTCAGAAACCTAGTTCAATCACCGCTGTGGATTCTGATCAGAAAAATAATGGTTTCTTGAAGCATTTTTTGTGTTTCTTGAACTACAAGAACATGACCAAAGAACAACCAGGTAGTATCAAAGCAGTGAATGGGGTTCAACATGATCCGAATTCTTTGGAATTTGTTTTTGGGAGGGGAATTCCCAAGGAGAAGCAAAAAGAAGTGTTTGAAAACTATGTCCAAGTCAAAGAAACAGCTCATGGAGCAGGAGGTACTGGCTTAGGACCTGGTATTGTTCAGTCTCTGGTAAGTAGTATTCATACTAACTAATTCTTTGGAAAGTTTTACTTTTGATGATTGAAGATACTTGAATGTGTTTGTCTTGCATTAGGTACGTTTGATGCACGGAGAAATAGGAATTGTGGACAAGGAGATTGGTGAAAGAGGGACATGCTTCAGGTTTAATGTTCAATGTGTGTGAGGATCATTTAAAATTACAACAAGACCTTGAAATGGGAGGTGATCCTAGTTATCATGACAGAGATCAACAATTGGGATTAATAGCAAATGCAAGCCCGAGGTTGACCATATTTCATAGTCCGAATCTCCCACCAGTTGAATGTATTCCGCGGCACCAAAAGAAAATGGAGGCGAATATAAGTGGGCTGGGCCTAGTCGGGTTCGGGGCTCCACCATTTAAAAAAGAAATACGGACTAAATCAGTTAGTCGGGTTCGTGATGCTACGGCTATATGCTCGCGCGTATCGTAGAACCTTGACCTCAATCAACCATCCACCTCCTCCCAGCCTCAACCTTCAAACCATTCTCGGCCAAGTAGGAGCCCTCGCCACGCGCGGCCAACTCAACGAGGCACTCACACTCTTCTACACTCTCCAACCGCCACCCTCTCTCATCCACTGCAACCAAACCTACGCCACTCTCTTCCACGCCTGCGCTCGCCACAATTCTCTCCGACAAGGCCTCTCTCTTCACCACTACATGCTTGCCCACAACCAAACCACCCCTCCCGACCTCTTCGTCTCCAACCACCTCATCAACATGTACTCCAAATTCGGCTGCTTCGACCACGCCCGCCGCCTGTTTGATGAAATGCCCAGTAGAAACCTCGTCACCTGGACCGCTCTCATTTCCGGATACGCACAGCGTGGCCTTGCTGACAATTGTTTTCGCTTATTCGCTGCCATGTTGGCCCGTCACCTCCCGAACGAGTTCGCATTTGCCAGCGTGCTCAGTTCGTGCGCCGCAGAAACTGTTCGTGGCCGGCAGGTGCACGCCCTTGCTTTGAAGATGTCCTTAGATGCTTGTACTTACGTTGCCAATGCTCTCATTACCATGTATAGCAAGGGAGGCGTGTGTGATGTCAGTCGAGATGATGATGCATGGAAGGTGTTTACAACCATGGAATCAAGGAATCTTATATCCTGGAACTCTATGATTGCGGGGTTTCAGTGTCGTGGACTTGGAGATCAAGCTATTCATCTCTTTGTACAAATGCACCTTGACGGACTTGAGTTTGACCGTGCCACGCTTCTCAGCGTCTTATCTTCCTTGGATGGAGTAAATGGCATTGATGATATGGTGGTCACTAAGTTTTGTTATCAGCTGCATTGTCTGGTTGTCAAAACCGGGTTTATATTGGGGATTGAAGTGGTCACCGCGATAGTTAAAGCTTATTCTGATCTTGGAGGGGATGTTGCCGACTGTTACAGGCTCTTCTCTGAGACAAGCTGTCATCGGGATATTGTTGCTTGGACAGGCATTATGACAATATTTTCCCGGCGGGACCCTGAAGAGGTAATCTCTCTTTTTTGTCAATTACGCTGGGAGAATTTAACTCCAGACAGGTATACATTCTCTATTGTTTTGAAAGCTTATGCAAGCCTTGCAACCGAGCGCCATGCCTTGGCTGTTCATTCTCAAGTGATCAAAGCTGGGTTTGGGGGTGACGCTGTCCTTGCAAATGCTTTGATCCATGCCTATGCTCGGTGTGGCTCCATTTCCTTGTCTAAGAAAGTTTTTGATGGAATTGAGTTCCGTGATGTTGTTTCGTGGAATACAATGCTCAAGGCTTATGCCTTGTACGGACAAGCTGCAGATGCACTGCAGTTATTTTCACAAATGGACATGAAACCTGAATCTGCTACCTTTGTTTCTCTCCTGTGCGCTTGTAGCCATGCTGGACTGGTAGAAGAAGGGACCAGAATCTTTGACTCCATGCTTGAGAGATATGGCATTGTGCCTATGTGTGATCATTATGCCTGCATGGTTGACATTCTTGGTCGAGCTGGACGAGTTTGTGAGGCTGAGAAGCTTGTAAGCAGAATGCCAATGGAGCCCGATTCTGTAGTTTGGAGTGCACTCCTTGGATCATGTAGGAAGCATGGGCATACACAGTTGGCCAAGTTAGCAGCTGATAGACTGAAGGAGTTGGCTCCAGAGGGTTCTTTAGTTTATGTACAAATGTCAAACATATATAGCTCTGATGGTAACTTTAGTGAAGCTGGCCTAATTAGGAAGGAAATGAAAGGGTCTAGAGTGAAAAAGGAACCTGGTTTAAGCTGGGTTGAGATCGGAAATCAGGTGCATGAGTTCTCCTCTGGAGGCCGACGCCATCCAGAAAGGAATCTTATAAGCAGGGAACTAAAAGAACTGGTTGGACGGTTGAGGGAAATTGGTTATGTTCCAGATACAAGCTCATCCTTGCATGATGTGGAAGAGGAGCACAAGGAGGAGCAGTTGTACCATCATAGTGAGAAGCTAGCTCTAGTGTTTGCTATTATGAATGAAAGAAGTTTACACTGTGGTAGAACTGCTATAAAAATAATGAAGAATATCAGAGTATGTGTGGATTGCCATAACTTTATGAAGTTAGCATCAAATCTGCTTCAAAAGAATATAGTTGTGAGAGACTCAAACCGTTTCCACCACTTCAAAAATGGCATATGTTCTTGCAATGATTACTGGTAGGTAGTAACAAAGCATATACCTTGCCAAGATTCCATGAATAAATACAAGAAATTATCAAGCTTCTTATCTGCATTGCAACAGCTCTGAAGGAGGAGGATGTGAAACTTCCGTGGCTGGCACTCATATCGTGAGTCTAAAGGCTTGGCTTCTCCAAATATTATATGCACCTGAAATTAAGAAAAAGCATGAGAATCAGATTATACTACATCATCAAATAACCTCTATTGAAGAGATTTCTAATTATTAGAAGAGAAATGCCAACTGAAGAGAAGAGCAACAAGATGGTGATTGATGAGCCTAGAGGTCCTCCTTATGAGGCTAGAAAGGCTATGTTGTAGTGTAGATCTTGAGCAGTAAACTACCAGAAAACGGTTGGTAGCTCTCTTTGATGTCAAGTATTTAGCTATTAAACTTACAAGAAAAAAAAAAAGCAAAAGATGCTCATCCTGCTTGAAATTTTTATCATAATCTGAGGAACAAGTCTGCAAAGGGAATTTATTATTTAACTTTTCATTTGTTTCAATGTAATCGAGTTAATCCGATGTTCAAATTTGAAGCCCAGTCATTGTGCTGTGGATTTTGGTATGCTGAAGTAAGATAAGGAAGAGGCTGTACAGATGGTGGCCATCTTTGACTTATTTCAAAGTCTCATCACTTGATGAAAGCAGCAGAAGGGTGGTAATGATAATTGAGAAAGCTTGCTCATCAGATCATGGTTTGGGACACAGGCTTGACCTTGGTGTAAGTACCCTTAAATTTCTTGGTATATCAGTGTGTCCGTTTGCATGGTATGTAAGCAAGTATGAATTAAGTTGGAATTGAGTACTGATGTATCACTTGGTATATCAGTGTGTCCGTTTGCATGGTATGTAAGCAAGTATGAATTAAGTTGGAATTGAATACTGATGTATCACTTGGTATATCAGTGTGTCCGTTTGCATGGTATGTAAGCAAGTATGAATTAAGTTGGGATTGAATACTGATGTACCACTTGGTATATCAGTGTGTCCGTTTGCATGGTATGTAAGCAAGTATGAATTAAGTTGGGATTGAATACTGATGTGCCACTTGGTATATCAGTGTGTCCGTTTGCATGGTATGTAAGCAAGTATGAATTAAGTTGGAATTGAATACTAATGTATCACTTGTTATCATGTTTTCTTCCTTTGCCCTCTGAATCTAGTAGTTCTAACTCTTGTATAGTTTTAGCAGGCACAATTTTGATGTCAACAATCTTGATCGATGTCTTTTGCAAGTTGGTCATTGTTTTGTATGGATATTGATGAGTGAAACTGCTGTACTTCACCAATATAAAAGGTTAGATCCGCCTCTCAAATTATGGATTAGAATTACCGATATATTTAATTGTATATCAATGCGTTTCAGGCTTGTTGAACTTTTGTATATACTCTTTAACTCGTGCAAGATCATCATATAATCAGTGAGGATAATCTGCCTTTATTTATAAGCATTTTTCTTAGATCATACCACCTCATTGTCAAGTTGATCATCAATTTGTGAACCCATGAACGTTCTCTTTTCTTAGTTGATTGTTGGCTTCATATGTGCACCAATACCTTTCTGCAAAGATATATGCAATAATGAATTGGAGTTTCTTATTGAATCCAAATAGCATATGAAAAGGCCAAAGCATAGTTGTTAGGTAAACAGAATAAAGGTACAGCAAGAAAGAGTAACAGAAAATTAAATATGCAGATAATTTTCTAGTTTATTTTTTATTCGAACAAGAATTAGGCAAATATCTCTCTTGTTATGTTTTTATCAGATTTAGAGTATTGGTGGAGATTACAGTCTTCTGGAAATTCTCTTAAGACAGTTGACCCTCAAGTTAGTTATAAGCGTGATGCTGAAGCTAGGGGAACTGGCTGAAATGATTAGTGAGTCCTAATTGTTTAAAGAGTGGATGACATTTAGGAGTAAAATGAAGCCTGAGATGTGAAGAGACTAACAGAAAGCTTATGATATCAGCTGGAGAGGTTTAAGGGTCTAAATGTATTTTTTTTTCACTGCAATATAATTGCTATTTTCAACTAATATGTTGAAATCTATTTCTTTCATCATTGCAAACTTATATCAAAACTGAGCTAGTAGTTTTGCAGCCTTCTTTAACTATTGAAAGCAAATTGCTGTCAATTTCATGCATGAACCAACACAGTTTGCTGTTTATAGGATTTGAAAAGTACGTGTACTTCCTGCCATGGGCTAACAGGCCACAATAAAGAAGTTGGCAACAAAACTAGCAGCAAAAGACTGTTAGCCCAGCGGGTTGTGCTTGCGTTTGTCTGCATGCTTTTCATGCTGGAACTTTTCTGTGATGTTCGTGGATCACATTGAGCCAGTTTTGACTTTGATAGACGATTCAGAATAACACACCAGGTGCCAAACATAGATATACATTACCTGCCATTGCAATGCATTTCTTACATTTTGATGGTTCATGGCTTCATGCCTAGATGCCTAATATATACTGCTTTACTAGAAGTTCTAAAAGCATATTATTTTTGCATAGATGATGAATGTGAAATTCATCCAAATAATTAAGTAAATGCTGATGAACAAAGACTTAAATTGGTTTTTTTCTTTTTTTTCTTGTTGGTCCAAACTTGATTGTTGTTTATATTCATAAGCATCATGCATTCATGCATCATTTTCTCTAAGGTGGTTCAATTTGATATTCAGAAACTTTTCATCCTAATTAATTGACCTTCTCCTAAAGCCCTGCTTGTTAAACCTTTGAAAAAAAGAAGAAATAGAAGTCTAAATATCCAAATTTGGAGGTTAACTTTTTCTCTATAATTGACTCGCATTGTTAATAAAAAAAATAAATAAAAAAAACGGTCCCAGACCCGTCCAGGATGCAGTCAGGTAAAGCCGACTCAACTCCCATTCAGTGATCACAAGTCAAGCCTCAATTATCGCTAGGAAAAAAAAAAAAAAAGATAATAAAACTTTCATAGATTGGCTTTTAATAAACGCGTGCTTGTTTCAGAGTCACAAGTGCGATCACTTGTATATTTCTCATCCCGCAGTAGACAGTTGACTATCAGTTCTGGATCGCACTTGTATATTTCTCATCCCGCAGTAGACAGTTGACTATCAGTTCTGGCTGGAATTGGGTGAGGTACGGTAGAGTTTGAGTAGCAAGCTGAGGTATTCAAACGATGACGTCAACTTCGTCTCCTCGTCGACAATGGAAATACGATGTGTTTATAAGCTTCAGAGGTGAAGACACCCGTAACGATTTCACCGGCCATCTTTATCGCTCATTAGTTAGTCTAGGAATTCTCACTTTCATGGATTCCGAAGAACTGAGGAAGGGAGATTCCATTGGCATGCTGTTTCAAGCAATTGAGGAATCACGATGCGCCATTGTGGTTCTTTCAAAGAATTTCGTTTCCTCGTCTTGGTGCTTGGACGAAGTCGTCAAGATAATGCAGTGCTGGAAAGAGCTGGGGCAAAGAGTCACTCCGGTCTTCTTCGAAGTGGATCCTTCTGATGTGCGGCACCAAAGGGGACATTTTAAGCTCTGAAAGAAAGAGCAAGTGGATGTAATGGAGCACGAAGAAGTATATGGGGACAATGAGGTACAGTTAAAGGAGTGGGGAGCTGCTTTGACAGAGCTGGCCAATATTTCTGGCTACACTTTCAGCGATGTGTAAGTCTCCTTCCTGCATATATATATTGACTTTTCTCTAATGATTAAATTGGTGGATCTAGTTTTGACAATTTGAGTTATAGTCGGATAATGATCAGATTCAAGTGAAAATTCTTGTAGAATTGAAAGATGGGTTAGCATTTTGCATCTGCTTAGTCTTACCAAATGAATACTTCAATGCCATAATTGGTGATGTTTCTTGTTCTGTTTTTGCACCGCCCGACATGTTACTTGCTAACTCAGCATTTTAACTATTTTCATTTCTTCTACTCAGTTCTGAAGCAAAATTTATTTTGCGCATTGCTTGTGATGAATTTATGAAGTTAAAAGACGTGATCCACTCTTCAAGTGTTGAAAAGGGCTTCATAGGAATGGATTCCCGCGTTGCTAATTTGCTGAACAACTATATAAGTCCACAGTTTGGTGGTGTACGTATTATAGGGATCCATGGTATGCGAGGAATAGGCAAGACAACACTAGCTATAGCTGTGCATGATGAAATTTGTCAGGATTTTGAGCGAAGCTGCTTTCTTTCCAATGTTAGAGAAAGGTCCATGAAGGATGGCTTAGTTTCTCTACAAGAACAACTTCTTTTCAATATCCTGGAGGCTAAAATTGACATACAGAATGAACATGCAGGAGCTACTATGATCAAAAGGTGCTTCTGTAGAAAAAAGGTACTTGTTGTTATTGATGATGCGGATCACCTAAATCAATTAGAGAAATTGGCTGGAAGTCGTGACTGGTTTGGTCCAGGCAGTAGAATAATCATAACCACCACGGATAGTCACTTGTTAAAAACACATGGTGTTGATGATACATACAGGGCTACCGGGTTAAATTCTGGTGAAGCTCTTGAACTCTTGATGTTAAAGGCTTTCAAGAAAAGCGTCCTGACAGAAGATTATTTGGACCTGTGCCACCTTATTTTAGGGTATGCTCAGGGGCACCCCTTGGCTCTTGTGGTTTTAGGTTCTTATCTATCTGGTAGAAGCACCAAGGAATGGGAAGGTGCATTAAAGAGGCTAAAGAATACACCACATAGCGACATTATCGATGTGCTTCAGATTAGTTTTGATGGACTAGAGAAAAAAGACAAAGAGATATTCCTACATATTGCTTGTTTTTACAAGGGGAAGGATAGGGATCGTGTGGAACAAATACTAGACTATTGCCAGCTTGACCCTGACATTGGTTTAAGTGTTCTTGCTGACAGATCTCTCATAACTATCTCCAACAACAAAGTGTCGATGCATGATTTGCTACAAGAACTGGGCTGGGAAATAGTTCGTCGACAGTCTGATCAGCCAGGAAAACGTAGTAGATTATGGTTTCATGAAGACATCCACAATGTGTTAAAGGGAAAAAAGGTAATAGCTTGATATAATGGAGTAAAAAGAGTATAAGATAAATATAGGCGGGTTTGGTTTATTCAAGTGATATGTTTTGGTTCAGCAGTAAGTTTTGTATTGTAGACTTCACTTCTCATTCTTGTTTTTATTTATTAGGGAACAGAAGCAATCCAAGGCATGGTAATGGAGTTGCCTAAGTTAGAAGTGGCTCAGTGGAATCCAGAAGCCTTTTCAAATTTGTCTCAACTTAGTCTTCTCCATATTCGTAATGTGGACCTTCCAAAAGGCCTCACGTGTCTTTCTAATTCCTTGAGACTCCTGGAATGGGCTGGGTGTCCATTAAGATCCCTCCCACAAAGTTTTGAACCAGATGAACTTATTGAACTTAGCTTGTGCCACAGCAACATCGAATACCTGTGGAAAGGAGCAAAGGTACGACTGTTGGTTGATGGACTAATGATTATTCATTGTGTTGCACCTTACTGTTTTCCTGATTGTTTTTTTGTGTTGAACAGAATTATGACAAGTTAAAGTTCATCAAACTATGCCATTCTCAAAAACTTGTCCAGACCCCAGATCTCACAGGCGTTCAAAATCTTGAGACTTTAGATCTTGAAGGATGTTACACTTTGGTAAGACTTCATCAATCTCTTGGACAACTTAAAAAGCTTATTGTATTGAATGTTAAAGATTGCAAGAGTCTCGAGAATCTGCCAAGTAAGATTGAAATGGAATCTCTTGAAACTTTTATTCTAACCAACTGCTCAAAAGTTAAAAAGATTCCGGAGTTTGCTGGAAATATGGAGCATTTATCTGAGCTTTATCTTGATGAGACTGCCATTGAAAAACTACCTGATTCAATTGGATGCCTGAGTGGCCTTGCTTCGCTGAATCTGAGCAACTGTAGAAATCTTGTTTGCCTTCCAAGCACCTTTAGTAGATTGGAGTCCCTTAAAAAGCTCAATCTTTCTGGATGTTTGAAACTTGGCGAACAGGATAGTGCCAGGGAGAATGGTGCAATTAGAACTGCTGTAAATCATCTTATGAAATGTGGTTGTGAAGTTGTTGGGAAGTACTTGTCATGGTCCTTGCCTTCTAGATTGGTGCAAAGAGCCGATGTAGAACCAAGGAGTACGCAGTCGCCTGCATCTGATCTGTGCTATTCTACAGAGCAAAATACAAGTACATCCATGAGTATCCGGTTGCCACTACCTCGTCTATGTAATATAACATATCTAAACATAAGTAACTGCAATCTTGGTGACGCTGCATTTTCCAACGCCTGTTTTCCCTTCTTAGAGACTGTAAATCTGAGTGGAAATAAAATTGTTAAGCTTCCTCCAAGCATCAGGTCCTGTTTGAAGCTTCAGTACATTAACTTGGAGAATTGCAAGACACTACAAGAGTTGTCAGGCCTTCCATCAAATAGTAAATTGGATGTGAGGGCAGATGGTTGTTCTTCTCTGGAGATGCTGTTTGATGTATCCAATTTCAATGGACTGGAGACATCATATTTCAATTTCATCAATTGCTTCAAACTAAATGACAATCAGGGCAGCACTAACATAGCATTTCCGATGCTGAGGAAATTCCTTAATCAGGTACTACCTCTCACTCTCTCCTTTGTGTATTTGCTCATGTTAGATTAATTAAACTAAATACCTATATTTCATTACAGCGAAATTCTAGTGCAACGGAAACTTTTCAAATTGTAATTCCTGGAAGTAGAATTCCTGAGTGGTTTGATCATCGAAGATTTGGGAGTTCATTAATTGTACACCTACTTCCAGGTAGGAATAAGAGTAGGTTTTTGGGATTTGTCTTGTGTGCTGTTTTTGCACTTCATAAGCACCTTCCGGTTGATGAGCTTGATATACGTCAGTTCAAGACTTTTAAGGCTACTCATCATCTTGTATGTTGTCTGAAGCTCAATGGAAGAGAACTAGAAGTATATGGCAAACAGCCTGCATATCGCTTTAGCGAACAATTTTGCCAGGTTGAGTCAGATCACCTTTGGATTTTCTATGTGTCCCGAGATAAGTACTTTGGTACAGATTGGTGGAACAGTTGCAGTCCGCTTGAGTTCTTATTTGAAACCAGAGGGCCAGGGCTGAAGGTGAAGGAGTGCGGGGCACATCTGATATATGAGCAAGACATGCAAGAGTTAAATCAAACAATGAGTCAATCAAGCAGAATGATGTCTCCATATGACGGTATATTGATTGATTTTGAGAATCGAGTTGAAGGGGAAACCAGTGGTACTGGTAGCAGAACCTGCACCCTTGAAGAACTGTAGGATTGGCAGAAATATAGGGATGGCCACTTGGACTTTATGATCCCAATGGTTGGAAATGACTGCAGAATGGTCAGTACTAATAACTATCTCGAGCTCTCCTTGCCTCATTTTTAAAGAAAGGTGAGCCTCGATCCCTCTAGTGTCTGTATTGTGTCTTATTAATTAGATAGCTCTTAATCTGCCGGCATTAGTGGACTCCAACGCAAGTTATTTCAAAATAACACTATCATATGACATTTTGGTAACAAGTAATGTTAGAAAAATAAAATAATTTGAGGTGATCGCTGTCAATCCATGCATGCTATATTTTGTAGACATGGCCTTCATTGTTTCCAGTGATAATACAAAGTTACAAACTCAGAATCATGTTCTTTTGTTAGAAATATTAGTAGAAACTTAAATCAGTGGTTTGTTTTCATTTTCTTGCTCCAACATTGGTCAAATTTTAGGAAAAAACAAACAATTTTATACTCTTCCAAATTTAATAGTTTGACAAGAATAATAAGAAACTGTAACATAATGCATTAGAGCTACTTTCTGTCTACTTACATGTAGGATTTCTAGTGATTTTGTTATTTTAGGGGCATGATTGGGAGTGCATTGGAGCAAAATCCCTATTTTAACTTGAAAGCTCATTTAGCGGTTCTGTTGGAGCTGCTCTTATCATGTGTAACCTATATAAGGACTATGTTATTTGCAGTAGTTTTATGTTTATAATAATCTGGACTTCCCCATTTCTTCTCTATACGTTAGTTTGATATATAGGAAAAGCATGTAAGCTACTAATTCTAGTTTATATGCTATCAGTATCTTTGCAGGCTTGTACTATTGAATTTGTACTTTTATACGATGTAGTAATGTACACTGGTGTGCTATTGAAGAGAATTTGAAGTAATTAATCTTCCATTGTACTCTTAGCAGATTGTATACAGTTATGTGGCTCCCCTTGAAGATGATGGCCACGCCTTCTATACGGTAAACCAATCAAGGTATGGATGTAGCTAGGAGCATCCATATTTGTACCAGTGAGATGGTTTTTTTTTTTTTTTTTTTTTTTTCTGTGAGCGGGCATACCCCCATTAGGTCGGAGTAGTAGCTCCCCTTGCTATTGTATTATTATTGTTATTATTATTTTTTGGGTAGTACCATTGGATGCTAAATTACCATAAATTTAACAATGGATGCTATAACACATTCTTTGGAATTTACATATGGTAGATGTGCCAGTTTGTGTTGCCATTGGCCATTGATTCTACAGTTGATATAGATGATTGCATTGGTAGAACCAACTAGGGAACTATGGAGGATATTGAATTGGTGGTAAGCATACCCTGATTTATAGAGCTTTTCTTTAGGTGGTGCTCAATGTGACGTATTCTTCTGTAGTGGCTTTCTTGATTTATTCTCAAGTATATATTGTTGCTCTGACTACAAAGTCGAAGTTCATTGTATATATTTTTCCTTACAAAAAGTTTCGACTTTTACCTTGGTCCGTAATTCTGGATTTCTGGATTATGTTTTAGTGATCCTTTCTGGCAATAAAGACTTTCACATGCCTTGATCTTTTCAAAGATGTGAAAGATTCAATTTTTTCACATTGTGAAGTGGTTTAGGAATTCATTTGATAAGTTGTTGCCTTCTAGATTGACGCCAATAGTTAATACAGAGATGACAAGTTTTTGCTTGAAAGCATCTGGTTTGTGTAATTTAACCTCTCTGAACCTAAGCAACTGCAATCTTGGGGCCAAATCCTCGTTGGTAAATATCCGATCATTTCCAAATAATTGACTAGTACTTGTAAAATTCGACATATAACATAATGTTTATATTTTGTGTAATCCTCTGTTTATCTTTCCTTTATGAACTTGTCCGATTTATATAGTAAGGATTAGACTGCACCGCTGCATTTCATTTATATGGCATGGCTAGGGAACCATATCATCAAATAGCTTATAAGCATGGATGTTGGGTAAACAGAATAGAGTATTTTAATTGCAGCAAGAAGGAGCAACAGAAAATTCAAAGACAGGCTCGTAAAGTAAATTCAAACTTGAACAGAGAGAGTATGAAGGCAGTTGTCTTGTTATGTAATTACCAGGTGACTGTTAAAGTCTTCTGGAAATGCTTGTAAAACAGCTGACCCTCGATTTAATTACAAATGTGATGCTGAAGAAAAAAAGGAAAAAACAGAGGTTAGATCCGTCCATTGGCCACGTGTCTGTAAACGGGTGCAATCAGGTAAAGCCGACTCCAAATCTGATCCGTTGATCTCACATTACAAAACGACGTCGCTAGTTTGAGGAAGAAATAATTAGCATATAAAAGGATGAGGATCGAGGAGTCGGGAGGGCACCTCGTCTAGGGTTCCGTCTCCGATCTGATCACCATGTCCACCAACTCCAAATTCAGCGTTTATATAGGTCAGGCACTTCTCTCCCTCCTTTTCAATCTGCATCGGGTTTAGCTCTTAAAACAAACACGATTCTTGATTGATCGGATAGACACTGCTCTAGGATTACACACTAAAAGCTTCCAAACTATTCAATTACGAAACGTTATTTTCATTGTAAGTTGTTTCGGATGCAAAAGTTCCTACTTTTCTATCGGTTTTGCTAATTTTATCATGTTTAGCTTTTTAGCTATGAAATTTATTTCTTCCACTATCTGTTTTTGGGTTTGAGTTGAGAATTGAGATAAAGATCAGTGTTTGAAACCACCTGAATTAATTCTTGGGTCATGTGTGTTTCTGGTTTCATCTTCTTGTACTTTTCATATTTAGATCAACATTGAACTACTACTTAATTCTATTCTTTCTTTTGACATTGCTACATGACATTTGTTTAACAGGTAATCTGGACGAGCGGGTGAGTGATAGAGTTTTATATGATATTCTAATTCAGGCAGGGAGGGTAGTTGACCTGCACATCCCTCGAGACAAGGACACCGATAAGCCTAGAGGTTATGCTTTTGCAGAATATGAAACTGAGGAGATTGCTGAGTATGCTGTCAAGCTTTTCTCTGGTCTTGTCACTCTCTACAATCGAACACTCAAGTTTGCGGTAACTTTCTGCCTTCCAGTAGTACTCATGAATGGGCTCTGTTACACACACGTATCTCTATGTTGAATACCTTCTTTGCCTGGTTAACTTGTTTGTATCTAGCAGTTTGGCCTTGCTTTTGGTGCTCCTTTTTCATTTATAGATACCGTGCCTGTTTTCGTAATGGTCTGAAACATTAGTTATCTGTTATTTCACCAAACCAAGCTGATAATTTATATAAACTTACTCTTTTGATTTGTGGACATTGATATTAGCTCATGGAAATCTTTCTTGATTGTTGGCATACATGTTTTTACAGTTTTTGTACCAACGTCAGTAAATTTCTAGTTTAGTTGACACTTGATTGTTGTTTCACAGATTTCTGGGCAAGACAAGCCTGCCCCTAATGTTGCTTCTACAGTAATGCCCACAACCAGTTTTCCTAACAAACTGAGGTCTCCCCCTGTACCTAATTACAATTTAGAAAAATCACAGAATTCAATGAGCTTATCAACAACCTGCAGAGTTTCAGCTCATGCAGAAAATTATCCCTCAGGTGATCTGTTCATTCTTTGATTTTTGTTTCATTTGCCTATTTCTTCTGAACTCTAAATGTCGTAATATAAAATTGCTGAGACATTCTTTCTTATTCAGTGCCCACTCCCCCTGGTGTAAATAACCAATCTAATGGATTACATTTGAATGGCAACAATTTCGAGTATAGTCGAAGAGTTATTGGGGCAACATTGGATACCGTTAGTCGCCCTAGGTCACGCCGCTATGATATGAGTAATCCAATTTCCTACCCCTCTTACTAAATTAAAATAATGAAGCTCACAGATACCAGATTTTCTCCTATCTAATCTCCTGATAAATTATTTAACTGTGGTATCTTATGGGTAGTGCATGCTACATTATGCTAGTTTGGTCTGTTAGTCTGCCAGTTTATAGGTGTACCCAGGTATGTATATTTGCTGTACTTTTTGTACTTTCTATGTTAAGAGTTGGGAAAGTGTAGTTGCATTGTGTAAGAGTTTGTGCTACCCTGTCAGAAGGTGAAAATTTGGAACTCCTGAAAGCGAATTTCTCATATTATTGCTTGTTTATCTGCATTGTAATCTTTTAATTTAATGTGATGTGGTTTACTTTTTATTCTTAGATTAAATTTTAAAATTAAATGTTAATTTTGGCTGTGAGACTGATGCACTAAGAAATTAGTCAACCTGTGAGAAGTTGTTTGTCTGCTCTATTATGCAGCTTTCTATATATACCCATGTTGTTCCAATATCTATTCTCATTGTGTAGTTTCCCTTTCTGTTTATTCTTTGAATATGATTTGTATTTTTACTTTTTTATGGGAGAAGGGGAGCTTATGTATCGGATCTGACTGCTAATCTAGCATAATCCTAGCTGACTCCCCTACATTCCTCACAGTTGGGCTAATTCTCCAGGGCTTTGTGTATAGAATCACTAGCTGAGTTGAATTGTTTAGCAATTTACTCATGGGTGACCTGGTTTGACATCTCTCTAATTGGTTTGTCAAATGTAAATATACGTCTTTCTGTGCTTTTTTTTCAACAGATAGTTTGCAATCCAGAGATAAAATGTTGATTAGAAAGGAAAACAACAAACAAACAAAAAAAATGAATGCACTATACATTAATTAGTTATTGATCAACTAATATTGATGTAGCTATGATGGAGTTGTGTTAAAAAAAAAAGAGTGAGCTTTATCACATTGTTGGAAAGTACCAAGTACTGAGTACTGTGGTGGTTGGGTTCAGTTATTGGATATTTGGAAGTCGTGCATTTTAAAGGATGTTGATAAGCTTTCAGTGAGAGCAGTAAGGTTTAAAAGATTGATGTGCTATGCTGTAAAAGAATTCATCCAGAAGGGTTACAGGACGGTCAAGTCTGGGGTTTATTAAGATCATAGGTTTATCAAGATTGTATAGTCGTTGAGGATAGAGAAAAAAAGACGTTTACAGGACAAGTTGATTGCAAGTGACTTTCGTTTTAATTTAGTACAACCTCATATTTTCGTTGGTCTTTTTAGCCTTGGTTGGTTTTTTCTTTCTTTCTTCCTGTCTTTGACAGCCTGAGCTGCTGGCTCGCTGCTTTTGATTAACAGAGTATAGTGGTGCTTACCTGATCACTAGTTAACCAAGGATTTTGTGGTCACCCATCATTGTATTTAACATCAAGGGCTTGAATTGAATGGATGGTTTTCAATCCAAGGTTGGGTGACCACAAGATTCATGGTCAGTGCTGACCAGGGGAACCTTGTCATTCAATGACACTGTCATCAGAAATCGCCTTACGTTTTAGTAGTGCTTTCAATACCCCTATGGCCATATTTTTAGACCAAATTAGCTGATGTGGTCATTAATGAGGGTATATAGATCCACATATAGCATAATGTGGTCGTCCAAAACCCTTCAGATGAGGGGTTGAATTACCATACTATTCTTTCCTCTCTTCCGGACTGTAAATATCTTCCAGCTCTCTCGGAAGTTTGATCTAGCTGCTGTATTTGGAAATATCAGATTTGTCATTACTTAAGATGACATCGTTGTCATATGATTGCATGTGCAACAGTTGCTCATCTCACCTCCATGCATTTGAATATGCTTTGTTACTCGAGTGGTATAGGAGTCTCATATGGATGATATATCTGTTGGGTACAATTCCCATCTTGCAATTTGCCCAAGCTTGTTGTTAAGCTTTATGCTAGCCTAATGGGTTGAGAGGTGTTTCTGATGGTTTGATGGGGTTGCGGGTGTGATAGGACAGTCTCTCCACCCCTTTTATCAGAAGGAACTACCAAGAGATGGGAATCCTTGAGTAGTTATATACTTGAATTAGTCTTATGTTACTATGATTTTTCAACTTGGTTTTGTATTTTTTTTGGGTCTAGTGTGGCTTTACCTTTTGAAGGAGTTTGATTGTTGATGACCAGTTTTTGTATGAAATCTTGAATGCGTGTTGGTGCATATTGTATGTTGAATGAATCCATCTTTTTAGAAACAATATTTCTTATAGACTGAAGTAGAATTTCAGCAATTTCTACATGTCTAATGAAGTAATGAACCAGCGTTTTTGTGCTTCATCTCCTCACTTGCGAGCAAGAGAACCTGTTATCATCACTAAACTTTGTGTCAAACTTATTTTGCCTGTTATACTGCAGTTATCCATCTTCTAACTTTCTGATGAACACAGAATGAGGGATTGACTCCAGGGATTCTATGACAGTCAACATGAACTTGGACAAGTCCATCTTTTAATTCTTAACTTGCACACTTTCGCAAATAAGTCATTGGATGTCAGTCCCTTGTTGACCACCAGATGCATGTTTGGGTGACAATTTTCATACAAGCTGTGCTCTTGAACGGTATGACCATAGACAAATGGATGTTAAGTCATAGATGGATGTGTTCTTATTTTGTGACAGGTTAGTTGTTAAACACTGAAAATTTTCTTATCATCCCACTTTGAAAAATCATGAAGAATTCTTTTTTCATTGTTCAACTCTTCAACATTATGTAAAAGTAAAACCATAAGCTTTGATTTTGGATTCATAAAGTGCTCTATGCGAGCTTAAAGAATGCCTACTTTTCCAAACCCATGTTGGAAAGAAGCAAAGAGAAGCAAAGATCCAATATATTTGGGATCCTTTTGGAAAACCGATTGAGATCCTTTTCCAACTCCTTTTGGGATCCTTATCGGAAAGAAGAAAAGACAAACAACTCCTTTGCCTCTATTACTTCATTTGACGTTTGCAAAATATGCTATTGGTCCGACTAGCGCACCATTTATGTATGTTGCAGGCTCTGAATGACTATAATCATCGCGATCATCTTGAAACTCATCATTCTAATTTGGACCTCCAACAACAGCTCCAACTAAGATGTTAGGATTTGGATTTGATGAATAATAGAATGATTGGAAACCAGCTTTACAACCTATGGTTGATGGATGACTTGCCAACGAGGGCAATGAAGATCCTCTGTGGTGAATTCTCTTGGGATAGCTTAGTCCATACCCTACCATGTAGAACATCTTCAGTGGGTTTACCCCTAATATGTAGTCCACCTGAAATTTCCATAAAATCAAGCCATATATCATGTGAATGTAAGGATAATTGTCTGGCATGGTGTGTTGTGAAATTGTTAATCTGGCACAGTCTAGCATAAAATGATTCATATCGGCAGTTTGAATTTCCGACAAATGTTTTTAAGTAGATTTACCTGTCTCTTGGCAAGGTTTCGTAAGGTGCTTGAAGTGACAACAAGGTTGCCGCAGTTAAACGTGTGCTTTGTGGCAGACATGTACTTGGAATAGGTAGTAAGCAAGAATGTAATTGAGGCGACATATTGTAGGTTACTTTGAGGCAGCTTGAACATGAGCCCTCCTACAATTTTAAGGACTCTTAAATTTGATTAAAATCTTGATCTAATTAGTAGTGGAAATGTAGAAAGGTAATGTGTTGTATCTACCTTTTGTATATTGTGTGCTTGAAGAGGGTGAGTTGGGCAAAATCCGACACATAAATTGCTCAGCTTGTTGTTTATACGAGTTAAATTTCTTGTCATAATTGTTCAACACTGCCCTCTGAAAAACAAACCATTGTACTAAATACAGGTATTTATAAACTGAACTTAGAATTTAATAGATGAAATTTTTACCCTTGAAAGCAGAACATAAGCACCAACAAATTTGTTGTCCCAGCTGAATATATCTGGTGAATCACCTCCCATGGATTTCAAGAAATTGAAGTAAAAGACGTCATTTGTTGCTCTAAGAAGCCATGCAGCTCCCCACACTAGCTCATCCTGAAATTTATTTAACACAGTAAAAAGTTCGATAAACTAAAATGGAAATTTTTACAATGTGTTAATACATATAGATAAAATGCATAAACAAATACATACCCATATATTGGTTTATTAGATCTTGTAACGCCAGTAATTACGAATATATATATGTACATAAAGGTCTTAATAATCCTAATAACGTAAAGCCAAGCAAAAAGATAGCATACCTTGTATCCAGAATATGAGCAGTAAAATGGACAAACTGCAGAACCGAGTGAATCGCTATAGGCACCTCTATACTGAATTGCAAACTGAAACACTTTCTTGGCTGTTCTTATTAGCAGTTTTGAATACTTGGGGTCAACCTTTCGGAAAACCATAGAAGCAGCAGCCAATGCGGCCGCCGTCTCTCCAGCAACATCCGAACCGGGATTACTAGGTGACACCCAGTATACGGTTCGAGCCGTGTCCATGTCTTCAGGCCTTTCCCAACACTTGTGGTCTACATTAGGGTCCCCGACCCCAACGTAGAGCCTATCGGGCGTGGCTCGAGCACACTTTAGAAGGTAGTTTGCGGACCATCGGATTGCGGTTCGGGCATTCGTTAGTTGGGAACCCATTTTCTTGCTATATTCAAGTGATCCCCATGATAGCATTGTGGTGGTGAAAGCCATTGGGAAGTTGAATTTGACATTGTCTCCACCATCATAGTATCCTCCCGTTAAGTCCACCTAAGAGTTCCACAAAATGTTCAACATGATCTTCAAGACTACTCTTTGAAACTTTAAATAAGAAACTGATCGAAGAAATAGAAGCATGTTTACTAACGTTTGCGAGACGGCCATCGGAAAGTGCAGAATTGGACCTCCAGGTAATTTGCTGGGAGGAGAGCTTGCCTGACCTCTGTCCCTGGAAGAAGAGGATGGACTTTGCAAGGGCATCTCTGTAGTTTGGGTTGGCTGCTTGTACGAAGTGAACATTACTACCAATACTAGTGCTCAATGATATCAACACTGCAGAGATGAGGAAGAACAAAGACATTTCTCCAAGCTAGCTAATGGCTTTGTTAATTAGTACTCCAATGACTCTGTTGTAGTGATGAAGTGCCTTTTAAATAGGGGCGGGAAAGCCCTGTTCATATTTCTGGCGTTTTGTTGAACTTCTTCTTTTGGAATTCGAAAGAAATTACAAGTTGATTCCCAGACTTTCCAATATTTTAGTTTATCATGCACGAGCTTAATTAAAAGTACTATACTAATTAAGGACATATATATGAAACCAAACATAATATTATAAATGTTAACAACCGATTATTTACTTTGATTCTCTAGGATGCATGTAAATTGAAAACGGTGAAGTAAATATCAAATGTATCTTTGTGCATATGTGTGTGTATATATATATATATATATATAGATAGATAAAGCAATGTGCCATGGTGATCCATCTTTGATTTGAGTATATATATATATATATATCCTCTTACAGTTCTCTCTTCTACTCTTGCAGTCGGGCATGAAAGTAATCCGAAATGTACGAAATTAGTACTGCAATTCGCGAGCAAGCCATGTCTGAACCCCTACGCCCTAATAAAATTGCAATTACCAACCTGCGTGAGATCCAGCGGTACAAAAATTATCTTGCTTTACTACAAATTTAGGGGAGCTTTTCTCTTTGGATCTATCTTCTTTTTGTACAACACATACCTAATTATCCCATGCATTGAAGCAAATTAAGCTGCTGATGCATCATCATCGATCATCTAGGGATATAAAACTAATAGTAATTAACTTTAATTAACCATGTAGGTACAAATATCTTACTGTAATGGATAAATTTTCAGTAAATTAACGTCAGTCGATTAAGAATGAAAATTAGGTTACCTCATGCTCTACCGACGGTTTAAGGGTCTCTTAGATATCCGATAGCACCAGGGTGCACTCGCAATCAACTTTTTCTGTTTTTGGAGGCATGCATGGAAATTATTTGTAGGGACGTTATTTGTAAAATTAGGAGAATCAAAGTTATGCCCTACTAATCTTCTTTTATAACTATAATTTCAGCCATATATATATGTTTAAGACCACTAATCGACAACATTGAGATTAATAATATAAACACGTATACCTAATAAACTCTCCATTTGGCTTGAATGAGTGAATGACATCATTTGAACTTGGAATTAGCAAGATGCATCGATCATCACATTGTATAGTATCTAGCGTACGTACATTATTGCAATTCGATCAGCTTGATAATATGCATTGTATAGTATCTACTGTGGAGTTTAATTAGGGTTTATAATATGCATTATCACTCAACCTGATAATATATATATATATATATATATATATATATATATATATATATATATTTTCAAACGTACTCAGCTTGATAATCTAAACCAAATGAATTAATAATGAGAAGTTTGCTCTTTTAAATATTATAATGAAGTTTGAAATTGTTCGTGTCGGGATTTAGATACACTAACCATTATGACTTTTTAACCGTACACACGTAGGACACGTTGAAAAGTCCAAATATCCAGATAAGACACGTTGAAAAGTTTAAGTATCTATAAATGACCTGCTTGTTTTGATCACGGTCCCCAACAGGGGGTTGAGAGGTATTTTAGCATACCAAGAGTAAAAGGTCGTGGGGCGTGATGCCGCGCGGACGCGGAATGACACTGGACTCATTCTCTTGCTTCTTCGTAAAGTCTCCTACGCGAGGTCATCTCGTCTCGTCATCATATTTAGGGACCCTGCTCCTACATGAGGCCATCTCACCTCGCTATCATATTTAGGGACTTCACCCCTACGCGAGGCCATCTCGTCTCACCATCATATTTAGGATTTCCTTTCTACGTGAAGTCATTTTCGCAGACGAACTCTGCTATCCAGCTCGCATGACCTCGATGGCGGGTCATCATTTGTAAACTCAATTATTTTGAGTTTACCGGCAGGACGTGAATCGTGAATTTAACTAATATTCACTTAAATCTAGTAAAATATTAAAAACCCAACATCAAGCAAAATGTTTGTTTGGGAACGAAGTTCCCACTTTGGCTTCTCAATTTCCAACTGGCACTCCTCGAATGTGAGCTAGCCAAGAGTCAAGGAACATCAATGTAACCTACCTTGCCATGCCACCACACCTCGGCAGACATCCAGGGTTCAGTTAGGATGACAGAAAATGGGTTACATTCACAAACGATAGACATGTATATACACCTATCTTTTATCAAGATCAAATCTTACCTAATGCATGATACGTATATCATGATCTTGTGGCTAGTCTCTTCATGAACAGGGACGAGAGATGGCATGATCAGAGTAAAGAGAAGCAAGGCCTTGACACAGGTGGCCAAGCTTGACAAGCCTATGCTTGAGGCAGATTAAGCGTCAAAGAAGCAGAATGGCTGCACCATAAAGTAGGTTCATGGACATGCCTTAAGTACAACGCCTATTTTCTGAATAAGAGAACACAGCCACCTCCTCAAAACCCTATAAAAAGGGAAACATCCCTTCATTCACATTCACATTCACTCTCTAGGGAAATTTCTCATACTTTGATCAATTTTGTTCTGACTTTATGATCGGAGGTTAATAGGCAGGCATCACGCCGGAGTTAAGGCGGATAGGTTCCCAGCCGCTCAACTTCTTTGACCTCGCTGTCCTCACCATCCAGCAGAGCAGGTGAATCCCAAGATCAAGAGATGAAGGTCCACACTTAAGCATCAACCCCATCAAGTTCCACATCGGGTTTCAACGAATTCCTCTTTGACATGTTGATGACGAAATCTCGCATCAACAGAAATCTCAACCAATAAACCACCTCTAAAAACACCGTGACCTGACGAAGGAACTTATTTTAGTAATAACTCGGAAGTTAATTGAGATGATCTTAGAATATACAAGAATTTTAATCCTTTTAGTTTCATATTTTGTAAACGCGACTGTGATACTGATAATTCTATCCTTTCCGGCCGTGCTTTTGATCGTTGTAACATCAAGCAGGATCGTGGTAGCTAGAGATGAAGAGCTAAAACCCATGCATAGAGCTATCTGCACTCATTTGTTTAATTTCCCAAATGCTTATAAAGAATTCTTCTATAAAGAAAAAGCCTGTGAGGAAGTGTATACCATTTGATAGCACCAAGAAACCATTGTTCAACTTTTCAACAACACAGAAACCAAAAGCTTTAATTTTGATTTATAAACTGATCGATGCGAGATTGAAGTGAAAATGCCTAGCTACTTTTGCAACGCTTTGTTGGACAGAAGCAAAGTTTTAGGGTTTACATACAAATATCCCAACTATTTGTGGTGGGATACATAGACGGATAGGACCCCATTTGGGGACAGTCAGATATATATAACTACATATTTACAGTTAGCTGGTATACAACTTCTATTGAGATTCGATCCCAGCAAAGTATGCTAATGGTCATCAGTACCATGTATATCAGAAGAATGATTTGTTCAGATATTGGTCGGTCAGATTTTGATGGAAGTCTTGAAGTAATTAGTACTGGAAAGTACAGAGGTATAATTTACATTGTGTGTACGGTGTACTTGAAGAGGGTGAGTTGGTCAAAATGCTAGCTACTCAGCTTGTTTATAAATCGCTCAGCTTGTTGTTTATATGTTGAATAGAAAAAATATGGGGATATGTATTAGTTTATTGAGGAATGAGGATCAATAGCTTAATGTATAACTGGATATTAATTTGATCTTAATTACTACAGTTAGCTAGTATTTATTTTCTTCAAGTTTTGGTCATTGGCTGCTGAAACTATGCGAATATTATATACAATGATTTTGTAACCTACTGAGGGTCAGTAAAATATTAAAGTTCAGTAACTCAGTAAGTACTCATATTTAGACTCAGAAAATGGCATAATGCTGCTGACCTTCAATAAAATCGTCAAAATGGATTTTGTTAGTCAAATGGATGGAAAATGCATGTGTATCTAGTGGTAATTATGTAAAACATAAAATTTGAACGTGACGAGCGATGGAGACGACCCATTTTGGGGTCAGTTTGCTCAAAGAGGACTGGTAATTTGAACGAAGAATTCTTTTAATTTCTATTTGCACTAAAAACGAAAAGAATTAAACTTATTTCTTTTCCATAGGGCTAAAAATACATGGATATAATTTTTCATGATAGTACGTACTATGTATTATTCTAGTTAAGATTTCCTCCAGCAAAGTACGCTAACGGTCCAACGAGAGCACCATTTATGTATGTTGCAGGCTCTGAATGACTATAATCATTGCGATCATCTGGAAACCCATCATTCTGATCTGGTCCTCCAACAACAGCTCCAACTAAGATGTTAGGATTTGGATTTGATGAATAGAAGAACTGAAATCCAGCATCACAACCTATGCGTTGTGGATGAGTTGACAATGAGGGCAATGAAGATCCTCGGTGGTGAATTCTCTTAGGATAGTTCGCTCCATACCCTACCATGTAGGACATTCTCTTAGGGTTTTCCCCTAATATGTAATCAACCTGAAATTTGCATCAAGTCAAGCCATGTATGTATAAGGGTGTGACACATCAAAACAAAGATTTTGGCCATTAGGTATTCATACTGATAGTCTAATATTGAAATCTCTAACATCACTGCAAGGAATCAAATTAAGTAGAATTACCTGTCTCTTGGCAAGGCTACTTAAAGCGCTAGGAGTGACAACAAGGTTTCCGCAGTTAAATGTGTGCTTTGTGGAAGACATGAGTTTTGAATAGGTAGTAAGCAAGAATGTGATTGAGGTGACATATTGGAGGTTACTTCCAGGGAGCTTGTATATGAGCCCACCTACGTACAATTTCAATGAATTCATTGTAAATCTCAGAAGTACTTGTTTAGAAATTGGCAGGTCAGAATTTGATTGAACTCGATCTTGAAGTAATGAGTAATCCAGAATGCACAAAACTACAAACAGATCAAATTTACCTTGTGTGTACTGTGTACTTGAAGAGGGTGAGTTGGGCAAAATCCGACACATAAATTGCTCAGCTTGTTGTTTATACGAGTCAAATTTTTTGTCATTGCTCAACATTGCTTTCTGTAAAGCAAACCATTCTGTCAGATTACATAGATTTACAGCTGAAAAAAATTTAAATAGATGAAATCAATTTTACATAAGATTGTAAAAGTTAGATGATTGGCATGGTATGGAATTTTACCCTTGATAGCAGCACATAAGCACCAGCAAATTTGTTATCCCAGCTGAAGATATCTGGTGAATCTCCACCGCCAATGGAATTCAAGAAATTGGAGTAAAAAGCGTCATTTGTTGCTGTAAGAAGCCAAGCAGCACCCCACATCAACTCATCCTGATGTTTTTTGTTTAGTGTGATCAATGGGTTAGTACATAAGTTTAACAGTGCATATATAGTATGGTGATTAGCTTCACTTATGATTTAGTATGTTGAAAACACATATCCTACAATTCACAAAAACGAAACAAAGTAGAATATATATTGTAAACTTTAAAGCCAAGCTAAAATACCTTGAATCCAGAATATGAGCAGTAAAATGGGCAAACGGCAGAACCAAGTGAATCACTATAGGCACCTCTGTACTGAATTGCAAATTGAAACACCTTTTTGGCTGTGCTCAATAGCAACACAGAATATTTGGGATCTACCTTTCGAAAAACCATAGAAGCAGCCGCAAGTGCAGCTGCGGTCTCTCCAGCAACATCCGAACCTGGATTGTTTGAAGATACCGAGTACACAGTTCGGGCCTGGTCCATGTCTTCAGGCCTGACCCAACACTTGTGGTCCGCGTTGGGGTCCCCGACCCCAACATAGAGCTTACCGGGGGTTGCTGTAGCACATTTTAGAAGATACGTTGCGGACCATCGGATTGCCTCCTGGGTACTTGCTAGTTGAGGTCCCATTTTCTCGCCATATTCAAGTGCTCCCCATGAAAGCATTGTGGTGGTGAAGGCCATTGGCAAGTTGAACTTGACATTGTCTCCAGCATCATAGTATCCTCCAGTTAAGTCCACCTGCATTCCCAAACGTACAGTTTAACAACTTTTCATGTTCCTTCTACTTCTTAATTTCTTATAGCATGCACTGAAAACTTGCAAAGGCTGACTTATTCTCATTTACACTTACTTGTGCGAGACGGCCATCGGAGAGGCCAGAATTAGACCTCCAAGTCATCTGTTGGGGGGCGCCGGAGGGGAGCTTGCCTGACCTCTGTCCATGGAAGAAGAGAATGGACTTTGCAAGAGCATCTCTGTAATTTGGGTTGCCTGCCTGCACTAATTGGACATTACCAATAGTGGAGCCAAGTGATATCAATACACAGATGAAGAGGGAGAAGAAAGACAGAGTAGTAGGACTCGACATTGCCAATGGTACTTGATCTTTCTCACCAGTGTAAGTCTCCGATGGGGCTGGGTGAGGGTGCCTTTAAATAGGGGCGGGACAGCCCCAGTTACCATGCAGCTAATTCTGGCTATTTCTTCGAGTCCTCCTTTAACTATTCCTACTTTTTGTCTTTCGAAATACAATCACAACTTGACTCCCGCGGTTTTCCAAATTTGTAGTTCATCTTGAATAAATTTTAGGATATGTGATGCACAATAATTATTGAAAAAAAATTGTACTGCTTCTATTTAGCTTCTTAAAAACGTAAATAACATTTAATATACACATATCAATATGGTAAGAAGCCCTTACAAGGATTTTATATCAATTGGATTGAGCATTTTTCTCTTTTTTTCTTTTGAAAGTGGATTAAGCATTTTATAAGACGTCGTTTGTATGGTAGGAAATCATGGTATGAAAATAGAATTAGTTTCATTTTTCATTCTATTGTGTTACTTGGTTGTAAATAAAAATTCAAAAGGAAATAAAAAATGAGATATGACTGTAAATTGACTCTCTTATAAAGCCTGAATTAAATTACTTAATGAGGGGTGATATTTTATTTTCATTCCCACCGTCAAAGATAAATTATAGAAATTAGCCATCTAAAAAGTTTATATTCCCTTAAATAGATCACAAATGCAATTAATTAAAGAGTGTTATTGGAAATTAAAACTTTCAATTTCATTATTATAACTTATTAAATATTGTGTAATAGAAATGAAAATGAATTACTAATTTAATTACAACATCAACCAAACACCTACATGGAAATACCAAAACATTTTCTATTTTATATCAGTACATAAAGGAAAATAAATCATTTTCTATCTTGACATTCCTATTAACCAAACAGGCCTAAGTGTAAACTTTTATTTCCATTCTATTAATGTTGAAAATATTTAGCTGACTACGCCAAAGATTTAGAGAAGTTATTCATTCTCCTACGTTATCGATATTATTATACACAAAGTTTAGCCATGTATCATGCATTACATGACGTGTGTAGTGCCACTCAGAAATGCCAAACGGAAAAATAAGGAAGGAAAATAAAGAAAATTAAAAATATTAATTACATTTATTTCATGGGACAATAGTGCCTAAATTACACCAAATTTTAAGGATTAGACTCTTAAAAGGCAAGGCAATTACCATTTTTTTATATTTTTTGGCTCTTTCTGGCTCCTTGTTCATTTCGCCCGTTTAGTCAAAAATAAGGATCCAAGAGCCAATTTCAATGAAAAACTTTTACATGAGCTCATTCAAATTATTTTTATGAAAAAGACAACATTACTCTTAATTTAATTTTTACAACCTAACCCAACTTCCCGATCTTCTCTCTCTCTCTCTCTCTCTCTCTCTCTCTCTCACGACGACCAATGTCTCTCTTGCTCTGATCTCCGGGATCTGGTTCAGCACCATCATCGCGCCGGCAATATTCTTCTCCTCTAGCTCGATCTAGCTCGTCGTGAAGTCAACATCGGCATTGATGCTACATCTCTCCAATTCCACCGCCACAACAGTAGCCACCAAACCTGAGCGATTTCCAAGCACTAAGGCCCTTACTCGGTGTTTTCGCCACGATCCTCAGTAAATGGCGTAGAGGTAATTAGTGCTTTCAAAAGTAAATAAAGAAAATGCGGGCGTGCCACCTCGCGGACGAGGAATTTATCAGTACTTCGTTCGCGATCGATACTCACTGCATGTAGCGAGCAGAACAACAATAAGGCGATGATCAGGGGTGAGTCCGAATGGGCTCTGAGCTAAGGCGAGGACGCGCTTAGGATTTGGGTTTCGAGAAGCTTGAAGGGTTCAACTGTGTTGAAGGTTGTATTTAATTGTATTGAGAGAGTTGTGTGTGTAGATTATTTTTGTAAGTCTTCGAGCTCTTCTTATGTAGTGGCTCGCACCCTGCCAGGAAAGATGTAATCACAATTTAAGTCGGACTCTCAAGCAGAGTACCACAAGGACACCGCCTCACCCGTGTGAACCAATCATCCGCATGACACATGTCTAGTCGTACAACACACTTCGCATAGGTCACCGTCTCCGCGCTGCTCAATTGTAGACTCTTACGCAGACTTAACTATGAGCATTTGTAACCTGCGAGGTGTCACAACCCTTGTAGAAACTTATCCCGCGCGCCCCTGAAGCTCGCGAGACTCAAAAAGCTTTTCATCTAAAGGGCCACAAGTATTGGCCCAAAGCATGTCAAAGACTTGTTGGAGTCTTCAACGATAAATGTGGGGTAGGTGATCACGTGCATGCGGACTCCGCCTCTTCACTATGCCATTTTCGGCATCAGGCGACACTACAGTTGTGTCGCCTGATGCATTTTTTATGTGTCGCCTAGTAGGGTGTCGACACCTGAACCATCAGACGACACAAATGTTGTGTCGCCGTTAAGAAAATCAGGCGACAGAAGACTTTTTTTACTATGTGTCGCCTGATAAAAGATAAGGCGACATATAATATGTGTCGCCTAGAAGAACAGAAAGCGACATAAGATAGTTTTCACTATGTGTCGCCTGATAGAATTAAGGCGACAGATAATATGTGTCGCCTAGAAGAAAATCAGGCGACATAAGACATTTTTCATTATGTGTCGCCTGACGAAAGATAAGGCGACATGTTATACGTGTCGCCTGATGGTTTAGGTGTCGACACCCTACTAGGCGACACATCTTTTTTTTGCCGTGAGGCGACACATCTCTTGTGTCGCCTGATAACTGCGAGTGGGAGAGAAAAATAACTTACAGCGACATATATGCGTAGGCACTTGGAATAAAGACGACATATAAACATCGTCTGAAAATATTAGAGGCAACATGTATTTGTCACTTGATAAAAAATTAGGCGACATGCTATACGTGTCGCCTGATGGTTTAGGTGTCGACACCCTACTAGGCGACACATCTTTTTTTTTGTCGCCTGATAACTACGAGTGGGAAAAAAATGTCTTACAACGACATATATGCGTAGGATAATTGAGGTAAAGAAGACATATAAACATCGTGTGAGAGCTTTAGAGGCGACGTGTAATTTTTCTTTTGTGGTCTAGACCTTGAACGGCGACACATATGCATCGGTGAATGGTATTCAGGCGACGTATAAGTTTTCTTTTTTCATTTGGTCTCTTTGAGACAATAGATATATGTCGTATGATATGCTTTAAGTTTTCACTATCTGATACTTTTGACTTTTCGGGGCTACATTTGTTTATCGTATGAATAAGCTTGAGCTACACATAAGTGATGCCTTGTTTTCGTTTAAACTGTGCATTTACGTTGCCGGTTGTTCTTTATGGCCTCACATGTCTATCGTACGAATGAACTTCAGCTACACATAAGTGATGTCTTCTTTTGATTTAAACTATGCATTTGCGTTGCCGATTGTTTTTTATGGCCTCACATGTCCATCGTACGAATGAGCTTCAACTACACATAAATGATGTCTTCTTTTGATTTGAACTCTGCATTTACGTCCCCCGTTGTTCTTTATGACCTCACATGTCTATCGTATGAATAAGTTTAAACTACACATAAGTGATGCCTCCTTTTGATTTAAACTCTGCATTTTATGTTACCGGTTGTTTCTTATGGTAACACATTTCTGGTATCTAAGCTTTGTAAAGACAATAGATATGTGTTGCCAATTGTTACTTATGGCCACACATAATCGTAGTCATGGCTTGTTTAAAAATACACAATTGCTATATTGAAACATCCTGATAATTTAAATTTAAAAACAACATCCATAACTAAAATACGCATTAATTCAACATCTAAAATGATGACATTATCCATTGTACACAAAAGTAGCTAGGCCATATATAAGAGGTTAACAAAAAGCACCACATTATGTACAAAAGTAGCTAGGCCATAAGAGGGTAACAAAAAGCCCTATCATTTTGTTCAACTGCCTCATATACATGCAGCCAGCAGTGGCCTATAATAGCACAGCAAACTGTCTCATATATATGCAGCCAGCACCTACCCTATAATAGCACAGCCAGCACCTACCCTATAATAGCACAGCAAACTACCACATATATACATACAGCCAGCAGCTTATGGTAACACAGCAAAAGTACACAATCTGGGCAAACACACAATCCTTTCTGAAAACAGTACTAATAGAACCATACAGCAGCTTTGCTAGTTACTTGTAAATTTAAGCACATACTCTGCCCACTCCTGTCGGACAACATCAACGTCCTGCATGGTGTATTTTTCAACACCCCTAGTCAACCACTGCAAGGACGACAAAGAACATAACAGATTTAACCAACTGGTCGAGTTTTTTAGCTCACAAACTGATGAATGCAAGCCATTACCTTTTTAGTCCAGTTCTGTTCTTTGTCCTGCACTATTTCTCTCATGTACAGCATGATGAAATAGCCACAGCTCTTATCCCCAATCTGCTCTGGAATGCCCTGAATCAAATAATTTGTTTGCTTAATAAACCTAATAAACATGAACTGAAATGGTTAAGTGTGAATATAAATAGTTAGCTAAGGTTGGAACCTACTGAACAGACAAAATGGGATCAAAAGATAACATCTTTACTTCTTTAGCATAATACAAAAACCAATCAACTTTCAAAAATAGGAATCATTACTGCCACTGCCGCCCGTTACCATTGCTAAGTACTCACGGTCAAGCTCAAGAGACCAACACCATTTCAATATTCCCATTCCACTACAACAGTACTAACTCAACTTTAAATGAAATGTAATCCAACTTCCCAAATTACTTTACACACCAAATGAACATCCTTCGAAGTGAATATGAATTCCATAGCCACTTCTATCACCAAGCACACAACTCGTCCCTTTCCATCGTCCAGCTTCTCCATTTCTGCATTTTCCAACTTCTTATTACCTCAAATCATATTCATAACAATCATGCCCTCCTTTACCATTAATTTATGCCCAGAAATATATACCACCACTATCTCCACCATCACCACCGCTGCAACACAAACACAGTAAACCCAACACTGTTTCCAAATCCTCCACCAGTCCACCACAACTTCAATCATATTCACCAATTCTAGAAACTATAATAAAGCATGAATTCTTAAAATAAGGATCAACTTAAGATGAAGTCAGGAGACTAGCACTGCCCACACCACTACCACGCACGGTGGCCACCCACTGCTCCGACTCCCAACTTCACCATAACTCAACCAAACTAGAATTTAATTATACGGAAAGGTAGTTATTGAAGAGCAGATCGTGTCATATACCTCACTTGCCCGTGATGTACTATGCCGTTACCAAATCCTACATTCACCTGCAAGATTCATTTCCACATGAATTTTATTAACTTGAGAAGGGTTATCTGACAAATCTCTACCTGATGAAAAATTAAATGAAGTAAAATAATATTGTAGCATGAAATGCAAGGAAAGAGAACACAACATAATTGCATAACAAAAAAGAAAAGAATGTGGGCGAAGAAAGAACCACAAACCTCTGTTCAACCTCTTATTTCAACTTTCAAGTCAGGATGTGAAGCACGTATTTCATATTTTTCTGCACCCAAAGAAGGATGTTGGTATGAATGATATTGAACTGCGGTAAAACAAGATAAACTATAGACAGACGATTACAAGGAAATCCTAGTGAATGTTCCCTTGAATAGAATACTTTTCAAGCAACGCTTCAAAAACAACTGATATTAACAGATCAACCATTTCATCTCCATTTCTGTCTGTGTTGTCTTTCTTATTGAACTCCAGGTCAAAATAAAGGTGGCATGGTAAACCCTGACAACAATGCATACAAAATTAAGCATCTCAGGTTGATGAATACGGTAATCATAGTTTCTTAGAAAGAGAAATTGTCACCTCCTGAATGACTTCGTAATGGTGACGAAACTTGGAATCCATAATTTTGTATCTGAAATTAAAGAAAAACAGTACAGATACATCAAAGAGAGAATACGATCAAGTATATATATTGGTAGAAGAACATAGAAAGGCAGACCTTCTCCAAAACTCATCATAACTTGAAACAAGGAACCTTCTTTGTCCACTAAAGTGATCTTGATAACTAAAAACATAAACATTTTCGTGTCGTTTAGCAAACTTCATTGCTTCATCCTGCCTTGGAAATGTAGCCCATACTTCCTTCCAAAACAAACTAAAAACACGGGTCAACTCAAACTGCAAAAGCCAGAACAAAAATGTCTTAGAGCAGTAAAACCTGGAAGAAACAACTACACATATACCTTGAACTTAATCGTTTTTGTGCAGTGAGATCAACACGTATCTCACGCAACACTCGCAGCAACAACCTTGATGGTCGCTTTGGAGGCACTCCATTTGGAGACCCGTAAAACACAACCGGAGATAACTGCTTTCTACGATTAACATTTTTTGCTTCAACTGTTGCAGAACCACCCTGGAGACGCAACAATAAATACTTCAGGTACCAAAAGCATGCAAATAAAGGACACCACATGAAGTAGAAAACAAACATTTCCTTCTCAGCTAACTAAAACACAAATTCTTCGAGTTAAATGCATACAAATACCACTCATCTTAAGCAACATTGTCTATTTTCGGATCAATTTTCCAATTCAACCGCAGAATTCTCAATTACTATCCAAATTCAACAACCATTAAACCACGAAATGGAACAACTCCAGTGTTACATACTTTTTCTGCAAAACCAGTGTTAGCCAAACCAGAAATCCTCTCTCCTCCTTTCCTCTCTCAACTCGGGTTCCCATCGATATCTACAACCGGAGGGACGTCGGGGACGGTGAGGCACAGCTCTGAGCACCGTCGCTCACCGTGACTCGAGATCGAGTCGGTTACCCCTGCCTTCACGCCCCTGCGCTCGGACCCGCTCCCTCGGAACAAGCTCCAGCAGATACGTCCAAGTCCAGACCGGCGATTCGTGCACCACCGCTGCAGCTCGATCTCCTTCAGTTGCCGTTGCCGTCGTCTCCTTCACCAAATCCGGCGTTTGCTTCTGAGGAGATTGATGAGAGTGATGGTTGATGGAGGAGGGTGGTCGAGATGGTGAGGGGGACGGTGAGGGCGCGACGACAAGGAGAGCAGCGACGCTGCTCTTCTCCCTTCCTCTCAGATCTCTCTTCGATCTCTCACGACAAATGAGGGAGGGAGTTGAGATGAGAGATCGATGAGAGTTGAGATGAGAGATGAGAGTTTTTTTCGATGGAGGCTGAGAATGAGAGAGTAATGAGAGCGATAGCCAGATCTAGGTCAAAACGCGGGTTTTTTTCCTCTAAGTGCGCCTTTTTTTTCAACAATTGCGCGTTTTTTTTCCGACCTAGCGCGCCAGTTTCCTTACACATATTAACCCTAGACCCTAAACCCCAAACCCTAAACCCTAAACCCTAAACCCTATCATCGACAGCTTTTGCTATCTGGCCGAAAGTCAAGCATGGTATGATCAACGTTATAAGAGTAGCATTGTAACACGTTTAGGCTTTATATCTATGATCATGAGGTACCATAACATATTTGTCTAACTACACACTAACATGTTATATCTATATGCATATCTTTATAAACTAACTATATATACGAAATAAAATTTGTAAAATTTGACCGTTGGATATGATCATCATAGTTAATTATGGATATGATCCAAAAATTGCTCATTTTTGTTAAGGTTTGGACCTCGATCACATAGGTCAACTTTATTTACGATTAAATTTCTATAAGCTTCCCAATGGTGAGCTATACGTACGCAATAAATTTTGTAAAATTTAACCGTCAGATATGATCAGCATATTTAAATATATATATGGTAAAAAATTCACCCAATTTTGATAAAGTTTAGGTCTCGATCGATGCGGTCAACATTAACTCAACAATATTTAATTAAGCGAATACACCCTTACCTCCTCCTTTTTGACCAGTTTTGGTGGATTCTTTCATGCACACACTCTCACATATATATGATGTAGCAACTTCTGTAAAATCTTTAGAAATTTTACCTTTCGGGGATAGAGTTACCCATAGGGGATAATAAGCGCAAAAAAGGTTGACCGTCTCGATCGAGAGCCAAAGATTATCGAAAATATGTGATTTTTTTATGGTAACCATATTTCACTATACATAACACATCCTACAGATAGATTTGCAAAATTCTATTTACAACATATAGTTGCTTCACAAATGGATACACTTGGAAAAATCTCATTAAACAAGTTATACCACATTAGTAGGCATGTTATGGTTCCAACGTCTAAAATTCATAATACTAAATTTCGACCGTCAGATGTGATCAGCATATTTAAATATGGACATGGTAAAAAATTCACCCAATTTTGATAAAGTTTGGGTCTCGATCGATGCGGTCAACATTAACTCAACAATATTTAATTAAGCGAATACGCTCTTACCTCCTCCTTCTTGACTAGTTTTGGTGGATTATTTCATGCACACACTCTCACATATATATGATGTAGCAGCTTATGTAAAAATTTTAGAAATTTTACCTTTCGGGGATAGAGTTACCCATAGGGAATAATAAGCGTAAAAAGGGTTGACCGTCTCGATCGAGAGCCAAAGATTATCAAAAATATGTGATTTTTTTATGGTAACCATATTTCACTATACGTAACACATCCTACGGATAGATTTGCAAAATTCTATTTACAACATATAGTTGCTTCACAAATGCATACATTTAGAAAAATCCCATTAAACAAGTTATACCACATTAGTAGGCATGTTATGGTTCCAACATCTAAAATTCATAAAACTAAATTTCGACCGTCAGATGTGATCAACATATTTAAATATGAACATGGTAAAAAATTCACCCAATTTTGATAAAGTTTGGGTCTCGATCAATGCGGTCAACACTAACTCAACAATATTTAATTAAGCAAATACGCTCTTACCTCCTCCTTCTTGACTAGTTTTGGTGGATTCTTTCATGCACACACTCTCACATATATATGATGAAGCAGCTTCTGTAAAAATTTTAGAAATTTTACCTTTCGGGGACATAGGGGATAATAAGCATAAAAAGGGTTGACCGTCTCGATCGAGATCCAAACATTATCGAAAATATGTGATTTTTTTATGGTAACCATACTTCACTATACGTAACACATCCTACGGATAGATTTTCAAAATTCTATTTACAACATATAGTTGCTTCACAAATGCATACACTTAGAAAAATCTCATTAAACAAGTTATACCACATTAGTAGGCATGTTGTGGTTCCAACGTCTAAAATTCATAATATTAAATTTCGACCGTCAGATGTGATCAGCATATTTAAATATGGATATGGTAAAAAATTCACCCAATTTTGATAAAGTTTGCGTCTCGATCGATGCGGTCAACATTAACTCAACAATATTTAATTAAGCGAATACGCTCTTACCTCCTCCTTCTTGACTAGTTTTGGTGGATTATTTCATGCACACACTCTCACATATATATGATGTAGCAGCTTATGTAAAAATTTTAGAAATTTTACCTTTCGGGGATAGAGTTACCCATAGGGAATAATAAGCGTAAAAAGGGTTGACCGTCTCGATCGAGAGCCAAAGATTATCAAAAATATGTGATTTTTTTATGGTAACCATATTTCACTATACGTAACACATCCTACGGATAGATTTGCAAAATTCTATTTACAACATATAGTTGCTTCACAAATGCATACATTTAGAAAAATCCCATTAAACAAGTTATACCACATTAGTAGGCATGTTATGGTTCCAACATCTAAAATTCATAAAACTAAATTTCGACCGTCAGATGTGATCAACATATTTAAATATGAACATGGTAAAAAATTCACCCAATTTTGATAAAGTTTGGGTCTCGATCAATGCGGTCAACACTAACTCAACAATATTTAATTAAGCAAATACGCTCTTACCTCCTCCTTCTTGACTAGTTTTGGTGGATTCTTTCATGCACACACTCTCACATATATATGATGAAGCAGCTTCTGTAAAAATTTTAGAAATTTTACCTTTCGGGGACATAGGGGATAATAAGCATAAAAAGGGTTGACCGTCTCGATCGAGATCCAAACATTATCGAAAATATGTGATTTTTTTATGGTAACCATACTTCACTATACGTAACACATCCTACGGATAGATTTTCAAAATTCTATTTACAACATATAGTTGCTTCACAAATGTATACACTTAGAAAAATCTCATTAAACAAGTTATACCACATTAGTAGACATGTTGTGGTTCCAACGTCTAAAATTCATAATATTAAATTTCGACCGTCAGATGTGATCAGCATATTTAAATATGGATATGGTAAAAAATTCACCCAATTTTGATAAAGTTTGCGTCTCGATCGATGCGGTCAACATTAACTCAACAATATTTAATAAGCGAATACGCTCTTACCTCCTCCTTCTTGACTGGTTTTGGTGGATTATTTCATGCACACACTCTCACATATATATGATGTAGCAACTTCTGTAAAATTTTTAGAAATTTTACCTTTCGGGGTTAGAATCATCTATAGGGGATAATAAACGTAAAAAGGGTTGACCGTCTCGATCGAGATCCAAAAATTATCGAAAATATGTGATTTTTTTATGGTAACCATATTTCACTATACGTAACACATCCTACGGATAGATTTGCAAGCTTCTATTTACAACATATAGTTGCTCCACAAATGCATACACTTACAAAAAACAACAAAATTTAATATCAGACGACACATAAATGTCGTCTTATAACCAAAATGAAGTAAAATTTTCACAAAAGTTATCAATTCAACAAAATTCAATATCAGGTGACACATAAATGTCGTCTTATCAACAAAATGAAGTAAAATTTCACACCAGCATTCAATTCAACAAAATTTAATATCAGGCGATACATAAATGTCGTCATATCTACATAATTGTGGAAAATATTCTCATAATTTGTCAATTCAACAAAATTCAATATCAGATGACACATAAATGTCGTCATAGCAACAAAATGAAGCAAAATTTTCACACAATTGTCAATTCAACAAAATTCAATATATCAAACGACACATAAATGTCGTCGTATATACATAATTGAGTAAAATATTCTCACAAGTTGTCAATTCAACAAAATTCAATATCAGGCCACACATTAATGTCGTCTTATGAACAATATGAAGTAAAATCTTCACACAAGTTGTCAATTTAAAAAAATTCAATATCAGACGACACATTAATGTCGTCTTATCAACAAAATAAAGTAAAATCTTCACACATTTGTCAATTTAACAAAATTCAATATCAGACGACACATAAATGTCGTCTTATTAACAAAATGAAGTAAAATTTTCACACAAGTTGTCAATTCAATAAAATTCAATATCAGGCAACACATAAATGTCGTCTTATTAACAAAATGAAGGAAAATTTTCACACAATTTGTCAATCCAACAAAATTCAATATGAAGGGACACATAAATGTCGTCGTATCAACATAATGGAGAAAAATCTTCACACAATTGTCAATTCAACAAAATCCAATATCAGGCGACACATAAATGTCGTCGTATGTACATAGTTTAGTAAAGTTTTATTTCAATTTGTCAATTCAACAAAATTCAATATCAAGCGACACATAAATGTCGTCTTATTAACAAATGAAGTAAAATTTTCACACAAGTTGTCAATTTAACAAAATTCAATATCAGACGACACATAAATGTCGTCTTATTAACAAAATGAAGTAAAATTTTCACACAAGTTAAAAATTCAATAAAATTCAATGTCAGGCGACACATAAATGTCGTCGTATCTACATAATTGAGTAAAATCTTCACATAATTTGTCAATTCAAAAAAATTCAATATCAGGGGACACATAAATGTCGTCGTATCAACATAATGAAGTGAACTCTTCAGACAGTTGTCAATTCAACAAAATTCATTATCAAACGACACATAAATGACGTCGTATGTATATAATTGAGTAAAGTTTTCTCACAATTTGTCAATTCAACAAAATTTAATATCTGGCGACACATAAATGTCGTCTTATCAACAAAATGGAGTAAAATTTTCACACAAGTTGTAAATTCAATAAAATTCAATGTCAGGCGACACATAAATGTCGTCGTATGTACATAATTGAGTAAAATCTTTCACACAAGTTGTCAATTCAACAAATTTCAATACCCGGCGACACATAAATGTCATCTTATCAACAAAATGAAGAAAATCTTCACACAATTTGTTAATTAATTCAACAAAATTCAATATCAGACGACACATAAATGTCGTCGTATGTACATAATTTAGTAAAGTTTTCTCACAATTTGTCAATTCAACAAAATTTAATATCCGGCGACACATAAATGTCGTCTTATCAACAAAGTGGAGTAAAATTTTCACATAAGTTGTAAATTCAACAAAATTCAATGTCAGGCGACACATAAATGTCGTCGTATGTACATAATTGAGTAAAATCTTACACACAAGTTGTCAATTCAACAAATTTCAATATCCGGCGACACATAAATGTCGTCTTATCAACAAAATGAAGAAAATCTTCACACAATTTGTTAATTCAACAAAATTCAATATCAGACGACACATAAATGTCGTCGTATGTACATAATTGAGTAAAGTTTTCTCACAATTTGTCAATTCAACAAAATTTAATATCCGGCGACACATAAATGTCGTCTTATCAACAAAGTGGAGTAAAATTTTCACACAAGTTGTAAATTCAACAAAATTCAATGTCAGGCGACACATAAATGTCGTCGTATGTACATAATTGAGTAAAATCTTTCACACAAGTTGTCAATTCAACAAATTTCAATACCCGGCGACACATAAATGTCGTCTTATCAACAAAATGAAGAAAATCTTCACACAATTTGTTAATTCAACAAAATTCAATATCAGACGACACATAAATGTCGTCGTATGTACATAATTGAGTAAAGTTTTCTCACAATTTGTCAATTCAACAAAATTTAATATCCGGCGACACATAAATGTCGTCTTATCAACAAAATGGAGTAAAATTTTCACACAAGTTGTAAATTCAACAAAATTCAATGTCAGGCGACACATAAATGTCGTCGTATCTACATAATTGAGTAAAATCTTTCACACAAGTTGTCAATTTAACAAATTTCAATATCCGGCGACACATAAATGTCGTCTTATCAACAAATGAAGAAAATCTTCACACAATTTGTTAATTCAACAAAATTCAATATCAGACGACACATAAATGTCGTCGTATGTACATAATTGAGTAAAGTTTTCTCACAATTTATCAATTCAACAAAATTTAATATCCGGCGACACATAAATATCCTCTTATCAACAAAATGGAGTAAAATTTTCACACAAGTTGTAAATTCAACAAAATTCAAGGTCAGGCGACACATAAATGTCGTCGTATCTACATAATTGAGTAAAATCTTTCACACAAGTTGTCAATTCAACAAATTTCAATATTAGGCGACACATTAATGTCGTCTTATCAACAAAATGAAGTAAAATCTTCACACAATTTGTCAATTCAATAAAATTCAATATCCGGCGACATATAAATGTCATCTTATCAATAAAATGGTGTAAAATTTCACAAAAGTTGTGAATTCAACAAAATTCAATATCAGGCGACACATAAATGTCGCCGTATGTACATAATTGAGTAAAGTTTTCTCACAAGTTGTCATTTCAACAAAATTCAATATCCGGCGACACATAAATGTCGTCTTATCAACAAAATGAAGTAAAATTTTCACACAAGTTGTAAATTCAATAAAATTCAATATCAGGCGACACATAAATGTCATCTTATCAACAAAATGGTGTAAAATTTCACACAAGTTGACAATTCAACAAAATTCAATATCAGGTGACACATAGATGTCGTCTTATCTATAAAATGTAGTAATATTTTCACACAAGTTGTCAATTCGACAAAATTCAATATTAGCCGACACATAAATGTCGTCGGATTAACAAGAGTAAAATTTAGACAATTGTGACTAAAGTTGACCACTTTCTTCACCGACATATATGTGTCGCCCCGAAAATAGACATTTTTTTCAAAGAAAACTGGTATTGTTTAAGTTCGCTTCTGGCGACACATAAAAAAAATGTGTCGCCCCGACACCCCGAACCACACTTAATTTTCTATGTGTCGCCTGATATGTGTAGCCTGATGCAGGAAATGGCTTAGTGCTTGCTTCTTCGCGAAGTCTCCTAAGTAGAGCCATCTCGCATTGCCTTCTTTGCGAAGTCTCCTACGCGGAGCCATCTCGCCTCGCCTTTATGTACTTCTACTCAAAGTCCATTTCTTGATTCCATACGAAGTCCTTTTCGTATGCAAACTCTGCTATCCAGGTCACATGATCTCGCTGGCGGCCATTACTTGTAAACCTAATTATTTTGGGCTCGCCGGTGTGACATGGATCAAAAATTTAATTAATATTCACTTAGACATTTACTGTTCAGTAAAATATTAATTTGGTTGTAAACATTACCCCCTAGCCTCGAAGTCATGAATGTCAAGAATGACTGAAAATGTTTATGTTCATGCTGCAATCTTCGTGAGAATCATGGAGTGACATTGGCCATGTACTTCGCTGCCCCTTAGTGCGAACCAATAAGAGGCAAACAAAAAGACCATGTCAGCGAACGGCTGCATAATCGTGAATTTTTTTAGAGGCCACAGGGATTGACCTAAATAATGACTAAGACACTTGAAGAAAGTCTAAAGTCTGAAATCTGGAACACATATCTACCCCAATGTGCCTCCCAGTTTTGATGTCTGTTCGCGGATACTTAAGAGGAATGAAGGACATCAAAACTTTAGTATACCCTCCAGTGACGGAGTTGTGGTACCATGCCTCATTAAAAATGGCAAACAACGAGAAAGGTCGTGGATCAGCCTTGAGTAGATCATGTTATATGAATAAAGGTACACCAAACTTCTATAGATGCCCCCCCCCAATGAGGAAAGCATGCTACAAGATCATAAAAACACATTGAAAATGCACATTGCAAATTCACGCGTATCCTGACCTGTCTGCACTCAAACTGCCATAAGTCTCTCCAAGAATGTCGGAATGACAAACCGTCAAATCCTTTTGGAATATAGACATTCAGGGATTTCTACTGATATAAGGCACGCTAGCTAGTTCTTCCTGGATCAGTCTAGTTTAATCGGCGAAGTTAACTATTCAGTAGTGGTTATTGCAACTTTCAGCACTGTAATCTATTTGTTTTTTTTTTTTGACTTCGCCAACAGCAATTTTAAGGCATGTGAAATGCCTATTGTCTCCAAGCCTCAGGGATAGGCTCCTAAGTAAAGTTCAAGCCTTATATAGGCAATAAGAATGTTGTCTTGCATTTCAGCAAAACCAATGATCTCTTTTTGTGTTTTTTATTATTTGATTTTTTTTGTATTTTCTTTTTCAATACGAGAAAGAAAATGAAAGGAAAAACAAAAGTAAAGGCTGAATTAAAAGCGAGGAGCAAAGAAAAGAAGAGATCATAGCTTGATTAGTTACCCTTCCTTAGGCCACGGGGGAGGCCACCAATGCTTCACTCTAAGCCTGGACACCGTTATGTTTTTGATATGAGAACCTTGCTATTGAGAATATCCAAGTGTTGAGCAGAGCTGTTTCGCGTCAACAACTTGAAAATTTGGGCAAAGTAATTCATAGGGTACGTCTCGTTGCCCCCCATGTATCCTTGTTTGTTGACCAAACATGATCTTCAAATGCATTCTCACGTACCGTATGTTGTTGTGATCAGCCTTATTGCCAACTATCATGTCATAATACATGGTCTCATCGAGAATCGCCACACATTGATCATGGAAGAGAACCACTTGCTGGTCTCTTTTCACCATATCAAGAGTTTCATTAGGATTGAACTCTTGTGAAATATGATTATGAGACAGACGCACCAACATATAGTCTTTATCATAAATTGGCTCTGTGTCAAAATGAAATTTGGAGTCACTGCAGTCCAACGAATCCACCTCTGATGCATATATATATGAAATCCATTAGCATCATGTTTAGATGCCGCCAAGCTCCTACTACACACTAGAGTGAGAAAATACTGAGAATAGTCGACTTTACACTCATGTATAATAAACTTGCAATTCTGGGTGTAAAATCGTTTCCCACATACAACACTAAAGCCATAATTTGGCCCTTGAACTTGCATGGAAAGACTCCAATTATATTGGAATGTAAAGCCATGGATTGGCCTAATACAACCACACCATATATAATTAAGCTTGGTATGTCTTGGGGCAGCTTCTTGATATTGTCTAATAATTGGACAAAACTTGAGTTGATCATGCCCCTGACCATGGTGGTTAAATAAAGAAGGAAGGCGAGCTACGCCCTGCCCCTCTTGCATCTGAACTGTGTCCTCATATACGTCTTGCATGGCAAAGCTGGCTCCTTGGTCACCTTTCATGTGAAATTGTGGTTAGTCATCATCATTAGTGTTCGAACCAATTTCTTCTTCTAAGATGGATTGTTTTGTCCTGTCTTCATGCTCATTTTCCTGAGGAACACCGTTAGTCTTTAACATATGATTATTATCCAAAATATCACTGGCCTAGACCTCAGGTTCTTCGTCATCGATTGACAAAGTAGTTCCTTCTTTGGACGTGGGTTCGTCCAAAGGAAAATTTTCGCCAACCATAGGTTTTACATTTTGGCGTTGTAAAGCCTTTTCGTTTTCTTCAGCAGCCTCTATGGCAGCCCTTTCCTCAGCTTGTTGCTTGCGGATGACAACCACTATTTCAGCAATTCTCCTTTGGAAAACCGTTAAATTTTCATTGACCGCCGTAAATTTTTCATTGACGGCAGTTGATTTTTCTTGCCAATCGCGCCAATCCATTATCGCTTCTTTGTTTTCGTTCTCTGACCTCAATGAAGGTGACGTCAGAGACTACCATGGTCCCATCGGGTGTGCCAATGTTTTGGCTACGTACACGAATAAATCTTGGTATGCAAAGTCTCTCTTAGTCATTGCTGGCGTGCTACCGCGCGGACGTGGAATGTAGTGGTTGTAGTAGCGGAGTGCGCTTAGCCTTCTTGACTTCTAATTAAGTGATTGTGGGTTCGAGTCCCATTGGGCGTGCCAATGTTTTGGCCACGATCCTCAGTAAGGGGCGTAGAGGTAATTAGTGCTTCCAAAAGTAGATAATAAAAATGCGGGCGTGCAACCTCGCGGAAGAGGAAAGAGTGCGTCAGATCTTGACTTTTAAATCAAGCGGAGGGCTCCGGTGCCACCTCGCGGACGAGAAATTTACGAGCACTTCGCGATCGATACTCACTGTATGTAGCAAGCAGAGCAACAATAGGGCGATGATTAGGGGTGAGTCCGAACAGGCTCTGAGCTAAGGCAATGACGTGCTTAAGATTTAAGTTTTGAGAAGCTCGAAAGATTCAACTGTGTTGAAGGTTGTATTTGATTGTATTGAGAGAGTTGTGTGTGTAGATTGTCTTTGTAAGCATTCAAGCTCTTCTTATATAGTGGCTCGTACCCTGCCAAGAAAGATGTAATCACAATTTAAGTCGGACTCTCAAGCAGAGTACCACAAGGACACTGCCTCGCCCGTGCGAACCAATCATCCGCATGACATGTGTCTAGTCGCACAACACACTTCGCATAGGTCACCGCCTTTGCGCTGCTTAACTGTAGACTCCTACGCGGACTTAACTCTAAGCATCCTTATCCCGCGAGGTGTCATAACCCTTGTAGAAACTTATCTCGCCCGCTCTTGAAGCTCGCGAGACTTAAAAAGCTTTTCATTAAAAGGGCCACATGTATTGGCCCAAAGCATGTCAAAGATCTGTACGAGTCTTTAACAATGTGGCGTAGGTGATCACGCGCTTGCGGACTTCGCCTCTTGCTTCTTCGCGAAGTCTCCTACGCGGAGCCATCTCACCTCGCTTTCTTTGCGAAGTGGAGCTATCTCGCCTCGCCTTCATGTACTTCTACGCAACGTCCATTTCTTAATTCCATGCGAAGTCTTTTTCGCATGCAAACTCTGCTATCCAGGTCGCATGATCCCCTGGCGGGCCATCACTTGTAAACCCAATTATTTTGAGCTCGCCGGTGTGACGTGGATTAAAAATTTAATTAATATTCACTTAGACATTTACTGTCCAATAAATTATTAATTTGGGTGTAAACACTCAGAGCCGTTGTTAGAGCTCGTCAGGTTGGTGAAGGCCGGGTCGGATTTGAGGGAGGGAAGCAATGCCGGTGAGAGGTGGAGGAGCTCCGGCGAGAAGTGGAGATCCATGGCTTGTGCAAGACAAATCAATGATATTCTTGTATGGTGTTTGTGAGAGGAAGGTAAACGCAACGTTATGGATTTGCTTCAGAGAAAATTCTTCTTTGTTGTTGGTACTTAATATCTGATTTTAATTCAAGCTTTAGTTCTTTTTGTTGTCTATGTAATTCCTTTCTTCGATTTGCATGGTTGATGTGAATGTTTTATATTTGGACCTATCATTTCATTTCTGGGTTTTTGTTCTTTGAAAACTGTAATCTTGAATGAAATTGGCATTGATTAGTTAGATTTCATGTTTTATCTGCGGTATTTTCTTATGGAATTGGGATAGTTTTGGAAACCTAGAAATGTACTAGTGAGTTTCTTTGTTTTAGGGTTTTGTATGTGGTTTGTCATGAGTGGTATCAGATTCAAATTAGTTCTGTTTGTTATGCTCTGCTCTTGATTAGCTTTGAGTTTGCAGTTCTTGCTTTTTGGACTGTTTTCTATGTAGGTGAATCTGATTGTTTAGTGTTTACAGCTTCTATTCTGATTACACATTTGGTAGATTTTGGTCCACATGCTTTTGCGGTTGAATTTTGTATATTGATATTTTCTGGTTAATTATATGTTATGCTTTGAGCTTCCTGTGCTAATTATTGAGGGTTAATAACTGATTATTGAGAGTCAGTAACTGATTATTAGGGGTTAGTAATTGAGTTATTGGGAGTCAGTAACTGAGTTATTAGTGATCGAAATCCGGCGACCGGAAAAAATCCGAGTTACTAGGGGTCAATAATTGATTATTGGGGGTCAGTACGTAACTGATTATCGAGGGTCAGTAATCAAGTTATCGTGAGTTAGTAACTGAGTTACTGATGACTGAAATCCGGCGACTGAAAAAAATCTAAGTTACTAGGGGTCAATAACTGATTATTGGGGGTTAGTAATTGATTATTAGGGGTCTGTAACAAAGTTACCAGGGGTCTGTAACAAAGTTACCGGTGATCAGAATCTGGTGACTAGAGAAAATATGAGTTATTAGGGGTCAATAAAGGTGATCGAAGAAATTTTTGGCAACCGGTGACCGGAATCTGGCGACCTGCAACCGGTGACCGGAATCCAGCAACCGGAGTCTAGCGGCGGATGATCGAAATCCGGTGAGATTCCGGTCAAATATTCTCTCTATATATGTTAAAGTGGTGAGTGTAAACTTGTCTTAAAAATATACATAATTTTTTTTATTATGACATTAATAAAGATTTGTGTATTTAGGTATAAAAAATGTTACCTTATATTAAAATGAGATTATAAAAAAAATATTATTAAAATAGAAATGAGAGGTTTAAATTAGTATTAAATAAACATTTTTCCTTATAATTAACCAGATTGAATGGCCAACAAAGATGTGATGTGCAACTTCATACACATAGCAGCCTAGCATTCTTTTCCATGGGCGCATCTTCAAATTAGAATATTCTTGCAATGCATACCGTGTGATGCATCAAGAAACACGTACAGAAACCAAAAGCTTTAATTTTGATTTATAGACTGATCGATGCGAGCTTGAAAAGTGAAAATGGCCAACTACTTTTCCATAGGATTGTTGGACAGAAGCAAAGACAAACAAATATCCCTACTATTTGTGGTGGGATACATAGACGGATATATAGGACCCCAATTTGGGGACCATCAATGAATCAGATATAACTATTTACAGTTAGCTGGTACATATATAACTTCTATTGAGATTTGATCCCAGCAAAGTATGCTAATGGTCCAACTAGAGCACCATTTATGTATGTTGCAGGCTCTGAATGACTATAATCGGCACGGTCATCTGGAAACCCATCATTCTGATTTGGACCTCCGACAACAGCTCCAACTAAGATGTTAGGATTTGGATTTGATGAATAGAAGAACGGTTGAAAACCACCATTACAACCTATGCTTTGTGGATGACTTGCCAATGAGGGCAATGAAGATCCTCTATGGTGAATTCTCTTGGGATAGTACGGTCCATACCCTACCATGTAGGACATCTTCAGAGGGTTTTCCCCTAATATGTAATCCACCTGAAATTTACATCAAGTCAAGCCATGTATTATGCATTTGATCCTGATACTCTAGTACTGATATGTCTAACATCCCAGCAAGGATTCAAAGTAGATTTACCTGTCTCTTGGCAAGGCTTTTTAAAGTGGTTGGAGTGACGACAAGGTTTCCGCAGTTAAATGTGTGCTTTTTGGAAGACATGTACTTAGAATAGGTAGTAAGCAAGAATGTTATTGAGGTGACATATTGGAGGTTACTTCCAGGCAGCTTGTATATGAGCCCTCCTACAATTTTAAAAGATTCATTGTCATCAGTACCATGTATATCAGAAGAATGACTTGTTCAGATATTGGCAGGTCAGACTTTGATGGAAGTCTTGAAGTAATTAGTACTGGAAAGTACAAACAGGTATAATTTACCTTGTGTGTACTGTGTACTTGAAGAGGGTGAGTTGGGCAAAATCCGACACATAAATTGCTCAGCTTGTTGTTTATACGAGTCAAATTTTTTGTCATTGCTCAACAATGCTTTCTGTAAAGCAAACCATTCTGTCAGATTACATAGATTTACAGCTGAAAAAAATTTAAATAAATGAAATCAATTTTACATAAGATTGTAAAAGTTAGATGATTGGCATGGTATGGAATTTTACCCTTGATAGCAGCACATAAGCACCAGCAAATTTGTTATCCCAGCTGAAGATATCTGGTGAATCATCACCTCCAATGGAATTCAAGAAATTGGAGTAAAAATCATCATTTGTTGCTCTAAGAAGCCATGCAGCACCCCAAACCAACTCATCCTGATCAAAAGGATGATCTAAAGGTTAGTAAGTTGAACATATATATTATATTGATCAGTTTCACTTATGAATTATGATAGTATGTTGAAAACATATTCTTGCAAATTTCAAATTGTCCAACACGGAGACCGAACTAGTACATTGTAAATCCAAGCCAAAAGATAAAGTACCTTGTATCCAGAATATGAGCAGTAAAATGGGCAAACCGCAGAACCAAGTGAGTCACTATAGGCACCTCTGTACTGAATTGCAAACTGAAACACCTTCTTGGCTGTGCTCAATAGCAACCTCGAATATTTGGAGTCCACCTTTCGAAAAACCATAGAAGCAGCCGCCAGCGCGGCAGCGGTCTCTCCAGCAACATCCGAGCCTGGATTGCTTGGAGAGACCCAGTACGCAGTTCGTGGGGTGTCCATGTCCTCGGGCCTCTCCCAACACTTGTGGTCCGCGTTGGGGTCCCCGACCCCGACATAGAGCCTACCGGGCTTGGCTCTAGCACATTTTAGAAGATATGTTGCGGACCATCGGATTGCCTCCCGGGTACTTGCTAGTTGAGGTCCCAATTTCTTGCCATATTCAAGTGCTCCCCATGAAAGCATTGTGGTGGTGAAGGCCATTGGTAAGTTGAACTTGACATTGTCTCCAGCATCATAGTATCCTCCAGTTAAGTCCACCTGCATGCCCAAACGTACAGTTCAACAACTTTTCATGCACGATCCTTCTGCTTCTTATAGCACTGAAAACTCACAAAGGCAGAGTTATTCTTATTTAGACTTACTTGTGCGAGAAGGCCATCGGAGAGGCCAGAATTAGACCTCCAAGTGATCTGTTGGGCGGCGTCGGAGGGGAGCCTGCCTGACCTCTGTCCCTGGAAGAAGAGAATGGACTTTGCAAGAGCATCTCTGTAATCTGGGTTGCCTGCATGGACTAATTGGACATTGCCAATACTAGAGTGCAGTGATATCAACACATAGATGAAGAGGGAGAAGAAAGACAGAGCACTGGTACTTGACATTGCCATTGGAACTTAATCTTCCTCAAAATTAAGCACCAATGCAATGAATGGTTATTATTGTTAAAATTCCAATGACTTTGTTGGGCTGGTGAGATCCCTTTAAATAGGGGCGGGAAAGCCCCAGTTACCATGCCGCTAATTCTGGCTTTATGTTCATCCTTCAACCCTAGCTGCTTTCTTCTCTGTTTAACTACCTGTTTTTCTCTTGACTTTCGGAATAGAATCACAAGAAGAATCCCCACGGTTTTCCAAATTTTTAGTTCATCGTGTGTAAGCTTGATGAAAGCTAGGAACATCCGAACATGTACATATATGAACATGTACGAAACCAAAATAATATCTTGAATGTGTATCTTTATGAAATATTAGCTACTCATTAACGTCTCTAAATACGTAGTTCATGCTTCTACACATTGGAAAAAAAAAAAAACTAGATTTCAAACACTAGAGCACAAAATGTGATCATTTTGCCTAGAAGTACATATATCGTTCTTTGAGGGTATTTACATGCAAGAGTCTTAGTCTTCTACACACTCTTTTAATAGTTTTGTTAAACTATATCAATGTATTAAATAAATAGAAATATTTTCTTTTCTTGTAGGGGTAATTGAACGCGATAGTAGACAAACTACGTATAATAGTAGACAAACATCGTATATACTTGTACGTATGATACTAATCTACAAAACGTACTATGCGGATTGCGGAATTGGTATAATACTGCACATATAGACTAGCTAGTCCTCCATCTCTAAGTTTGAGTAAAAGAAAAAGAAAAATTAATCGTTATTACATAGATAGGCTAGTTGGGATTACAGTTTCTTTCTTATTTAAGGAAGGTAGACTATAGCTTCAATCAGTTAGTTAAATCACAACACCTCCTAAGTACCTATTAGCAACTTAAACATCGACCGAACTTTTCATAGTTAAAACTATGAATGCTTTCATAAGCATCATCATTCTCATTATCTCATGCATGCTGCTGCTGAGTACTGACCCCTCCCTCTTTCCCTTCGCCAGAAAGCCATACACATGGTGACATACAAATGCCTCGTCGATGGAGAAAGCAAGTCCCTGATTTGAGGAATGAGATCCTCTCTCCACATGAGAAGCAGTAGTGACCAAAAATATTGCCAAAATAACTCCCACTTCTCTATGTAATTCATTATTTCATGTTTCCTTTTCTTGACAAATTAAGGGCATAATGGAGCCGCTAATGGCGCTTCTTTCTTCCCTGGAATGGCGTTAACAAATCAATCTGAATATTTCGATTTGAGATAACAATTGTATGTTACTTTTGATTAGAGTCTTCTATTGGGATCTTCCTTATCTACTTTGTTCCTATGCTTTAGGACTAAGATCTCTCATGCTTTTGGGAGGAGTAGTTTCAATCCAAAGGAAGAACGTTGCCTCATTCAACACTTTACTTGTTCCTTCACGTACTCATCAACTTGATCCAGTAATCCAATATATATTTCGAGAACTAGTTCGATCTTAGACATGTTTGAATAAATCTTCAAGTTGAGTCAACTTGACCGATCACCTTTTCACACTGAGATTGGAGAGAGGTGTCGGGAAATAATCATATATATGATATCACAAATATAATACAAATTCAATAGAGTAAGAAACATATATAGCAACGTACGTATGATTAGGATTGCAAGTGATGGTTCAATCCTAATATACAAGTGAAATACATTACGAATCACCCCGAGTCACTCCACAATAGGCGGAGTTGAGTATTTCAAAACCCTAGGTTATGGTTCAGGGCGCCGGCGAGTTCCGGCTGTTGTGTTCGTCTGTCGGCGCTCCATCCCGGTGGAGTGTTCGGTTGTGGGTTCTCCGGCAGGCTGCTTGGGCTTCTCGTGATAGGAGTAGTTCAGAACCTTGATGTGGGGTCTGGGTGTTGATCTTTGTGGCGAAGGACGGTTTGGTGGGAGACAAGCGAAGGCGTGCGTCGTGTTACGGCAAGCGTAGAGCAGTAGAGCGCGTCAGCAGCGGCGGCGGATTGAGGTAGCTTGAAGGCAAGCAAGAAAACGGCAGATTGTAGGCTATCAGGCGAAGGTGCATCAGAGAAGTCCTTTGCGACGGCAGTAGCTTTTGTGCAAAGGAGGTCGAGTTTTCATGTAGGAGCAGGAGGAGTTGATCTTGTTTCTCAGAGGCGGCTCATCGAGTTAGAGGATATGGGGTCGTGGCATGGGTAGGCCGCCGAACTAACGCTGGCGAGGTACCAGTTCTGATGGTTTTGCTGGGACTCTAGCAAGGACTGGCCCAATTCATGGTTTGAGGGCAGCCTACCCATGGGTGTGGCTTTTCACTCTCACTCCTCAATCCAACTTGGGTGAGTTTCTTTGCTCCGGGCTCTCTGGTGACTTTTTGGGGTCGCACTACCAGAAAATAGTTCTTGGCCGACGAAAAAAAATCGTCGCCCTGTTTAAAAATTTCGTCGCCTAAGTACTTAGGCGACGACATGTCGTCGGCCAAGAAGTCGTCGCCAGAAGTCCGTCGGTGAAGAACTTGGGCGACGAAATTTAATTCCGTCGTCGCCTAAGAGTAATTCTTAGGCGACGATACTAATTTCGTCGCCTAAAATATACCTCTCGTCGCCCAAAAATATTCGTCGCCCAAGATTTAACACCTTGGCCGACGAAATTTTTTTTCGTCGCTTAAGATCTTCTGACCTTGGGCGACGAAAATAAATATTTCGTCGCCTAAGATCACTACATCTTAGGCGACGATATTATTTTTCGTCGGCCAAGGTGTTAAATCTTGGGCGACGATTTATAGATTTCGTCGCCTAAGATATATTTAAATTTTTTTTAAAAAAATAATTAAATAATTATTTTAAATATATAAATAATGTTTTTTTAATTTTTGTCATTATTTTTTTTTTCGGCATTTCTTTAAAGTTTTCTAATACTAAAATTTAATTAAAAATAACACAAATTTATAAATTTATAAATAATTTATTACAAAAATTCTGCCTATGGATCGAGAAACCCAAAATCTAACTCATCATTCCCGTTCGGAGGGTCCTGAGGCGGCGGTTGGTCAGGCTGAGGAGGCTGCTGCTGAGGCTGGGGCCACTGAGGATGCCACTGAGGTAATGGTATAGGCGTAGGCATGGGCGGAAACGGCTGTCCGGCCGCAAGTGCAGACATGCAGGCAGTCATCCACTGTCCCATAGCCGCCTGGTTGGCATTGGTGACTTCATTCACCCGCTCCATATGCGCAGCATTGGAAGCCGCATATGATTCCGCCATCGCCGCCATCTCCCTCGCTCTTTGGGCTTCCAGCTCAGACTCTCTCGCTCTTTGGGCTTCCAGCTCAGACTGTAGGCTTGCGAACTGATCCTGTAGCCGAGTGGTCTGGCTGTTGCTGCTTGAGGCTCCGGCGGCTCCCTTGCGCTGAAATCCTGGCGTCGTCTTCAGGATCCCCTTTCCAGCGTCTCCCATACCCCGGCAGTAGTAGGTGTTGGAGCGCTGCGCGAAGGCAGTGGCCATAATCCGCGCCCCAACGGTAGGATCTGAAGTGTCGATCCTGGACATGGCCTCTGACATGTCATCCTCTGCCGTGCCCGGCCATGTGTCGTTCACCATGCCTCTGATGACCTCTTGCTCCGCCTCCCTCACCCTCGCCTAAATGGATATATTATAAAAATATATTAATATACATTTAATAAAATGTAATTAAAATTAAAAATTAGTAAATATAAGGAACTTACAAGATCCTCCTCAGAATGAGGATATGCCCTCTGAAAGGTCCCCACATAGGGGTTCTCCTCTGGCCGCTCTCGCCGCACGTCGTCCATGATGGCCGAAAACGGCCTCGAACCGGCACGATGGTTGGTTGTGTTCTGTTGCCGGTTCTCAGCGTTCACCCGGGCGAGGTGCTTTTTTAAAAAAAAATTATCGTTAGTAAATATTTAAAAACATACAATTATAATTAATTCACTAATTAAATATTCAAATTTGTTTACGAATTACCTGTTTGTGAGGGTCGTTGAACTGCGTGACAAGAAGCCACCGCCACTCGTACTCCCGATACTCGAACTCCTTCGGGGTACCCGAACGGTCGCTCCCGTACTTCTTCCAGTGTTCCCGGAGGTCGTGCTTCCACTCCTTGAACCTACATATACAAAAATTTTTTTAATAATTTTATTAAAAAAATAAAATTTAATAAATTATTAAATAGCTAGAGGTACCTCTCCCTATGTGTCTTGTCCGCCCAGTCACGTCCCTCCTCGGGAACCACAAACCATTGCTGCATTACCACTTGTTAGTATTTATTTCGATAATGAAATAATTTATTAGTTAAAAAAATAGTTAAAAAAAAGGTAATTGATTGAGTAAACTCACCGACATCGACTGATGGAGCATCTCCTTCACTCCATCAGGAACCTGGCTCCAGACTCCCCACAACATAGGAAGTCTGGAGCGGATGGTGCCTCCCGCGGCGCGCGTGTACCGGTTTCCCAACGCGGCGTCCACCGGTTTCCCGTTGGAAAACGGGATGGCGATCCGTCCAGCGGACTCGACCGCCCTATCGAGTCCCTTGTTGCTGACGGTGCCTCTCCTGTTCCGCCTTCTCGTTCCGGCGGCTGTGACATTGTGAATCAAATTTAATATTAATAATACATTTTTACAATAAAAAAATGTAAATCGAAAAAAAAGTAATAATAAATTACCTGAGGATGAGGCTGAGCCGACGGATTCGTCTATGTCCGTCTGCTCGGAGACCCTCACGGGATGAAGAGGCCCGGGAAACTCCCGGTAGATATAGGCCTCGTGCGGTGCCACATGCGGGAGCTGCTCCCGAATCGGTCGACCCTCCTCATCGACGCGAGGTATCGCCGGTATCGTCGGAGGAAGGAAGAGGCCGGACGGCACCATAGGGACCCCGGATGACCCGCCATCACCGTCGGTCGGGGACGACTGTGTGGGGGCGTCGCTGCGGGATCGCGACCAGCGAAGTATGGGTGGATGACGAGGAGCCGTCGCTGCGGGACCCGACTGCCCAGCAGAACCCGAGCCGCTCGCGCCACCCATCAGTTGCGCATGTCGGGCCGTTAACTGCCACGGAAACCCGATCGACGGTGATTCCGACGGGTTGTTTGAGGTACCGTCCGAGCCGTCTTGTCCAGAAGTTCTTCTCTTGGCCATCCTGTTTAAAATAACCATAAATTTAATAAAAATATTTTACCGTCTTAAAATAACCATAAATTTATTAAAAATATTTTACCGTCTTATAATAATTTAATAATTATTATAGGATTTATTATTTTTTTTATTCACATAACAAATTATTTACATTAATAAGGGCTTACTATATCACAAAAATTAATTTACGAATATTTACATCCTTACTAAAAAATAATCCATTATTTCTTACAAACCCTAAACCCTAAATAAACCCTAAACCGTAAACCCTAAACCCTAAATAAACCCTAAATTATTTAATCATTTACAATCCTAAACCCTATACCCTAAACCGTAAACCGTAAACCCTAAACCGTACATCACAATTTACAATTATCACAACAACAAACATTTACAATTATCACAACAACAACAATTTACAATTATCACAACAACAACAATTTACAATTTACAATTATCACAACAACAACAACAACAACAATTTACAATTATTACAACAACAAAAACAATTAAAACCAATTTAGGGTTTTAGGGTTATACCTTAAATTGTGGGTCGACGTCGGGGTCGGGGTTCCGAATTGGGGTCGGGGTCGGGGTCGGAGAGAGGGAGAGAGAGAGGGCAGAGAGAGGATTTTCGGAGAGAGAGAGAGAGAGTATGCTTGGCGGCTGAAGAAATGGTTAGGGTTTCCGAATTTTTGCCTTTTATACTGGCGTTCTTGGGCGACGATTCTGGAAAAATCGTCGGCCTGTTTTGTAAAAATCGTCGGCCAAGAGACTCTTGGCCGACGATTTTTCAAATCGTCGCCCTGTTTTTTTAAAAATCGTCGGCCAAGATAGTATATTTGGGCGACGACATTCTTCACTATAAATATCGTCGCCCAAGATGAAGAAAATCGTCGGCCAAGATGGTATACTTGGGCGACGACATTCTTCATTATAAATTTCGTCGCCCAAGATGAAGAAAATCGTCGGCCAAGAGTTCTATCATAAAATTCAGACTATTTGACAATCCAAATCACGTAATCTAGCCGGACCTTCAACTGAGAATAGTTTCCAATCGACGAGACTCTTACGGGGTTATAAAAATTTGGTAAAAAATAAATAACCGGGATAGGGCTACCACTAGGCAGAAATATATGTGTTTCGTGCGCATGGAACAACCGGCACCGAAAATTTACCGGAATATCTTCATTTTTCACGGGTTGACGTATTTCACCGTTCCAGTCATATCTTATTTCACGACTTTTTTGCGTTTGAGGCCTCTACGTATACGTTGTCTTCAAAACGACACTTAAACTAAACACTTATATAAAAAAGTTATACAACATTAGTACATATAACGTGAGTTTATTGATCGGAGAAGAGGAACTGAAAACCGACCGTCAGATTTGACCAGCATAACGAATTACGTAGGTGGAAAAAAATTCAGCTCCATCTGACAAAGATAAGGGCTCGATCCGTCCGGTCAATCGGCGCGGTCAAACCCCTAAACGGACGGAAACGGCTATTCGACCCTCCAAATCACGTAATCTAGCCGGACCTTCAACTGAGAATAGTTTCCAATCGACGAGACTCTTACGGGGCTATAAAAATTTGGTAAAAAATAAATAACCGGGATAGGGCTACCACTAGGCAGAAATAAATGTGTTTCGTGCGACCGGAACAACCGGCACCGAAACTTTACCGGAATATCTTCATTTTTCACGGGTTGACGTATTTCACCGTTCCGGTCATATCTTATTTCACGACTTTTTTGCGTTTGAGGCCTCTACGTATACGTTGTCTTCAAAACGACACTTAAACTAAACACTTATATAAAAAAGTTATACAACATTAGTACATATAACGTGAGTTTATTGATCGGAGAAGAGGAACTGAAAACCGACCGTCAGATTTGACCAGCATAACGAATTACGTAGGTGGAAAAAAAGTCAGCTCCATCTGACAAAGATAAGGGCTCGATCCGTCCGGTCAATCGGCGCGGTCAAACCCCTAAACGGACGGAAACGGCTATTCGACCCTCCAAATCACGTAATCTGGCCGGACCTTCAACTGAGAATAGTTTCCAATCGACGAGACTCTTACGGGGCTATAAAAATTTGGTAAAAAATAAATACCCGGGATATTTATTTTAATTATTCAAATGAAATTTAAATGTGTTTCATTTTATTTTAATTATTCGGATTAATCTTGGCCGACGAAATTAGGATAATTCGTCGGCCAAGATAGTACTTGGGCGACGATATTTGTTAAAATCGTCGCCCAAGAGTAAAAATAAAAATTTAATATAATGAAATTTAAATGTGTTTTGTTTTATTTTAATTATTCGGATTAATCTTGGCCGACGAAATTGGGTTAATTCGTCGGCCAAGATAATACTTGGGCGACGATATTTGTTAAAATCGTCGCCCAAGAGTAAAAATAAAAATTTAATATAATGAAATTTAAATGTGCTTTATTTTATTTTAATTATTCGGATTAATCTTGGCCGACGAAATTGGGTTAATTCGTCGGCCACGATAATACTTGGGCGACGATATTTGTTAAAATCGTCGCCCAAGAGTAAAAATAAAAATTCCTTTACAATGAAATTTAAATGTGTTTTATTTTATTTTAATTATTCGGATTACTCTTGGCCGACGAAATTAGGCTAATTCGTCGGCCAAGATAGTACTTGGGCGACGATATTTGTTAAAATCGTCGCCCAAGAGTAAAAATAAAAATTTAATATAATGAAATTTAAATGTGCTTTATTTTATTTTAATTATTCGGATTAATCTTGGCCGACGAAATTGGGTTAATTCGTCGGCCAAGATAATACTTGGGCGACGATATTTGTTAAAATCGTCGCCCAAGAGTAAAAATAAAAATTCCTTTACAATGAAATTTAAATGTACTTTATTTATTTTAGTACAAACATATTCTTTTAGTATACAAACAATTACAAAGCTAAGGCTCAATTATAACTAAGCTAAGGCTCGTAATCTGAGTCATCCGATGAGTCTTCTTCGGTATCGGAATTAATATCTGGTAATCTATGCCTTAATTCGTCGTCAGAGTCGTCGTCTGTTTCTTCATTTGGATCAACATCAATAAATGTTGAATCTTCGTCACGAATTCTGAGCACTCGACCATGTTTAACATTATTTTGACGAACAGTAGCTACATCATGAATACCTACTGCGTTCGGCTCCTGATACGCATCAGCCTCTGGCCCTGGAATGGTCACTCCAAGTGTAGCCGCCCGGTAAATGTTTCGAGGATGCACAATGTTCGCTATTTTCCACGCGTCACCTTTTGCAAGGTCATCAAGATAAAACACTTGTTTTACCGATGTCGCAAAAACAAACGGGTCATCTTCGTAGGCGCTTGTAGCAGTGTTGACCGATAAATTGCCATACTGATCCATCTTCATGCTCTGTGCGCCTGTATCAAACCATCTACACTTGAACAGATGCACTTTCATGCCTTCCGCATAAACTAGTTCGACCACTGAATGGAGAACACCGTAATAGTCAAGGCCATGACCTTTCGCCATCACCCCAGAATTCTGTGTTCTTCGTCTGCTGTCTCTCTCTTCAGATACAAATTTGACGCCATTCACTGTGCAGGTGGGATAAACTCTAGCCCGTTGCGGTTGCATCGCAAGAAGTAATAGTTCGTGCGACCAGTTTGGATTATCATCAGATTTAATCATGTCCATCTGTAACGGATATTGAACTGTAAATATCCGAAAATATATGCAATAGAAAATAATTAGATATATATATATATATATATATATATAACAGGGAAGATTAAATTACGTACCCAGGTGCGAAAATAATTTGCGAACGTCATGTTGTGGTACTCGAGATCACCATCAACTTCCGGAAAATTTAGGTGCAACTCTTTCCAATATTTAACTTCTTCACAATTGATTAGTACCCACCAGTGCGCTATGGCTATCTCTTCATCCGACAATGCATACTCGGCGGACAGTCGTGCTCCACCAACTTCGACATCACTGGAAACTATAGAGAGATTGAACCGCGGCGCATGTTCCTCCATGGCTTGCGGAGCTCCCAACGACGCTCCTAAATACAACTTCATGTAGGTGACGCATTCATGCGCAATATATGCTTCAGCTATACATCCTTCAGGCGCGGATTTATTAGTGACATAATCTTTGTACTCACCAAGTTGCCTGTAAATATAAGATTGCAAACTATACGTTACAATTATTGAACATGTACGTACATATATGTATTCTGGAGATGTAAGTGAATAAAACATACCTTTCCATGGGATACATCCAAGTGAAGTGTACTGGACCGGTAAGCAACAATTGCTGGGGAAGATGGATCATCAGGTGAGGCATGATATCGAAAAAATTTGGCGGAAATATCCTCTCGAATTTACACATGATGTATATGATGTCTGCCTGCATTTCCCGGAGATCGGATTTTCTCACTTCCCTTGTGCACAACTTCATGAAGAATCTTGACAGCGCTACTAACGGCTCCACAACCTGGCCAACCACACATCACAAATTTAATATAAAATCCATTTACGACAGGTTAACCGTAATTTTAACCACAAATTTACCTGACGGTGAAGGAACGGTCGAATGAAAACAGGGAAGAGACGTTGTAGCAGAATATGACAGTCATGACTCTTCAAGCCGTATATCTTATTCTCCCGCAAGTTCACACACCGGGCTATATTTCCTGCAACGCCTGAGGGATACGTCACACAACTCATCCACCTGAAGATCTGGGTCTTCTGATCAGGCTTCACGGTGTAAGGAGCCCAAGGCATCTTTTTCTTCCCCTCTTTCAGCCAAAGATGTTTTCTGATTCCCATTTTCTTAAGATCAACGCGTGCCTTAGGACCGTCTTTCGTCTTCCCCTCCAAGTTGAGCACTGTACCTACCACACTGTCGCAGACATTCTTCTTTATGTGCATCACATCTAGGTAGTGCCTGATCAACAGCGTACTCCAGTACGGGAGTTCCCAAAATATGCTCTTATGTGTCCAGAATTTGTACCTGTCTGGTCTTTCAGGTATTCTGGCCACAATATCGGGATGATTGCTGAGCTGCCCAAAATCATACTCATCCAGCACTGCTAAAATCTCTTCCCCCGACCATCTATGCGGCTCCACACCTCTCTCTTCGGTCCCATCAAATGCCCCGGTATCTATCCGCCAGGGGTGATCATGTGGTAGGTAAGCACGGTGACCCATCCGGACTATCTTGTTGCAATGATTGCTGCACCCCTGGGAGCTAAGGCACTCAGGACAAGCCTTGTATCCCCTAACAACGTTGCCGGACAACATCCCACGTGCAGGAAAATCACTGATGGTACCAACAATCATGGCATGCATCTGGAACATCTCCTTTTTGTGGGAGTCATAAGTGGGATGACCAACCTCCCAAAGCAATTTACACTCTTCAATCAGCGGTCTCATATACACATCGAGACACTTCCCTGGATAACAACAACAACCACAACAAATTCAGATAACGACTATATATGACCAACAATATAGAACAAAAACAATAAATGGAGAGGTGTTGAACCAACAGCAATATATACAATATGAAGGGAAAGTAGATACCTGGATAACCGGGCCCCGGAATCAACAAGGTCAACATGTTGTATTCATTCTTCATGCACATCCATGGAGGAAGGTTGTAAGGCACCAAAATGACCGGCCATATACTGTACGAAAGACTCATGGTCCCAAAAGGGTTGAACCCGTCGGATGACAGCCCAAGCCTCACATTCCTCACCTCTGAAGCAAAATGAGGAAACTCCCTGTCTATATGCTTCCACGCCTCCCCGTCAGCAGGGTGTACCATGAGGTCTTCGTCATGCACCTCCCTCACAGCGTGCCATCTCATAGCTTCGGCCGTCTTTGAAGACATATACAACCGCTCCAGCCTATCCCTCAACGGGAAATAGCGAAGTACCTTAACAGGTTTCCTGTTGCCTGCGGGAGTCCGCTTATACCTGTCGGTCCCACATACCGGACAACGATGAAGGCCTTCAAGGTCATTACCGTCTGCATCTTTACCCCAGAATAGAACGCAGTCATATCTGCATGCATGGATCTTGATGTAGGAAAGCCCGAGATCTCTCAAGATACGACGGACCTTATGATGCGTGGTGGGATGACGATGACCGTCGGGCAGGAGCGAAGCAGCGTACTGTAGATACCTATCAACAGCCGTCACGGTCGATTTTGTGTCAACCTTGATATGCATCACCTCCATCACACACTGAAGAACGGTCTTCTCATGACCTGGGCACAGAGGGGTCTGTTGGAAAGCAATAAGTCTGTTGTACTTGGCTATACCGGCAGTGTTGACACCTCTAGGGACGGCCTGCATCGGCGCCTGAGGAATGTGCTGTCGTTCAGGGCATACACCGCTGTCATGAGGAAACATGTCGTTGATGAAGGTCGTTGTTGGATCGTTGGATGTACTGCCCGTCTCATCAAACTGTCCATGATCATGCGGGCGTGATGAGGTTTCACCGTGATATATCCAACATGTGTAACGTTCCCAGAATCCGTTACTCTTCAGGTGGTCCCATACTGTCCCCAACGGAAATCGATGCATATCACTGCGACACTTACACATCTTGCACGGGCAATAGAACATGCCACTCCCGTCAGCATTGCCCTGCGCATATTGCATAAAATCCCAAACTCCTTCAGCATATTTTCTGTGATATCTTGTAAGAGAAATCCAACTCTTATCCATATCCTGAAAATAACACATATATATATCAATATTTAATGAACATATGTTTTATATATATATATATATATATATATTAATGTAATACAACATACTAATTATTAATTATATATATCTAGTTCGAGCGGATTCCGTGGTTTCAGAAGGCAAGTGTCAATGTCACGGAGGGCGAACCCCCTACAGGAACCAGGCAGGACTCGTTTGTGATCACGGAGGCGAACCCCTATCGACCCCTTCACCGAGAAGAGTGGTCAGTTTGTGATCTTGAGATCCAGTTAAACAAACCTGTGAACCATATCTATGACAGAACGGCCCCTTACTCAGCTTGGAACAAACTCTATGCATATATATATATATATATCATTAATTCAACTCAAATGACACTTAAATCAATATATATATATGCACATATATAATGCATATGTACGTACCTGGGAGTAGCTCCACAAACTATGTATGGACAAATTTCCACAACACCGAACGATTTGAAGAACTAGAGAAATTTATGTTTAAAATTTTCAAAGTTCTCATTCTTCTATCCTGCCTCACAATATATAGAAGAATCTTGGGCGACGAAATATTTGAGTTTCGTCGCCTAAGAATGAAAAATCTTGGGCGACGAAATATCTCAGTTTCGTCGCCTAAGGATAAAAACTTAGGCGACGAAATAAATATCTTAGGCGACGAAATATTGTTTCGTCGCCCTAGTTTCTCTCTTGGCCGACGAAATGTATTCTTAGGCGACGATTTTATTTTCGTCGCCTAAAGTTGGACTTTAGGCGACGATTTTTTTCCCTTGGGCGACGAAAAAAAAAATCGTCGCCTAAGTTCCCTCTTAGGCGACGAAAAAAAAAATCGTCGCCCGGTGTTTTTGGTTTCGTCGCCCAAGACCCATTTTCTGGTAGTGTCGGAGAAGATCCCTACACAACCATATTGAAGAGTTTACCCCTCCCCCCCTTTTTTTATGAAAAGATACACCGAAATGGTTGTAGGTCTCGATTAATTGAGCTGGGTACTTTGGTTGATTATGTAGATTATTGCTTTCTAGGCCAAAATAAAGTCCTCTTGTGGACATTAATTTTTGAGTTAGTATTTTTTTGGTATCTTTTGTAGGTTTTTCGAGTTGTATCGGAGCTATGTTCCCGGTTAACCAACCGTTAGACTTGTATTGAAGTTTAACTCCCGCTCGTCCCATTAATCGATTTAATATATGAGTTTTACGCCCCCTGGAGTAACATCCATTTTCATAAAAAAAAAATCCTAATATATGAGTGCTATAGTGATTGAATCCAATAAATAAAGAATAAAGAAAAAAAATGAACAAACTTGATATCTTTCTGATTGAGGCATGCAAAATGCACTTGACTAAAGACAAATTTTACCCATATCCTTAGGGTTGGGAATTTAACCGAATGTGTGAAAAAAACCGACCGAACCGAACCGAAAATCCGGATAGGATAACTGAACCAAAACATTTGGGTTAAAATAAGTAGTGAACCAATTTGAACCAGTTTAAATCAGATTTGATCTGGTTCAAGCTCTTAAACAAACCGAAAATAACCAAACCGACCCAAATTATATAATGTATATAATAAATATATAACTTATATACATAAAACGCTATTATTATAGGTAGATTTCATCTCTATTTACAGTGTACTCTCCCACACTTTAATAAAAGACAAAGATCCTAACATTAACACAATTTCTCATTCAACTCATTTCTCAGAGAAATCCCTTGGTGTAGAAAAGATTGGGGTGCATTAGATTGCTTGTTGTACTTTGAGTTTACAAAAATAACATGTTACTCAAGTTAAAAACTTGAAGTTTAACTCTACAATGAGATACTAGATAGGCTAAAAGTTTTTCAAATATGGGTCAAAACTGAAACCGACCCGAACCGATCCGAAAATTCAAATGGGCTGAATATTCGGGTCAAAGGTTTTAAAATCTGGATTCGGTTAGAAAAAACCTTAAACCGAATAATTCGGATTGGTTTTGGTTTCGCCCTAAAACTGACCCGAACCAAAAATGCCCAGCCCTACATATCCTGGCGCTTGTAGTTCGATAGGCATCTATCTTGTAAAATACAACAACGATGAACCAAAATAAATGCATCAGAATTTTGGATTTTAAGGTCTTGCTTGTTTATGTTCATGTATGCGTAACATAGAACATTATGAATTTATGAGTGGGGCTAGAATTAGGTTGTTTAATCTCCTAAATAGTTAATACGGTTTAATTCAAGGAAGTAAAACCTATAGGACAATAGGTGAAACTAAATAAAAAGGATTGCATACAAGTTAGGCGTTCCACACTAGTTTTGCATACTTGTTCAATCAAACTTTCATTGATCTTAATGCTTAAAATAATTTGTTGATAGGATAGCGTCTATACCTTGATTGGTTATTCTGAAGACTTGGTAATGGTGTGTTCATCTTGCTTAAGTATTCAAGGGACTTACGCAGTGCGTTCAAGGTTTGCTTTTGATTGATACCGATTTGCGACTTAATAATTGAAGCTTTGGTTGTTAACATGTCTTGAAATATATTTGGTAATGGATTTCTAAGTCTCTAACGTCTCATCCATCCGATCTTTTCTGCTTTATTTTGTTTCTTTGTTTTCTCTTGTTTATAATCACAAAACTCCATATCTCTAGTATTATTATCTTTTGTTTTCTCTTGTTTTGTAATTAACGTAAATTGTAAAGGTACCTTCAATCTCTGCCTTTTGTAATGGATACCCTTATTTGCTATATACTACAATTGACACAAAAAATTTTTAATTGAAATACCCGGTTCCGGCGGTAATATAGTAGGAAAGTTGTGTTATTGGACATTAGGATATGTAATCATGTTACATATCTAGTGATCTTTCCATTATGTCACTATTGAGAGAAAACAAATAGAGTCGTACGTCATTAGTGCAGTACTCTTTGGTAGTTGGTTCTTGTTGGAATACATATACTTTTATAGAAATTCTCAAAATTATTCCAAGACTTCTAGATGCTTATTGTAATAAAGGGTTCAGGCTCCACGTCTCCCCCTTTGTATTTGATAGTTTCATTAATGAAGGCTTGAGGGCAGCCGCACTAATTAACTCTTTACCAAAAACAACATATTTGAATAATCACTTTTCCATGGCGTAATTTGCCACTTATATTTTGGTTAGATGTTTTGTAGTAAACTCGGCCATCATTTAATTTCTCTACACCATAATTTAGACAATTATAGCCATATTGGCCGACAAATTGAGTCGGCTAAATTGTGTGCATAGTTCCATGTTTGATTAAGTTGCATTATTACACGAATAATGCCTAATAATAATAATAGGACTAATTTCAGTTTACCCCATCAACTTTAGGTCGATCATCATGTTAGTCAATTTTATTTTAATTTCATAAAAAATGTACCCCTCAACTTTTAATTTTCATCAGCCGTGTTCAAACATACATTTTTCATCCAATTCTCCCGTCATGTAATGACTTGCATTAAAAAGAAAACCAAATTTGAAGTTGCTGAGCCCATAGAAAAAGGGCAAAATAGACAAATTACATTTAATCTCACCAAAATCACTAAGGTTAGGGGGTTGTGATGAGTATGGAGATGTGTATTGATATAGGGGACGGAAAAATGGTGAGAAAAGTTATTTTTTCAGAATTTGACTTTCTTCTTGATGTCACGTCATCACTTGATGGAGGAATTAGATGGAGAATGGAGGTTTGGACACGGTTGATGAAAATTGGGAGTTGAGGGGTGTTTTTGATGAAATTAAAAGAATAAGGACTAACATATGATGATCGACCTAAATTTGATGGGGGTAAATTGAAATTAGTCCATAATAATATATAGTTTCCTATTAGGCGTGTCATAAGATGTTGCCTCTAAAAATTAATCGTCTCGTCTTGAAAAGGTAAGAGAGCAAGGAACATATGTTCTTCTTATGTATTGCGATGGCCAATTGTGCAATTCAAACTCAGATATGCACGTATCTAACTAGTCAAACAATTGTTGACCGATGAAGGAATTAATTCTCGGCCGATGGAAAAACATGGGAACAATAATATTCCCCAAGTTTGTTGTTAACTTATAAGAAGTGGAAAAACCTCCCTAGAAAAATAATACAGGAAAGCAAAGAAAATCACAACTTGTTTCATAAGTGGCAAATGCTGATTACTTGCTTGAGTTGCTTCAATGGTAAACTAAACCATAAGCCAATATATGCCAATAACAGTTTTGGAACTTTTCGAACAAAATTCAGCATTTGGAACTCGATTCATCAACATGATAACAATTTTCTGAAGTCTGGACCATGCAAATTATTCTTGGCATTTGAAAACCTATATCTTCCGGTGAAAGGGGCTGATGGAAAAACCTGGTAATTTGCTTAGTCAGCAACAAACTTGGTGAATATTATTGTTGTTGCAAGATCCATTTCCTTTCACCACAAATTGATATTTTGATACACCAGTAGTACATGCACCATTAATTTGTTGATCTTTAAGCATGGAATGTCATACAGCATTTATTAAAATTTTCATCAATTCGCCCTAAACTCTTTAACCGCCAATTAAATCCCAAAATCATTCCTCATATTTTCTTGGTTCAACTGATGAAAATAGCTTCTCAAATCCAAATCCTGCGACGCTAGCTAGCTTTGGAAGTCGAATAGGACGCTATCGATCGGCTATTTTTATTATTACCAGTACGTATAGTAGCTCATCCAATCATTTTGGGCTACTAAAATAACCATCAATTAGTTAATTTGCATACGTACTTTAGTTAGTAATGCATGCCATTGAAGAGTATAACTGAAGCTCTGAAAGCTTAAAAGGTTGAACAATTTCAGCTCTTAATCTAATTCTCCATTAAACCAGCTGATTCTACAAAGAAAGTTATTTAGCTGGCTGTTTCCATTGTGTGACGACCAAAATGTTCTCAAGTATCAAATGCAGGCTTTACGGACAGTTAACTTCATTACATGAAAATGTAGAAAAGATTTCAGAAGCAATATCCCCAGATAATGGATCGATTGGATACTCCACCTAATTAAGCCCTCAAATCCGAATCTCAATCCAAACTTACAGCTTTGTTCAAGTTTGAAGGTTTTGAAGAATTCAATACGCACAACAAAAGGTTTTTGGGTCGAGGTTGAATGTTGAACGTCTTTCCATGCATTGTATCGTGCTTATTTTTCTGATTGCAAGAATTCCTGAGCTTCATCTTACTTAGCTCCACAACAATTCATAGACAACTAAAATTGCTTGAAACTGAAGGTTCTAGTGGATTGCTGCGGCCGCCATTCGTAAGTGCACCCTTCATTAATTAAGCACACTTCTTCCATTCTCATTCTCAGTAGTCAACAACAAACTTGGGGAATATATTTGAAAAAGAAACCACAATCTACTGTCATTGCCACTGTTTCAAGATCCATTTCCTTTCACCATATATTGGTATTTTGATACACCAGCTAGTTCATGCACCATTTGATCTTGAAGCGTAGAATGTCACACGCAAGATTGTCCCTCATCAGTCAATTGGTTGCTTCAATTCGACTCTTTGAGTAATGGCGACTTGTGCCAACCAACAAATTGGCAAGGAAGGGTGATCCGTAGAGGGACATGGAAACATGTCTGGTTGCAAGTATTAGCCGTTGGGTTCAATTTGCTTGGCGCAACTTATTTAAAGGAACTGCTTAACAAATAAGTCAAGCAACAAAAGGTGTTTGGTGAAAAAATCATAAGCAGCATTTACGAAAATTTTCATCAATTTGATAGCAGATATAGTAGCTGAACAGTGCTAAGTGCTAAATATAGCTTATTTCTTAAGTTGAGCTATCCCAGAGCACTAGAAGGAATAGCTTCATGTTTGCCTGAATTATGTGTTTGACAAATGAGAATCCATTCTAATCAAGACTTGTTATACTTCATCAAAAAAAAAAAAAAATCAAGACTTGAGCTTGCCTAACTTGTTATCCAAAAACACAAGAGTATCTAACTAGTATCCAACAGATTCTGTTAATCTAATGCAAGTGATGGTCAAGGACACCCGAGAATGTAGCAGGGTATCTAAATCAATAACAGCAGAATTTGCGTAGTAAAAAGGGATCCGCACAGCATATGCAGCTCTCCACTTTCCCGTGACAAGTACCGTCACATTAACATCTCCAATTTTGCAAGGATTAATGGAGATTTAGGTGGTGCTGTGGTGGATAGATATGAGACGATTTACATTGTAAAAAGACCGAATGCGAGATTGTACTATTGCTCAACAACTCTTCTAAGACCAGTATCATTGCTCAACAATCTAATAAATTACAGCATTGCAAGCTCACAATGAGTAGCACATAATGTTCAAATGAAAGTAGCAATCTAGATTGCTTGGTAGAGATTTCAGTATCATTTAGCCAACTTCAATCTCTTATTGATTTGAAACCCAGTCACTAGCGATGGGCTTGCAACCAAGAATACACTATCCAGAAGAATTGAATAAGACGCCTTAAACTATGCAAAATTTAGTGCCAATCACAACAAATATAAGCAAAGCACAACAGACAATTACATAACAAACCTTGCAATCCTCCAGAGCTGTTGCAGCAGCAGTTGCCTCGCTATGAATGTGACATGGTTATCCCAAAATCATTTACAAAACCAGTCTCCCCACTCTCCACACAGCATGGCAGGACTACTCTACAAATGCCATTCACAACTCTTTTGCTGTGGGCTTTTCAACATTAGTGAAGGTAACACCGTGTTGAGAGATTTATAGTAGATCCAAAAGGGGTGGCTGTTCAGTTGACGATTTGGCATTGCTGGACCGAGAGACTGAACTAGCACCCCTCCCTCTTCCTCTTCCTCGACCCACAGTGGTTGAGGGAGGTGGAGCAAGTCTAAGTGCTGTCTGGTCATTCTTGCCAGAAGCAAATATCGATCCTAGATCAGCAGAGCTTTTATTTGTATAAGCACTTGAAGCCGGTGTCGCCTGATTCTGTTTGATATAACCAAGAGAATCCTGGGAGTTGAAACCTGAGTTGCCCAAACTACTAGTATTGGAAGTTCCATTCCCTTGATTCATTCTTATTTGCTCAATAGAACTCTGGGTGCCAAAGTTCCAACTGTTATTGCTATTGCTTTTCAAGCTCATACTATTTGATGTACTTGAGAGTGAACTGGAACCATATATATTCGTTGGAAATCCCATTGCCCCACTGTTGGTAGGGCCAGACCCACCTACTGAGCCACTAGGCCGTGGAGGCCAGTTGGCAAAAGGATCAATGTCATCAAAACTTGAAGTGGGTGATACTCCTGCATCTGATTTATTCTCAGCATCACCAAACTGAGGAGTCACACCAGAAGATGCCCGAGGAGGCCACTCAATATCAACCGGAGGGCATGATGCAGCTGCTTGCTGACTTGATAATGCAGTTTGTAAGAACGAATTAGGGTGTGATGAGCTTACTTGAATTGGTTCATTAACCATTACCGGATTAATGGGGGTAACACTAATTGTAGAATTCTGGACGGAATTGGAAGGCTGCTTTTTAATCGGACCCCATTCTTCGTCCCACGCTGGACGGTTATTTGTAGCACTGGAGACATTTCCACTTATGTTGCTTGAGACTTGGGACTGGATGCCATTTGCAGATAATGATGGCTTTACCTCTGGGATTCCAGAATCCGTCACAGTAACACCCCGTTTTTCCTCTATCTTCCTGTGATATAAAGATTGCATCTAAGAGAATACTAATTCATAAGATAAAACTTGAAGAGTAATTGAACAAAAAGAATTCTCAGGAATTACTCCAGAGCATGCATGCAAACATGCAGAGATTCTTTTCTTCACCCCCTTTTTTTTTTTGGTCAGGATGTAGGCATGCAAAGAAAAAAAAAAACAACACTAGAGAAGCACAACACATCAAGCTATTACCTCAGAATATCCTTCACAAAAAGCATATACTTGGCAAACTGCTGAACATTTAATTGCTGGGCAGTAAGAAGTGGTATGAGTATTGGGAGGACATGCTCTGCAACAAACTCTACACCATGCTGAAAATGAAGAATTGTGGAAAATAAGTTGTACTAATATCTGCACATGAGAATGCCAGAGTAGAAGCTACCAAAGGATACGAAAAATAAACCCCCAAAACCAGAATTAATATCGATGACAATTACCTGCTTAAGGATCGAGTTTGACACGCCAAGAGTACACATAAGAGTAGGAGCAGAGCGATCAACGTCTGTACATCGCCGGATTGTTTGCAAAATTTCTAGAATTGCACGCTTATCAAGTGTGTGAATCAGTTCTCCTAAACATAGCAAAGCATTGACTCTCACCTGACCAAAGAAGCCAATTTAACGTCATGTTCAACACTTATAATTAGGTTAAAACACATAAACAAATCCATAGAAATAACATATTTCCAAATATTCAAGTACTACTAGCAATAACCTTGGCTGAGCCATAATTTCAGTTGGGCCCTCATTCTTATTTTAGGTCCATTAGGGTCTTTATGGTACTATAACATTGTACAGCTTAATAACAAATAGCATCACAGAATACCCTTCAATTCATACAAAATATAGACTACAGTTTTATGATTTTATCAGTTCATTGCTGATGTATAAAGTTGTGTACATTGGTTACAAGAAACTTTATTAAGAGAAAAACTTTATAGAACAATTAAAATGTAGTAATTAAAAAACATTTTGTTTGTTTGCACGAAACACAACATCTATTCATAAGCTATAGAAAATAATACAAGTATGATGGACTTAGAAACAATAGAGAAAGCAATCCAAAATTTAATTCAAGAACTAAAGACATATTTAGATAGATTGCAAACAACCTAAACAATCATTTTGAGTATTTTAGGAACAAAAATTCAATATGAAAACAAACTAGGTTAAGGTCCCCAAGATGTAATACATGTGGTTAAGCAAGGATAGACAAAATGAAGTTACAAACAGACAGGGAAGGCAATCCAACATTTTACTTAAGAACTAAACACATTTTCAGAAAGATGGGCAACTCTATACTTTTAGGATCAGGATGCAAAATGACAACAAACTAGTTAATACATGGGATGAAAGCAGGATGGACGAAAAGGATAATAATACAACTAGTGTATGTCTGTAAGGTATAATACACCACCCATTGTCCCATGCCAGCCCCTCCAAGGCCCACCAAAGTAAGCATGTGAGGTAACAAAAAATTTAATTATAAGTTCAATATGAGTTGTTGTGCAGAAAGTGAAGCTCATGGTCAGCCCGACACCAGTAGGTAAAGACAAGGACATATGACAAGATCAACAAACGCAATAACCTCTCAAAATGTCTGTCTTGGAATGCTCATAAAGCATTTTACAACAGTTTTAAGCACAAGGGCAGGTAGAAGAAAAAAAAAAAAATATATATATATATATATATATAATATCAATGACCATGTTAACATGCCTGTGCTATAAAAAAATACTAATAATAAATAAATAAAATGCTATAAAATTAAAGTATACATACCGCAGCAACAGTTGTTTTGAGAGCTAGGCCATGAACACGAGGCAAAATAGCTTGTTTCACTAGCTGGCAAGAATGAAATATAAGACAACAAACATTAGTAGCTCTCCCATAAATAAGTTACATCCACACGAAATATCCTCAAAAGTGCTAAATAGTTACATCCGTGTTTGTCATTATTCATGTACGAAATACATTTCTGTAAGAACCACAGTAGATAAAACGAATAAAATCCAAAACTACAACTCAGAAATGTGCACTATAATGTTCCACTACTGCCTAACAAAAGCAAAGCCTAAACCTGGAATAAGACAAATTCTTATTAAAAGCATCTCAAGCAACTTTTTTCTTTATCTTCTTCAAAGTTATGTTGACATTCTATACTTGTAAGACATGCACTGGGACAAGACATCCTACCCAACAATGTCTTCCTCTTGGATCAGCCCACCAAGGCAGGCTTTGGGTCCAAAAAGTGTGACAGTATGCTGCCTTAACTTAACACTAATGGTACTGCTTTTTCTCCCGATGGCTCCCATTTATTCTATACCTCTCAAGTCCCTTGCATAGTCACTCAAGCTCAACTTTATCGTTTTAATTTGCTTGTTTTTCCCTTGCTTTCCTTTGTAATAACATCTCTGTCACAGCAGCTGTTTCTTTAACATGACACAACTTATTATATTAAAGCTACAAATGTCAGAATCTATCCTGCATAAAAGCAACTTGATACTTGCCTAATCAAATGACAACAAAAAAAACTTATACAGTCGGCCTCTGATGGGAATCCCCATCCCTCGTTTAAAAACTTTAAGACACAGATAGATACATAAGATTATATAAGCACAAAAACACACAGAATAACAATTGTAGTCACCTGAACATCAAGTTTTTTAGCAAGGGAAGCAGATTTTTTCAAAACCTCCTCCTGTATACGAGCATCATTCTCTTCATAAGCTCGAACAATCATGGGAAGGACATGTAATATCAAGAGATCTGGAATAGTCTACAATTAAAACATCACAGAATAAGAGGTAAACAATGTAATGTACAAACACATCTATTACTAAGAGACTACCCTGTACAACCTGCCAGGATAACTGAAGTTCATAGGGAATTCACTCAATATAGGAACACCTTAAATCGACACAACAAGTTTAATAATTCCTTCACTACATTAAGAAGAAAGAGTAATGTACAGAGACAGCTAATTCCTTTCACACGAGAGAAAGACTACCCTGTACAGAGACTCTAGTTGCATTCAAAGTAATTTATCTGGCAAATCCCTATCTCTTTTAGATAGAACTCTTATAGCTAACATCAAAGGTCCTAACAAATCAGGATTAAGACAGAGTTGAGTAGACTCCAAATCCTTTTTTATGCCAGAAAGAAACCTATTTCATGGACCGACCAGAAAGGGTACACAAACAAGAGCATAGGGATCGAAATACTAAACATGCAACTGATATTCTGTAATACAATTACCTTGTTGATTATGAGATCTGCATGCTTCAAAAGCAGCAATAATGTGTCACCCACAGCTGCGGTCAGGACAGGAACAAGAGCTGGCAATGTAGATACCTCGAAATCATTTTTATCCTACAATAAGTTTAAAACATCAATTCACTTATTCCTATTAAAGACTAATGATTATGAAAGCTAAAGCTACTTACTATCTGTGTGTGTGTGTGAGAGAGAGAGAGAGAGAGAGAGAATGAATGCATAACGAGAATACTTGAGGCCTGATACTTGAGGATATCTTAACTACCCCTTTAGTTCTAAAATAATGCCGGATAACGAGAACCAGCAATTAACAAGTTACTGAACTTCATCATCACCATCATCATAGCTCCATAGTCATTATTGAAAGTGTGTAAGAAAAAATGGGATTGGAAATGTGGAATATGAGCTGTGTGTACATGGGAACGTTTAGGAAAAAAATTCAGCTCTGATGATCACATTATTAAGATTTTTATTTTATCATTGGAAGAATGATGCAATCAGATAATCAGTCGTTGACAAGCATGATCTACAAGGTGCAAAATTAAATTTGTAACAACAAGGAATAATCATGTTCGCAATAGCTGTTGAGTTCCAATTGCAATGATGAAGTAACTAGTACCTGAGACTCGGCAATCATGAGAACCATAGGTAGAATCATCGGTTGCATTACCAAATTTCTGAGTTCTGCGCAAAGAGGAGGCAGTACCTGGATAAAAGATAATATAAATGATGTTCAAACACATAAGTATGCAAAAAACAGTTATTAACTCTCATGCTTGACTCAACAGAATTGTAAACAGAAACAGTAACACTAATGTGTTAATGACTATTAGTATGACACTATAATTAATTACCCTCCTCTCATCACTGCAATTCATTCAGTCTCCATTCGTAGGAAAAAGTAATCAGACACATGCAGGTAAGTGGAAATTTTTCTCCTTTTTCATCTCTTAAAAAAAGAAAAATCAAAATATGGTCAAAGGACTATTAGAAGGCAAAGGACTAACATGATGTGGGGGGTAAACCACAGGGTAGTAAACTGAAATTTGTCCTATTTTTAATGAGGTTATTGAAATTTTAATATTACAAATCAACATACATCAAACATATCCAATACAATCAAACAAGATTACATAATTCAATCCCACATCATTCGATCAAACAAGAAAGAACTCAGACCTTATAACGCAATACACGAGCATCAAAATCTTTCCACATATCCGATAACGCTTTTAGGAACTCAGATTTCTGCATGTTATCTCTTTCCTGCAAGTTAAAAAGATGTATTAATAAGAAAGTTCCAATTACTGTCAAACTTCTTTTATTTCTTATATTTTGTATTATCACATCACTCTGAGGACAATATCTCAAAAGCATCCAATGATAAAGCTTAAAGGAAAAGGCATACGAGCATGTGGTCAAGAAAACGAAGAGCACGCAACCTAGTGTCATCGCGGAAAAATGGAGAACCTGCAAGAAGTAATATTATGAACACACTCATTTACAAGTCAAAACAGAAATACAAGTTCTCTCGCATGTAACAAAATACTACCACAGCATAAATCAAGCATGACCAAGATAATCAGGAAATAGTACTACTTCAGTTTTTGCAATCCACAAAGAGCTTTTTCTATCATTTAGAGAGCCATCACAAGTCATTAAGCCATCAAATTCAGAACTCCTAGACCTGAGTTTCATAATGTGGATGATTAAATAATGCCTCAAGGCTTGAGAAATGGCAATGACATTGCACATTATGACTTAATAATGTTCTGTTCTTTAAGCTTAGAGGAAACATGCTTTCTGAAAACTATATTTACAGTTTGCACTTGAAGATGACTAATTCATGGATGAGACCATAAGTTGGTAATAAAATGATCAATGATGATCAATGATGATAAACTCAAGTTTTCCACTAGGTTCTTTTTCTCTAATCCTCTCTTACATTACATCATTTCTTGTTGCAAGGTCGTATAACATTGCAATGACATTATCCCATTAGACTTACTTTGTGGTTCGTAAAAGTTCTTTAGGGTTTGATTACTATTCATTTTTACTTCATACAATTTTGGTTACATGATGTTAGGGCCATCATATTTGTAAGTTAAATAGGCTTTCTGGCATATTGCTTTTTCTCTTTTTGTTACATTGGAGGGAAATCGAACCCTGATCTAACTCAATCCTCACCCAATTCCCTACCCTGCCTCAATACTTGGGATAAGCCCAAGTCCTCTTCTGGGATACTCATTTATAATTCAAATCTGAGTTTTACCATGTATTACCTCTCTGTATCCTGAACTCCAGTTATGACTATCTACACTAACTTCACTCTTAATTCTATATCAAATAGAAGAACAAGAAATTTTCCTGATCCACTGAGGAAGATCTAATCGAGTAAGGTTGACAGAAATTACCTGTAAAATCAATTGCAGTTGGCCTGAAAGACTCATTTGTCGAGATCATCCTTTGCAAGTCAGGAACTAACTCAGAAGGAATAGAGGAGAAAGCTTCACTAGATAAGTAACTTAAGGTATTCATGTACTGCAGAAACAAACATATGAAGAAACATTATTGCTGATACAACAATATCAAATCAAATTTGAAGGAACAATCCAGTTGAGGTCTAATTTGGTAGAAATGGAGTTGAGCATGCCAAAAGAGGAGTTGCTTTCCTGGCATAAACACTGGCATTCCTCCCTTCCCACCAAAAGAAAAGGCGGTACAAGGTAGACAATTCATTTTTTTACTCTATTGATAACACTTCCAAAACAACAAGAACACAGAACAGGACAAGTAAATGTTATGGCATTTGAAGGAGATTAGGAGAATAAGTCATGAATCATGGATCAGGAATGAGAATCACTAGCAATGGAAACAACAACATATACTTCCATAAACCAATTGCAATGCCAACATTTGTGTAAGAAACAAGAATAGATATCAAGTGTACCATCTTGACATTATTATGGCAGTCAAACAAAGGCTTGCGTGCAATCAAGTGATAGGCAAGACATCCAAAGCTGAAAATATCAGAAGAACATCCGGCCGAAGATGCTTTACTCCTAGCAAGTTCAGGAGCAGTGTAATTCAGTGATGGCTGGAGTGGTAGTACAGAGTCCTCAACATCATACTCCTGCACAATCAATTTCAAGTTTTCAACTTATATAATGATTGCTACATATGGATCACAGATAAAATTGTGAAATCTTCCTTCTGAATGGAACTACCCAACCTTAACACAAATGAACCTAAGCAGTCATTGATTGCATAAAGAAGCATACGGCTCATAAAAGCATTGATCAAAACTCTTAACCATTTTTAAGGAAGACCAGCAAGCTAAAAATATATGCTTCAAAGATGTAGCAACAGCAATTACAAAACTACATTGATGAAAAAAAAAATTATAATAATAATAATAATAAGACATTCACACGATATAAAGTAAGTGAGAACCACCAATGGATAAGTGTGAATCGTGAACTATATGCTGTATAAGAGATCGAAACCTAACTTGAATCGGAAAAGAAAGTATGAGTTCGCAATATTGGAATGGGAAGGTGAGATACAATAACATAGTTTATTTACAAATCCCATCAAGGCTTAACTTACCGCATAATGAAATTCCTGAACATTAGCCATATTGCCTGAGGACTGATCTGTTGAGATTGCAAAACCAAATCCACCAAGCTTCCATGCTCCACTTGATGTAATAAACACATTCTGAACATATATGAATTCACATTAATTGACATACTCAATATTTCTCAAACCTCCAACTTGAAGAACAAGCACGATGATTTAAGTGCAAGGAAAGATCATCAAACCATCATTAGAGATGAAGTGACAAAACATTGTCCTTATTAAATCTTTTCACAATAGTCAATGACAATTGGGTTGGTAGAGCCTCTTGATAAACCCATCTCGTTTATTAAACAGATCGACTAGCAAACCAGAAGAGTAATATCTAAAGGGAGTCTACCGTGCTCAATGCTTAATTCAAAAAATTTACAAATGATAGGACAAACTAAAAAATAAAAAATAAAGAATTTTTTTTTACCTCGGGTGATATAGCTCGGTGAATAAGACGTGCATTGTTATGGAGAAAGTCCAAGGACTCCGCTATTTGGAGCAAACCATGCTTCACTTCCAACAAACCCATTTCCTGGATAGTAAAAAATCTTTTTGAGCTACTAGGATAGAACAGGATCAATTTTTAAAGTCTATGAAAGATAAATATTAAATGAAAGTTCAACTGTTTCATAAACTAGTATCTTTTACAACATATTTTTCTCAGATAGCCAAGCCCTCAATTGTAATTTCTACTTCCTAATCTCAATTTAACGAGCCCAATTTTATCAAAATTACTCATAACTTCTTGGTTCTCTCGGCCAAAGACAAGTATGATATGCATACTGAACATCAAAATGAACAGCCAACGTGTACAGCTCTAATTGGTGAGTAATGCTTTCGGAGGGATAAAGATAAAGAAATCCTACAAAATGGTCCCTAAAGTGTCTTATACTTCAATATTAGAATTATTATAAAATTATACATAATCACAGACAATGGTCATCGAACAGGTCAACTGCATTTTAAAAGAATCTAGATATTGCTTGTATCACTTAATTGCATATACATTTATACCATGCAAGTAATAATCTAAGGTCCAACAACCTAAAATAGCAAAAGGCTCTGCAATAACAATGTGATAATACCAACGAAATGATTATAAAGAAAAAGTAAAAGTAAAAGATGTAACAAACAGAGTGTCTCCTTTAAATCCCAGTTGGATTCTCATTCTAAGAGGAAGAAGAAAATGTGGCATATGAATACACCAGTGCAAATAGTAAAAAGCTAGCTTTACTCAGATGATCACTCTCCAAATGGCAAGAGTTTCACTGATTCACATTAAAGCAACTGAATTCAAGCTAGCTTTCTAAATTCACAATGTGCAGCAGAAAATGAACATCCATTCCCTAGTCACTAACTCAGTAACATTACAACTAGCGAAACTGGAACAAACTTAAAACAGTGGCATCTGGCAAAATCAATAGTAGAGAGCTACATGCCTACATACCATTCCTTTAAGCTCCTTGGGCACCTTGGCCATATTCTCCAGATTGCCAACTGCATTGGCCACCGACGCAAACAAAGGCTCGGTGACCATAGCCATGGCATTCTTGTTCTCATCCAATGCCTGCACCACGTGCACCACACCGGGGTGCCTCAGCCTCACCAGCCTCGCCGCATCGGCCCTAATGATGTCGAGAAAGGCATCCTCGGCGGCCTTGGAGAGCCCCGCCCTAACACGCGCCTCGGAGAGAGCCTTCTTATCCAGGACCCAGACGCAAACAGTGGGATACTGATGTTGGCCTCCACGCTCCGCCTTGGCGTTGTAGAGCTTCCAGACGAGGGCGGGGCCAGCGGAGCCGATCTGGTCGAAGAGCTCGTAGTCCTGAAGAGGCCTGGGCCCGGCGACTTCCTGCACCGTGGTCTGGACGGTCTTCTCGATGACGGCGCCGGCCTTGGCCAGGGCTTGCTGTAAGGTCTTCATGTTCAGAGACATGTTGATTGGATTGGGGAATTGCAATGTGATTGTTTGATCAAAAGAGAGAATTGGAGAGATGCATATATGTATAGGATTGGGAATTCTAGGGTTTAAGATTTGAATGGGGAAGAGAGAAGGAGGAGGGAGGGTCTCAGATCATCATCGCTGCTTTGCTTTCTGTTGTTTTTCATTTTTATTTTTCTTTTAAATACAATTCTCTCTTTTCCGTTGGCTTTTCTTATAATCTCTCTTCTCTGGGTTTCACCGTAATTGTTTGGTCATCAGTCGCCACGACTTTATTTGAATAGTCGGTGCCACAGACCTTCTTTCGCTGTCAACTCAAATTCTATTTAGTTCATTATGTTCAGCTCGTTCGTTACTTATCGACTCAAAGTTCGGCTAAATTTTGAAGAAGAAAAATTGAATAGCTCAAGTTGCAATAAGCGTTTCAATGGGTTGGTTGCTTACCTCAGATGTTTGATTTATCCGATATTTGCAGCTAAGATCAAGTGAATATTTGGATTAATGCGCATAATGATAGTGGTATGCTTAATGTTCAAGTCATGCGTGAGTGGATCCATAATGATACTTTTCGAACGACATAAGGAAGTGCTTCCGATCACTTTGGATTCTCATGAACTTGCTTCCCTATTGGCCAATTTTGATTCATCATGATCTTCGTAGAGGGAGTGTTTCCGGCCACTGTTAAATCCACCACGAGGGGACTACAGTTCAACCATAACTAGATTCACTTCAGGCCATGTTTGGTTCATGGAATCAAACCCTTGGGGAAGAAAAGTAATGGTTTCAGTGGGAAAGAAAGTGATTCTCACATGAAATGAAAATTGGGTGGAACATGGTTTCATCCCCTAAACCTCGCAAAACATCATGTTGTGTCGTGTTTGTGTCATATTTACTTCGTTTCATATATTTATCATGTCACACGATAATAAACCGTTAAGTTATCATAAGCATTATGCTAAAACCAAAACCAAACTATAAATTATCGTGTTAACCGTTAAAACCCATCAAAATAATAATTATAATACATAAATATTCTTTATTTCTTTTTTAAATTTCCTATAACGACACAAATAGATCTTGATTAATATATGTAAAAATACACTTATTTTCTTCAGAGTTGAGTTTTTAGTATATGTATGGTGAAAGAGAGTGTGATAAACAAAATATTCTTTATTTCTTTTTTAAATTTCCTTTAACGACACAAATAGATTGTGATGAATATATATTAAAATTACACTTATTTTCTTTAGAATTGAGTTTGTAGTATATGTATGGTAAAATTACACTTATAATAGTAGACAAGAAAATAGAAAATTATACATTTACTCTTATGTTAATGGGCTTTATCGTATTACCGGTTTAACCCTAAATCAAACCATTAAAAATCGTGTTCTTATCATGCTGACCCTATATGAAACCAAACCTATAAACCTCAAACCAAACCCTTATAATTTCGTTCGTTTTCGTACCATGTGTAATTCACTAATTCTGCATCACCACAAGGATTCAATTTCCCTCATAAATTTCAAAATAAATTTCGGCTGCATTCCTTTCAAACGCTGGAAAAGAAAATTGATGGGAATTGCAATTTCCATGTCTAAAGAATATTCAAAAAATTACTTTCCTTTAATTTCCATTCTTTGAACCAAACGAGATATGAAGAAATTGTGTTATCTTATACCGAGCTCCGTGCAGATCCTTCCTCAAGTAAATCTCCTTTAAACAGTCCTCGTCGAAACAATACCTTATCGACTAGATATTTCTTCAACAAAATTGTGTTATCCCATATTGCGCTTAAAGACAATTCTCAAAAGTTTTTACCTCCACAACATATCCACACTTGCTTATACATGAGCTTTCTATTCTCTCATTACGTGTTAGACTTAACATGTCGACATTCTATTTCCGTAAAATTATCTTCTACTTTTTTGAGTTTTAGCACACATCCACAAAGCAAAATAAAAGTTCTATTTTAGCAACAGCAAGATACTCGCATGATGGGAGGACTCGTCACTTCAAAAAACAAATGATCAATGTTGAGAAAGAGCAGACACCATTTCTTTTTTCGATTACAGAGAGCAGGCACCATAGTGACCAATGCCCAAATAAATAAACAAGGATGCAGGACTCTCAATGCCCCAATAAATAAAAATTCACCTAATCCCAAAACAAAAAGGGAACAAAAATGAAAGATACCCAACTCTCTCTGATGAGCAACTAAATCTGGAGATGAAGTGAAGTTGGTCGACCAAGAATCCAAATGTAGCAATCTGTCAACCAACCACTTGCCAATTCAGGTAACTATCTAACTTCATGTCATCCATATTGAGCCAACAGCCCAGTTTAGGCCATCAAGATTATCCCATGTGTCATCTAGAACAGTAGAACCTTAAAGAGGCTAAGATGGACTTTCACCAGAATGGGAAACACTTGGACACTCTCTACTTTTCCATTGCTGGTTGCAACATTTGACCACTGCCAAGCCGCCGTGTCTGACCCCGTTCCATTAAAATCCCAGCTCTCAATTTCACGCACCACCTTACCCAACTTGTCATGTTCCACTTTTTGGGATCTGCTACTAAAATTGTCGGTCAATCAATGCTTAGCTGCTTCGACCCTCCTCACTTCTTTCACTATATGAACCCCCTCACACCTCTGCTCTTTCTTCACTTCACATTTTCACAACCACAATCTCACAAACCAAACACCATGAAGCATCATCACCACCTCTTCCTCCTCCTCCTCCTCTTCTTCCTCACCCTCCGCCTCCTCACCCCAACCTCCGCCGCCTGCCACGTGGACGACGAAACCGGCCTGCTCGCCTTCAAGTCAGGCATCACAGCCGACCCCTCCAACATGCTCACCTCATGGAAGAAAGGCACCGACTGCTGCACCTGGTCCGGCGTACAATGCGACAACAACCGCGTCACACAGCTGTTCGTCACCGGCCAACCCGACAAGCCCAACTCCTTTTTATCCGGTACAATCTCTCCCTCCCTCTCAAAGCTCACATTCCTCAACGGCATCTATCTCCAGGATCTCAGAAACCTCACCGGTCCTTTCCCGGCTTTTGTTTTCCACCTCCCCAATCTCGAGTACGTGTACATCGAAAACAGCAAGCTCTCGGGTCGGATACCCACTTCCATCGGCAACTTGACCCAACTCGATGTACTCAGCTTTTACTTCAACCGGTTTACCGGTCCGATCCCGAGCTCAATTTCTAAGCTGACTCAGTTGACTCAGCTCAAACTCGGCGGCAACAGTTTAACCGGGTCGATCCCAAACAGCATCAAAAACCTCAACAAGCTCACATTTTTGACTCTCGAGCGAAACGGGTTGTCGGGTCCCATTCCCGACTTCTTCGCCTCATTTCCCGAGCTCCGAATTCTCAGGCTTTCCAGCAATAAATTTACCGGGAAAATCCCAGCTTCAATCTCTGCTTTGGCGCCAAAATTAATCTACCTTGAGCTTGGCCACAATGCATTGACCGGTCAAATCCCAGAGTTTCTAGGAAACTTCAAGACCCTCGACACACTTGATCTTGGTCACAATATGTTAACAGGCACTGTGCCGACTACACTTGCTAAGTTGACCAAGATCTTCAATCTCGATCTTTCAAATAATCAACTTGTGGATCCATTTCCGCAGCTGAACGTGAAAGGCATTGAGTCACTTGATTTATCTTACAACAAGTTCCATCTGAAGGAGATTCCCAAATGGGTTACTTCTTCGCCGATTATTTACTCTCTGAAGCTTGCAAACTGCGGGATTAAGATGAAGCTGGAGGACTGGAAGCCTGCGCAGACCTATTACTATGACTACATTGATTTGTCTTGGAATCAGATTACGGGCAGTCCGATTGGATTGCTGAACAAGACGGATTTTTTGGTGGGTTTTTGGGCTTCTGGAAACAAGTTGAAGTTTAATCTTGAGAGCTTGAGGATTGTGCAGACATTGAAGCACTTGGATGTATCAAGGAATTTGGTATTGGGGAAGGTGCCTAACGCACTGATTGGGCTTGACAGACTGAACGTGAGCTATAATCATCTGTGTGGACAACTCCCGGCCACCAAGTTTCCGGCTTCAGCATTTTTGGGGAACGATTGTCTCTGCGGTTCTCCACTGGCTGCATGTAAAAAGGCCTAGGTAGTAAGTCAGAACAGCGTCATACCACATGGTCATGCTAACTTAGGTAGGCTTGCTGTTGGTGACTAAAGCAATAAAAGAAGCTTGAAGGAAATAAAAGAGTATGGAGTGATAAGTTTGGATAAGTTTACTTGATATTAGGAGAAGGAGAAAAAACAATGTATCTTTCTTTATCTTCTATGTTCTGTAGAGTTTATGTTTGTAGAAATAAACTCTTTCTATAAGAGCGTCTCCAACAACTTCCCTAAAATTTCTCTGAAATGGAGAAGCAAAAACTAAAATCTCCAAAAAAATTATGCTCAAAATCCAATAGCTTCTTTATTTTGAAGATTTCAGCATTTAATACAACAATACAATATATTATATCATTATTAATTATAACAAAAAAACATTATATATTAATAGTAACAATTAAATACCTAATAAAACATTATATTATTGTCTTAAATTCATTGGAGCACGTGAAAAATTTAATTTTGGAGAAGTAAGGCTTTGTCGCAAATTTGGGGAATGAAGACTTCTCCTTCTTTTCCATCCCCATTTTGAGGAATGAGATGAGGAAACTATTTGACCTAAAAACAGTTCTATATTCCCTAAAATTGAAAAGTTCAAGAAAATGGGAAAGTTGTTGGAGATGCTCTGAGAGTCCTATCCTATTTATTTAGCACTAAATGTCTTCTGGGAAAAGTGAAACAATGCATAAACTACCAGCAAATGAAATACACTCTTACCATTGGTCAATTCCCTGGGCAGCTGCCAGTACTTGAATATTGGCTTCGACTTGACATGGGAAGCAAATAACTGCACCACCATGCTATAAGAAAACATAAAACCTGATAGCAAGTAGGCCGAGAGACTTAGACCATGTCAATTGTGCCAAACAGCTGCTAGCGTGGTGCACAGGATTTACCAATAATCTCCACAAGTGCATACACCATTAGTGAAATGATGGAACCGCTTAGAATCTCGAATTATGATAGTTCGCTTCTCAATCAATGATATGAACTTTGCAGCGCCATGACAATCGCCACAAATTCGAAGGTTCTTGGTAATAATTATTGGCATGCCAGCATTAATCACCAAAAGACCAAATGCAATGGCCAATTTTTCACTGTGCTCACTGATCATATCTTCTTTCACTGCCTCTTCAACATCATGTAGAATACATTCTGTTTGAGACACAAATCCAGCCTTCCGAATCTTTCCAATCACTTCTTCCAGCTTGGCATATATCCTCATCGACTCGGGGTGAGACTGATCCCCCACAACAAACCGATGAATTTTATTTCTATACTCAATAAAACTGCATCCTGAGATTCTCGCCAGACCTTTCTCCTTCATCACAGCCCTCACCTGTGAAGCGTCCCTCCATAAACCAGCTGCAGAGTACATATTTGAAAGCATGATATAGTTTCTGGAGTCGGATGGCTCTAAAGCAAATAACCTCTCTGCAACTTCCTTCCCAAGCTCAATGTTACCATACATTCTACAAGCACCAAAAATAGCCCCCCATACACCAGAGTTTGGCTCCATTGGCATTTGTTTCATCAGCTCATAAGCATCATTCAGAAGCCCAGAGCGACCCAGAAGATCTACCATGCATGAATAGTGATCCAACCTAGGCTCGACTCCATAGACTTCTGACATAATGTTGAAGTAATTTCTCCCTTCCTTGATAAGTCCTGAATGGCTACAAGCACTTAACAAATGAGTGAAGGTGACATGATCAGGCTGCACACCTTTCCTAACCATGTTTTCAAAGTTCTCCACAGCTTCTTGTCCATATCCATGTGTAGCATAACCTGCAAGCATTGCAGTCCAAGCTACTTTGTCCGGATTGATAAACTCCTTGAAAACCTCAAGTGAATAATCTAATCTCCCCAACTTCGCATACAAATCTAGAACTCCGGTTGCAACTCTGACATTTGCACTAAGACCAGATTTGATGATTACACCATGGACACCCTCTGCTAGTTTCCCTAAACCTAAATTCTCGCAAACCTGAAGCAAGGACACCACAGTACCATCATCAGGATAAACACCAGCCCTTCTCATGAGATGAAAGCAATTCAATCCCACTGCCGCAGATCCATTTTGAGCGTAAATTGCAATCATTAGATTCCATGAAACTACATTATGCATCGGCATAGTTTCAACCAATCGACAAACTGCATCCAAATACCCCAACTTTCCATACAGATTGATTAGAGAATTCACAAGCTTTGGTTCCCACAACAAACCCAATTTCAGTGCAAGTCCATGAATGTGCATACCTTCATCAACAGCTCCTCTGCTAGCACAAGCTGAGACAACAGATATAAGCGTAACCTCATTGGGTTCTATTCCCACTTCAAACCTCATCCTAAATAAAGCATTCAAGCATTTCTCAACGTACCCTCTTCGTGAAAACCCAGAAATCAAAGAATTCCAGGAGACCAAGTCCCTCTTGGGCATTTCATCAAACAGGTTAAGTGCATCTTCAGCAGAACCCATCTTAGCATAACACGAAACCAGCTGATCGCCAATGAACCCATCACTGTAACTGTAAGACTTGATCACACATGCGTGAATGGCACGGCAGTAGGAGACAGAAGGGGAGGAGCTTATAGCAGATATGAGAGCAGAAAGATGATTCTCTGGGTTTGAATGTGCATTATGAAATGCTTTCTGGGTGAAGAGCTTGTAGATACACTGTGGGTTTTGAATTTGATGAGTTCTGAAATGGAAGGGACAGTTAAGCAGAGACGATGAACAAGAACGTAGTCTTATCATCTCCCATTACTCACTCTTTTCTGGGATGCTTTTAAGTTTTGAGCGCCCAACTACTCAGCTCAAGTTATACAGCCCCAAACGGTGTCGTTTATTACTTTACTACGTCTAAATATAGTTGTATACAAGTTGGATCATAAATTCAACAAGTGATCACTTGAAACCCTTCAGCACTTGGATTAAACAACCAGAGTACAACTATGCCACTGAATAATGTTACATAATCTGTCAGGGTCTGTGGCATATGTCAGAATACAAAAGCTGCAAAGCTTTACAAAATGGGGGAGGCCAAGGACGGGTGTAGTTACACAAAACAACGGCAGCATATATTGTAGTCTAGTTCAAAAGAAGTAGGTTCTGAATTCACCCGGAGGAAGACTGCGAGTGTAATGTCCGGCATTGATGCCAACTGAAATACCGGTAAAGCTGTGGGCATCTGATCCAACATGAAGTTGGTGACGACGTATCAAATTCTGCAATCCACTGTGGGTTTGGCTCTCTGTGCCATCACGGGCCAGCTTGGCAATTTCACCTTTCATCTTCTTGGTCCCTTCCTCAGTTATAGATGCTGGGAAACATACACTTTTGATTTCGGAAACCAACGATGCATACCTTACCATTTGCGAATTCCTGTCAGACAAGTTATGAAAGTTCACTGGCTTCCCCACATCCAATGTCCATCGCTTCAGAACCAAGGACTCAGGTAACTTCAATATCAGCTCAGCCTTCATTACAGAAAATATATGAGCACAAGGGATTCCGTCCGACTGAAATAGTTTGCATGAACACAAGAACCACACTTTGCTTATATTATGGTGGTAGTTAACAGTCCAATGCCTGTGCGGCAAGTCATATTGGGTCAGGTGAAACACTTTACCATCCCGTCCTGCATATGGCTCAGACTTGGTGATTATGTACTTTCTCTCCCAGTCTATCTGGTGCATTATCAGCAGGTAGATGTCATGAGTAAAGATGTCAGCTATCTGCTGCTCCAAAGATCGCATGTGAGTAATAATGTCCGGCTTTGAGTTCTCGCATTTAAAGTCATCAACACAAACAATATTTCTCATTTTCCTCAGGGTCTTGTCCATTCGGGGAATATATTCACAAAACCTGTCATACTTACCTACTGCATTCTCCAGATTCCTATGGATCCCCTGGCAACGTTGCATGCTACTCATTCCACCAAAAAAATGACCCTTAAAAAATGTTTCTGCCCATCTCTTGCGCCTGTGGTACATCATATTAATCCATGAATTGTCTTGAAGCCCATAGGTCTCTACCATAGACTTCCAGCCCAGTTCCCACTCATCCGGTGGTATAGCATTGTATAAAAATTGAGTGAAAGCTTTCTCCACATCCGGATCCTTAATGATTGTAGCCAAGTTCTTTTCGATGTGCCATGAACATAGACGTTGTCGGGCCTTAGGAAAAAGTTCGGCAACAACGTTTTGAATTTTGTCATCCCCGTCAGTCAAAACTGATATTGGTTTTTTGTCCTTCATCGCACCCAAAAATGTTTGCAAAACCCACTTGTAGGTATCAATGGTATCATCAACCAGTATTGCAGATCCAAATAATACAGTACCCCGATGGTTATTTACACCAACAAACACAGCAAGCGGCCTCTGGTAAATGTTTGTCTTGAATGTGCAATCGAAGTTCAATACATCCCCAAACCTAGCGTAGTCCAGCGATGAACACGAGTCTCTCCAAAACAAATTTCCAAGCCTGCCTCGTTCATCCACACAGAATTTACAAAAGAAATCGGGATCTTCTGCAGCCCTTGCATTCATAAAGGCAATTGCCGCTTGTGCGTCACCATTCAATAAAGCTTCTCGGCGTTCTATGTCCATCCTATCATACAACTCCCTCCTCATTAAATCGACAAACTCATATCCACCTGCTGGATGAACTATATACTCATATGCAGAGGAGTTTGTGATCGAGTCTTTGTGCATTGCCGCTGTCTGCGTCAAATCCGATCTATTAGTTAAACTCACAAACGCATGTCCACCTGCTGGTTCGACCATATGCTGAGACGCAGCAGCAGAGTTGACGGAACCTTTGCGCCTTGCAACTCCCTGCTCCAAATCCGATACTGTAGTTAAACCCACAAACTCCTTTCCACCTGATGGGTGATATGCATATGCATCAGACGTTTGAATCGACTCTCTGTCTTTGCGTAATCCAACTGCGCGCGCCAAATCCAATTCTGTAGTTGAACCCCCACAGTCATTTCCACCTGATGGGTGATTATCATGTGCAGCAGAGGTTTGGATCCTGTCATTGGCTTTGGGCATTGCAATTGCCTGTGCCAAATCCAATTTCTTGCCAACACAATGAGAAATTAGCGATTTTGCCTTGTTAGATTCTGGTAATAACTCATGGCTGTGCTGAGTAGTAAAATATTTCACGTAATAAGCAGCAAGTTCCTCGGAATACTTGACACCAAATGCAGCCATACATTTCTCTCTCATGCTGGACCTGGGTGGACGAGTTTTGCACGAAGCCGCCCTTACTTCTTTCTTTCTAGCTGGTCTCTTTTCACCTTCTTTGGAACACACCCACCCTCTTCTACGGATAGTGCCAGAAAGGTCCTTCTCACACCTAAATCTCCTTATCCGGAACCCAAGTGCAGCAGAATAAATTTCATAGAACTTTTCAGCATCCTCAACAGTATCGAAATAAGTCCCATCAAAGTCCTTGAGCGTCAGCTCACGAAAACTTTTCCCATTGTACTCAAAAGGGCCATCTGCTCCATACGTTTCTCTGGTGGTTTCAAAGTCTCCTGTCTCCATGTTGCAATAGTCTTCTTCACCCGACTCAACATCAACGAAATTCTCATTATTACTCATGCCTACAACAACCTATAACATCCTGACAATATCAACATAATCAAAGATAAATAAATAAAGTTATCACAAACCACTCTACAATAACAACAGTGTTCATCATAATCAGACTATATACTAGAGAATTGTAACTGAAAGAGGTTCACAGCTTATGTCTAGACCCCAACTATAAACCAAACATCAACAACGAAATTATAAATTCAAAGCAGAGTCAAGACCCAAAGCTCATCACTTTCTACAACATGGTGATTGGAAATTATAATCTTATCAAATTTCTACCCAAATCAATGTAGAACCCTAAACCCCCAAATGTCAGTACCTATCAATGGAAATGGAGACTCACCGTTCAGTGGTGCTTACATAACCGCCTAAACGCCCAATGAGGAAAACCCAACTGTCTCTCTATCAACGAGTAGCGAGCTCGATCTCCATTAAAGACCGGGACTGAGCTTCTCTGTGTTTTGGAATTTCAGTAGGCTCAAGCGTGCCGAAATATATATAGTGCTCCTCCGATCCTAACCGTTGCTATAATCCAACGGCGTCATTTTGAAGACGTACAGGATTAATACACCAGTGCAGAAATCCGGTGCAGTGACGCGCACGGGAACAACGGTGCGCCTGAGAATTTTTCTGTCCATACTCAGTTACTTTAATAGAGAATCCAATCTTCCAAGCGCTCAGCTCCGGAGACTCTCTTCCGAAATCTCTGAAGCTTCTCAAGGATTGGCGACGGTAAAGCTTCTATCTTTTCCTGAAAATGTTACATCTATTGTCTTAATTACGGATAAGTCTAGGATGCTGCTGTGGTTCTTTCTCTCTGGGGTTTTGTTTTGTTGATTTTCATAGCTCAAAGGAGTTGTTGGTTACATCTGACTTGTAGGGTAGTTGAATATTTTGGAATACTTAATTAGTGGCAAAGATTTTATGAATCATATTCAAGTACTTATTGATTCATGGGAATTTGTCAGTAGCAAATTTATGAAGGTTGATAAAGAAAATTTGAAGTCTTGCTTTAGTTTTTGGATTTCCAAACTCTGTTATGGTAATGTTATTAGATGAGTTTCGGTTTATGTTGCTACTTGGTGTGAGAGTACAGTTTAGAGTATGAGTTGAAGTCTAGAATTGTGTGTAATAATGTGTTAAGAGTATTAGGATTATAGATCAACTGAGTGAAAGCTTGTTTCTTTTGCTTTGCTTTCCATTGTAATTAATTGGTTGTTTTCTCTTTGGGTTTGCACAAATGAAAATGACAAGGACAAAGGCTGATTCTTTGCCCACTTAAGCCGAGATAGAGGCCTGCATTTTGTAATATTTATACCAGCCTCAATTAAGAATAGGAATAGGGAGGTTAGACAAGTTGGACATTAGTTCCCTCAGGATCATGATCTGCGTTGGGGTTTGTATAATGCTTGAAAATTTCTAGAACAACTCTCAAAAAGGCAAAGGGATAACACCTCCTTTCTGTTGAAACTGGAAGTGAAAGATGAACTTTGTGATGTAGGAATTGTATAGATGCTTGTTGGTAATTCTTGCATAGCTTTGTGGATTAGTTTGGAATATTATCTAGTAGAAAACCCTGAGGTTATTCAACTAGGTCGGTAACTTGCTATTGAGTTTTCAGTTGTAGGAAAATTCCAGATTTGTTTCTATTGATGTTTAATACATATGCATGAAACATGCGTATTGATGTATTAAGCCTTGTCAACCATTATCAGTTGTAATTGCATATGATAATTTTTTTTAATATGGATTCAATCACATATAATTAGTTCATCATGGTTTTGAATGCATTTTTAACTATGCATTCTGGATTAACAAGCTCCATTCACTGGAAGATATAGGCTTTCAAATGCCAAGAATGATTTGCTTGGTCCAGACTTAAGAAAATTGTTATCTTGTCGATGAATTGAGTTCCAGAGGCTTACCCTTTTTATTGGATTTAACCTCCAAATGCTGAACTTTGTTGGGTCAAATCTAAAAAGTGTCAAAACTGTTATTGGCAGTGGCGGGTCTAGCCCCAGGCTCACCTGGGCTTAAGCCTAGGTGAGATTTGACATAGTAAAAAACGAGAGAGTAGCATGCTGGATAAGAAAGAAGGAAACCCTCAATAAAGCCTAGTTAGCCTACCCTTAATTAAGCTGTCTGCATCTACAATTTCAAAATCTCCCAATTATCAGTATCTCCCGTCTCCCTCCTCCCCAATTCCCACTTCCCCAGACCCAACCCTAAGTTCTTAATCCCAAATCGTTTTCCACTGCCCAATTTTGGTGGATAAGAAAGAAGAAAAATCTCATCCTACTATCCAATTTTGTCTCATTTGCTTTCGTTTACCAACAATTGAATATTTTACCAAAAAAAAAAAACAATTGAATATAAGTAGTTCACTAAGTTGAATCTTTAAATTAATTTGTTGATTAGGAATTTGAGGCTTTGGGGCCTCATTAGTTAGTTTTTGTTTTTATTTATATGTTTCTTGTATTTTATTGTACGTACCGTATCTCGAAGTGTTTGAGCGTAATGCTTATTACGTCTCGTATCGTATCTATGTGTGTGTATTCTTTTTATTAACAAAAATTTCTCACACTGTTGAGATTCTTTGAAGTTTTTGTGTGTCTTACATTTAGCCTGGGTAACATTTCTATCCTAGATCCGCCATTGGTTATTGGCATCGGCTCATTGTTTAATTTATAGTGAAGCAAGTAATAAGCACTTGCCACTTAGGAAAAAAGTTGTGATTTTCTTTGCTTAACTATATTATCTTTTTAGGGAGGTTTTTCCATATCTTATAAATTACTGAAGATGTTATTATGCAGGGTACATGTTTCAAAACAATTAATTCATGAGGCAGGGTGTTCTGCAATGGATTTCAAGCAAGAAGAAATTAATTCCGTAACTATGGACCCTAAAACTAAGAGGATTCAGGATTCGTCTGTTAAGATGAAGGTGTTGTTTTTTGCCAGGGCTCGGGACCTTACTGGCTTCACTGAGATGCCACTGGAGGTATCATCTGGTAGTACAGCCAATGATTGTTTAAATAAGCTCATTTCCATTTTCCCTAGCTTGGAAGAGATCAGGGGGTGCATGGTGCTTGCTCTTAATGAAGAGTACACAACTGAGTCGGCAGTTGTGCAAGACAAAGATGAGTTGGCCATCATACCTCCAATCAGTGGTGGCTAAATGCATCTGATGTAACGAGGCACACACTTTAAGGTTATTAGGACATTGTATGATCTTGTACTTGTTTGTACAAAACAATGAATAAAAAGGAATACCAAATTGATAATCGACTGTTGTTAAGTTTAGCAACACAGAATAAAATGCACTTGCTGCAGTAGTTGTGCAGAATCATTGTGCTATCTTCAAATCATTTGACTTGGCATGCTTCTTACGACAGCCACTATATAGTCTAGGGAAAGTTACCCTGATACATCCTGTTGTAAACAGCCACTATATAATCTTGGTGCATCAAGTGTTTGGCTGTTAATCGATCAGACCTTATTTACTCGTGGCATGAATTTGTTTGGTTTGCATGGTGACGTTGGAAAGATCATGATCTTTCCTGTATTCTGTTTTAGATTGAAATATTGTTGAGTGTTGTGCCTTTTTAGATATGTGAGCAAAGTGAAATGGCATAATAATCTTAAGCATTTTCTTAAGTGATCTGACCTACTTTGCCATTGATATATATTTGAATGACTTAAGTATTTCCAGTTGGTGAGCCTCATACACATTTGATATGCATGAGACCATTCGAGCATGATATAGAAGTAGCCGTGCTATTGTTACCCCATACGAAATCTGCAGGTGATGATGATAATACAATTTCATAGTAAATGTAGCGCATAGAGAAGCCCTTATAGCCTTGCATTCGAGAAGGAGTTCAACCTTTTCAATCTCGACAACAAATGGTGCAAAAGAGACTTTATAGCGGTTTGTTTTCGCCCCCAACAATGACATTTTACATGCAAAAGAGGTACAAAAATACACTGTTTAATTCCATACAATGGTTATGAGAGCACAAGTACACTCATATTTTATTTATAATGAGTTTCTGAGCATTTGTGAAGAGCATTCAATATCATAGTAACGTGGGGGTAAATATCCATTACTACTAATTGCATGAAAAAAAAATCATTATATATCTTGGTTATGTGGGGGTAAAACATTTTTATCTATCTTCATTAGTATAATGCTCCTATGAGAGATTGTGTACTTGTAATCTCATTTGGAGTAACATATGCTCTTGTTAGAAATTGTGTTTGATCATCTACTTTGAGCATGTAGAAAATTCAAAGTGTAGATCGTGCGCATTAAAATGACATGGCACAAATAATTCATGCCTATAGTTTTAAAGAGGAGACTATATTATATTCTAATTGTCGAAGAGAATGTGCTTAAACTCATAAGGGAGTCACTTGGGGAAAAAACTCAACTTCTATGATTGGAGATCCTATGAAGAAAGTTCAATGTTGTAGAAAAATCCATATTGCAGGACTCATTTACATAGAACATTTTAGGGAGATATCCAATATAGATCCTCTCCCACATTCGTAAGATATAGTGTTATATTAATGTGAGATTAATGAAAAGTGTTTACCTTGAATGAGTTTTGAGACTGGCAATCTCCCATAAGGTATTGTCACATGTACTCTTGAATAAATTCACCTAATTGAGAGTAGTTGTGAGACCATAAATAATGTTACCCCGCGCCAATTTTATGTATCGATATCATGTGTGTGATAATGTGTAATCTGATTAAAAGGGGTCTAATTCAAGACTTAGTTCATTAAGGTGATCGGTAATTATTCAGCGTGGGAGATTTACCAAAGTCATCCAACCATTAAGCATCACTTCCGTATCATGTGCAGCCTCAACGTGGTCAACAAAATGTTGGCTCTCACAAATCTTAGAGTCGGTCTCCATCCATGTCTTTAACATGCCAGACCAACGGAAATCACTCAAATGACCACAAATTTTCAGGCAACCATAGCTCCATACCCTATTCACTCCAACTGTTGCGTGAATGTGCCTAAATTGCTCGCCAGTCAAGTCGAAACACTTATCGGAGCCGTTTGGGCCACATCGTAGGAGATTATGATAGGACTGCAACCGTCATTCTCCGCTTGTTAAGGCATGTGTAGGTTGATTTCCATCAATGAAGGCTTAAGTCGATAGTTTATCATTAGTCTTTCTAAATCTTGCTGGGCTTTGAAGTTTCTATCGGAAAATTGGGGTAAGATTTATGCACTACCACAAATCACATATGTCTTTGCAATAGTGCATAAGTAACACAAGAAAGGATGCAGGGTGTGGTCCTTCTTACACATCCTACAATTACAATCATAATTATTTAAAAAGATGTAAAAAAAATTGTATAAATATTTTGAACACACGTCCTACAACAGGAAAACTTACCAGTCTTGAATACACATCATTTTTGATATAATGTGGTCTCTGATCTTTCTTGACTATTACATTAAAGAAAACCCTAAGGTGGTTGCACAATTGTGTCAATCAACTCTTGTCGAGGAACACACGTCATCAAATCTGCAGTAAAAACAACAAATAAGAGATATCGCACATGCATATATTGATCATGTTCTTCTTCAAGGAGAATGTTGCATTGTGTAAGATGTCTTTTGTGAAGTCTTTGTATACACGATGTGCGAGGGCAACATCTTTTCATCTTCCCACAATGGATATTAGATAATAAAAAAAATTGTCAACTTCTTCAAAAAAAAAATTTAAAAAATCCAAATCACTCATACATCCCCAAAAAACCAAAACAAAAGGCTTTCGATAAACACAACCGAAACTACAATCCATATGTTATAAGTTCATATTTAACATCTCTATTACCCCTCACAATAATAATAATCATAAAAAGTCATTATACTTGCATGCAAAATCAATAAGATAAGGCGGCAACAAACATTAGAAAAACAACAAAGGACTTTTAAAAAATATCTTCACTAATGAGAAAAATCTTACGAACAACTCCAACAACTACTCTAAAAATAGTAACTTTCTTTATAAAAACACCTCATGTAAAAGTAGTGCTGGGCGTTCGGGCCCAAAAACCCGAAAAAACCGATCCCAAAGCCCGATAGGTCCCAATCGGGCTGGTCCAAAATGAGAGGATTTCGGTTCGGGCCACAGACCGGTCTGAATGCTTTTAATTCGGTTCGGGCTCAGGTTCGGGCTCGGTCCTGCACCGAAAGCCCGTTCAGGCCCGAGATACACCCTATTTGCCACGTGTCATCATCTTATTGGTCCATATAAAAAAATTTATTAAAAAAAAACCAAAAAACTAAAGTCTTAACTCTCTCTCTCTCTCTCTTTCTTTCTTTCTGTGCCTCTCTCTTTCTCTCTCTTCTCGATTTGGCAAGGAAGAAGAAGAACAACCGTGACTGGAGGGATGATGAATAAGGGATAAAGGGATGATGAAGAAGAAACTCTAATTTGCGATAGTTTCGTCGATTGTTTAGTGGCAGATAGGTTTGAATTGGGTGATGTAAAGTTGGGGTTTCTGAGTTTTTCAGCTTCTGGGAGTATATTCACACATTTCAGGTATAAACCTAACTTGGGTTTTCTGGGTTTTCTGAGTTTCTTTCGCTTTCTTTGTTTAGTGTTACAAAACTGTTTTTGGCTACTGATTTGATGTAGAAGAATTGAAACAGAGAAAGACCTGCAGTTTTTGGATGTTATATATCATGCTTCTTCGTTTGTTATAATTGATGTATGAGTTTTCTATATGCAAATATATATACATGTCCAATGATTTAATTACATTAGTTTCAAGCTCTCAAGGTCTAAGGTCATGTCAAGCAAGTCCGAATTAGTTGATTTTGATGAGAGAACCAGTCTGATCGAGGTATCTAGTTTTCATCTATTTTGGGTTGCTGAACATTATTAGTTTCTACTTTGGTTTGTGCTAAGGTTTCCATTTTCTACTTTTGTTATTCTAACCAACTATTGATGGAGTCCCACATTGAAAATTTGACACAGATAGGAACTAATCAGTAGTGAATTGCAAATGTAGTGAGTTTCTAGTGAATACATTAGTAAGAACTGTTTTTGCTGCATATGTGTTGTTATCCGACACCGGTTTCAGTTAAGATATTCTCACGTGTAATATGCTTAAAAATGCTCAGTTCACCTGTATGATCAAATTCAAATGCAAAACAGTGAGAGAAAGAATGATTGAATTCATTTCATTTTTCAGTATATGAGTTTAAGGTAGCTCTTAACATTATTTGTAGGCTTAACTGTGCTTAAAAGATGTGTATGCTTAGCTCATGACGATTTGATCTCTTATCGTAGTTTGTTGTAGCATGTTGATACTTTAATTTGTTACTAGTTATTATCAAGGGGTATTTCCGACTGTTATCACTGTTCTATTTGAACAGAGATTCATGGCTTCACCTCAGATTTCACTCAGCCTAAGCTCAAGTTCATCCAAGAGTTATGGTTCCCATTCATCCCACAGTTCTGGCTCTAATTCAAACTCGGGGATTCAGAAGATTCCTCGAAAAAGGAAGCGTCGTCGTGTGAGGAGAGAACGTGCTCAAGCTATTGAAGGGGGTGAAGATGATGTTGATATAGAAATAGATGAAAACCCGGCTGGAAGATCATATGTTTGGCTGCACTTTAGAAAGATAAAGAAGACATTTTATGGGATGAAGGATGGTAAGAGAGTTGTAGTTGATGAAATAGAGAGAGCTCAATGTGTTCACTGCGAAACTGATTTTGCTTGTGATAGTCACTCGAATGGTACTAGCACTCTCAAGAGACACATAGAAATTGTGTGCAAATTCTATCCAGGGAGGGTAGATATAGAAGGTGAGCAGCAAGTTACCGGGGGTACAAAAGAGTTGGTGATGGGAAAATGGACTCAACTAGGTTGCAGGGAAGCAACGGTGAAGATGATAGTCATGGATGAGCTTCCTTTCAGTCATATCGAAAAGGAAGGTTTTAAATATTTTTGCAGATACGCAGTGCCTCATTGGAAAGTTCCTTCTAGGAGGGTGATTGTGAAGCAGTTTCTTTCGATGTATAAAGAAGAAAAAGCAAAGCTGAAGAAAGAGATGAAGGGTCATTGGCTGTGTTTAACCACTGATACATGGACATCAGTGCAAAATATAAATTACATGGTTGTGACTTCTCACTTTGTAGATTCAGGTTGGAAAATACAGAAAAGAATTCTGAGTTTTAAGGTGATTCCTAACCATCAAGGAACTAGCATCGGGAAGTTGTTGGAGGTCTGTTTACTTGAGTGGGAAGTTGAGAGAGTCTTGACTATTTCAGTGGATAATGCGAGTGCAAACAAGGTACGTAGCAATTGACTATATTAGGGAAAAGATGTTAGGGTGGGAGAAGGAACCGGTTTTAGGAGGCAAGTTTTTGCATGTTCGATGCCTTGCACACATTCTGAACCTTATTGTTAGATCAGGGCTTGAAATGATGGGAGATTCTGTTGCTTCAATTAGGAATGCAGTGCAGTATGTCCGGAGCAGTGGACAAAGGCTTGACGTTTTCAAAATGTGTTTGGAAACTTTTCGGTGATCGATCCATTTCGGAGTTCTTTATCTCCCAAGACAGTGGAGGCCTTAATCTGCTACCAAAATTGGATTAGGTCTGAGAGTATCCACAACATTCAATATGTTCCAACTATTGAGGATATGGAATTTTATGAATCTGTGGAGGAAGGTAAACTTTTTATTTCTTTTCTTAATTTTCGTTTCATTCTGAGTTTTAGTTTCGATTTGAACTTGAGCTTTTGTTGGTATCCATGATGCAGAACATGAAAAGGAAGAAGGTGTTAATGGTACTGAGGATCACCCGGAAATGCCTATTACCACCAAATCTTCTCAAGCTTCTAAAGGGAAAGCTGTAGCATGTAAGGCATCTAAGTCATCGATGGCGGCGTCTAAGCTAAAGAGGGAAGGCAACAAAAACAAAAAATAAGGTATTGTTTAGTGTTTTGTAAAATTGTTTGTGCTGAAAACTTAGTTGGTACATAAAGTTATCTGGTGCTTCATTTTGTTTTCCCAACAGCTTTTAATTATCTAGTTTGATATTTGTGTAATCATTTGACTACGTTAAAGATGCTCTTTAATTATACACAGAGAAACCTGCAGTGTATGGGTTTTACATTTTAAAAACTATGTTGTACTGCATCTGGATTGATTGCTTTGAGATCAGTGTTGTACTGCATCTGCTTTTAATATAACTATGCTGTATGAAATGTAGTTTGTGTTTGTCAATTCAATTTATGTAAGGCTTAACCATCTATTATGTCTTTAGGATCATTTTGTTCAGTATCCTCTCTACACCCGCAACCACTGAACAAGAAATTTGCACTACATCATCCATGTTCTTTTGCATGAATGATATTAAAGTTCAGTAGCATTTATGCAGATTAAGAGTAATGCATAGCCATTAAGTAAAGTAAATTGATTGAGCTCTGCATTAGTTAGTTTTTGATGTCACAGCCAAAAGCCCTGCATCTTCCTGCTGACCTTGTCAGTTATGCTTTGGCGTAGTTTTTGTTTGTTTGTGGTATTGATGTTAATTAGAGTATACTAGTAATGTCCTGATAAGTTTGGATTGTGTCAGTGTCTCACAATTTTCATGTTGCTTTGAACTCCTAGGTCTTTGAAAATGATTTATGCTTCGAGTTGCCTTATTCAAAGTGAAGCTCAGAGTTTGGGAAAAGAGTGAGCCAGTTATAAAGTTGTAACTTGCAGGAAGAACACTAAGTCACTAACATTGTCATTAGTCTATTTGTGTTAGTTAGTTTCACTCATGTTTGTGAAACTCATAATGTAATAGCTTAGTAGTTATTGAAACTTGACATTATCACTATTATTGTAGCAGATATGGAGCCTCAAAATGGAAAAGGCATCTAATTCTTTTTTTAGGCCCGAAAGCCCGAAAAAAGCCCGAATTCTTTTTAAGCCTGAAAAAAGCCCGAAAGCCCGAATCGGGCCGGTCTCAGTCGGGTTCACATTTTGAAAAAACCCGACCCGACCCGACCCGAAAATTTCGGGTTTCGGGTCGGGTTTTACAAAAACCAGAACCGACCCGACCCAAGCCCACCCCTATGTAAAAGAATACACCACAAAATTAATTAGCAATCCTAAGTTTCAAAAGACTAAAAAAAACGTGGATGTATAAATAAGGGGCGAAGCTAGAAACTTATAACAACGATGGCCAAGACGATATAGAGGAGCAAAAGATGAAACCAAAATTAACCTTTGAACTTAAGGTTAACAAGACGATACCCAAAAATCAAAAGGAACACACGATTGTTCTTTTGTTGTTGCCGATTTAAATCTAATTGTCCACAAAGTTTTAATCAAGAAGAACAACTAACATAATTGTGTACAATTAATACAATACAAAAAATGCAGTAAAGGGATACCTTACTAACTATGCACGCCTCTGTGCTCTAACTTAGGAAAACCCTAGCTCTATCAAAACCCTAAACAACCTCCTTCTATTCCTTCTCAAGTCCACCACCGATCCAACCATATTCTCTGAAATTCCAACTCGATCTCTCTACCCATCATGTCGACTACCCTTGAAGATGTCACGGCTAGCTTTACGGCCTCCCTGGCTCTTGCTAGTGGAGATGTCATCGGTATCTCTCACCTTGATCATCCGGACGAACCTCGTCCTAACCTGAAGCTTTATCTCTTAGCACGCACCACCAACTCAACGCAGGTCAGTTCTGATGACCTCTAAAGTCACTTCAAGTGAATTTGGCTGATCAAACGTCGTTTCCGAGTACAAGCAAGAGATTGGAATCTGTTCAAAATCACCTTTGATCTCCCAAAAGATCGCAACAAGGTTTTTTGGGGAGGTCCCTAGTATTACCGGAAGATAACGTTAGTTGTGGAGGAATATGATGGCCTCAAGTCTCCTACTTCCATCCTTATGGACAAGCTCTACTTCTGAGTAGGGATCCTGAATATGCCAAAAGCTCTTGAGAAGGATCGATACATCAGAAACCACTACAGGAAAATCGGTCTTAGCCGACGGAATCGAAAACATTATGTCGGCTAAGAGGTTTCAAATGAACCATAACCGTTGTATAGGACAACACAACCGTCGCCTAAGATCTTCCTAGGCGACGGAAAATGAGTGTTGGGAATTTCCGTCGCCTAAGACATTCCTAACTGACGAATATTTTCTGTCGGTAAATGTTCGTTGACTAAGACATTCCTAACCGATGAATCCTTTTTGTCGGTAAATTTTCGTCGGTTAGAAATGTCTTAGGTGACGGAAACTGGCTCTGGACACTGTCCGTTGACTAAGATTTTCCTAGGAGACGACATATTTTCGTCGATAGGGACTGTTCTGGCGTGATCCCTGAGAGTGAGAGATCACCCAGATGCAGGGGATTGTCTCCAAGCTTCCATAACCTGTCAATCAAAGGGAGAATAGCGTCAGAGGGAAGACCGGGTGCTCCGGCCTTCGACCCTCCGATGCCTAAATTAGTGAGCAGATGCAGGTGATATATGAGTGAAGATGGAGATCGTGAGAATGAGAGGGGGAGAGTGGTATTTATAGGGGTATGGTGGATGCACCCTAAAAATATCACTTTGCCCTTGCTTAGAGGGTGTATTACCATTATGCCCTCAGAGAATAGTGTGGGCTTCTTGGGCTTAACCAAGGCCCAAGCCCGTTTTATGTGGCGGCACGCGTCTTCTAAGCGAGTACGACTGATGTTGTACTATGTACTAACAGGGACGATTTAAAGCGACAAAAATTTTTCCGTCGACGTAGTGGGTCTTGGGTGATGGATACTATTCCGTCGGCGTAGTGGGTCTTGGACGACGAATATTCCTTCTTAGCCGACAAATTTTTTTGTCGACTAAGAAAAAAAATTATTGCTCCCTGACACAACGCAGAACGAATATTTTGTACCGACGTCTTTTGTCTTAAGCAACAGAATATTCCGTCGGCTAAGTAAACACATCATTTATACATCTTCTGCCCAAAAGAGAACGCAGAAGAAACATATAAAGTAGTCCTCCCCACCCCCCCCCCCCCCCCGGGGCGTAGTTTTGGATTGATCTTCAAGAGCTGCTTCTCTCCTAATTAGTATGTAACTACTTTAATTCAGCTATTTTCTTCATTTAGACATATTTTCCGGTGATTTTATCGACGGTCCAATTACTGGATTCTTTGATGCATGCATGATATCGATATATATATATATATATATATATATGTAACTTTGATAGTGTATATACATCTTGAATATATGTTTGTATGTACATACGTATATGTTGTTGTGTATATATATATATATATATATATATATATTAATATGTTAATTTGTATGTATAATTTGTGTGAATTAATACGTATAATATGTTTGTATAATTAATATATGTTTATATAATATGTTTGTACATATAATATGTGTGTATAATATTAAGTTTGTGTGTGTGTGTGTATATATATATACACAAAAATATATCTTTAGCTTTTATGTGTATATATATGATTAATAATTATTATGTGAATAATATGTTTATCAAATTTTTGTTTTCATGGAAATCATTTGTGTATACAAATGATAATAAAAAATAAAATGATGAATCATGTAATTAAGAATTATAATATTCTTATACGTACATTCATTAATATATTAACTGTATTCTTATAAATCTCGTTTGAGAACCATTATGTTACGACTGTGTCTAACAAAATAGTTTTCGAATTGTCTCATATTTAGACAGTTTGGGAGCATATATGACATTGAGATTCCGTTTATTGTTGGTGCGTTTCGTTTTCGATTGTGAGTATATATATTTCGACATGATATTCTTTTATTGTTCCCCGAGTGCATATTAGGTATATAGATATTCGTGCACTTGGGGAAATGTAGGGAGATGTTGCCGAAATGTTCTCACATATGCGAATTCGAACCGCCCAAACAACAAACGAAATCACAATGCCATGTGCTCTCAAACGGGATTAGGGCCCTAACCGGAGACATAAAGTGAAGATCGTAGGTGTACGTGAACAACGTACATTAATTAATATATATTATATATATAATAGTTAATAAGTATATATTTATATTTCCCGTTTATTATTAACGATTTTTTGACAACTATATTTTTGTTTCCTGTTATTATTATAGTGTACAACATGGACAAGAGCTAGATGCAATTAGGGAGAGGGTCCCCTCTTTATATGAAAGACATTTTTGATGTTCTTGAGTTCGTGCGTCTACATAGTCCTCCAGACAAAGTTATTCATATATGTCCGTACAACAAATGTCTCAATTGGAAACCAGTAACATATGAAGACATGTATTCTCACTTGGCACTATACAGTATTTGTTCTAATTATACCACATGGACATGACACGGTGAAAATCAAGTTCAAATGCCTACATTTGCAGAAATTCAAGCACAACATAATCAGCAGGCATGATCGACCAGACCATAACCGCATCGACCAGACCATAACTGCATCGACACCACTCTTGGTCTCCTCCATTCATCGCCACCGCATCCCCACCGCTTTAATTTCTCGTTGCTCCCACAGTCTGTCTCTGACCTCGCTGAGAAGCAAGCCCAATTTCCACTCCCAAGTCCGACGCCGAAGCATTGTCTAGAAAAAAGGTAATATTTTTCGTTTTTGCATACTGTGTTGATTTGAATTTTGGTTTGAATTGATGTCATGGTTGAGTTGTTTCTATGATTGTAAATGGAGCTGGAACTATAAGTACATGTGTATGTTGTATTGTCATTTGGAGGTTGCTAGCATTGTAGTGTAGCTAGTCTTGGAATTACATATATATGTTGCTTTCCCTGTTCTAGTTTTTTGATAGTGTAGCAAACATGATGAGTTTGAATTTAGTTGCTGACATCAATTACTCAAGGGTATGTAATTGGTATGATTGTGTTGGAATGTCAACTCTGTGATTGTTCCTTGAGTGCTTTTGACAAGCATAGTTAGCTTCTCGAATGTAATTGGGTTTAAATGTTCCTTTGATTCAGGGTCCTCCTTCTCTCTAATGTGTTCACCCTTTGATCTTTATAACAAGTATAATTCATCTTTGTCAACAAATACCAAGAACTGATTTGTATTAGAAGTACATTCATCAAGCTTACCGATATCATATCTATTCGATCTGCTATTGAAAAGGTGATATATGTGTTGCTTTGTACTAAGTTTGAATTGAATTCTTATTAATAAAGAATTTTCTTGGAGCATCTAAACTTGTTTAAAATCTGGAAACCTGTTTTGGTCTTTCAACATATTATCAAACATAGCTCGTGTTCTATTACTCAAATTTGATCTTTTAGTTTTCATATGGAGCTAGTCTTTAAGCAACAACTGATTATACTCATTTGAAAGGTTCAAAACTATATTACTGTTGGTTTGTTCTAATTTCTTACCAAACTAGATTCCATAATGTGGACTAACAAATGTATGTTATTCATGTGCAAGATGTTGATCATTGGGAAGAGGAAGGACCGAGCCACTAAGGCCAGTGCCTTGATGAACTCTATACGGCAGAACGTCGGCTCAGCGGGTAGTAGCAGCCACCCTACCCCCATTCCGGCTGGGACAGTACTACCAGGGGCTCCCCTTTTGATTGTGTGGCCCCCTCCGGTTGACAGTAGTTCAACGGGATCTTCATCATCTACACCGGCACCTGAATTTGCAAAATGCATCGTCAGCAGCGCTCGGTTGAAAGTTAGAAGCCCAACAGGTAAATTAATTATACTTGTATTAGAATTAAATCAGTAGCAGTAAGCACCCGTACCCCAGGGTGCCTGCATGCGCGCCCCAGGGTGCCAACAACGCACCCCAACTTACAGCTACTTACTTTCTTTCTCTTTTTTTTCAAGTGCTTACTGCTCTTTGTCTTATATATGGCATTAAATATCCTAATGTTTTGTATGTATATTAATTGTAGCTCTGGCCCCGAAGAAGAAGCGGGGTTTATGTTCTGGAAAGAAGGCGGAGGATATCGTTGCAGCAACGGGGCAGAAGATCAAGCTGAAATATTGCCCCCTTGTAAAAGGCCCTAGCGTGAGGGAGGTAAACAGCTTGGTGACACATAATATCGGTTCGGCCATACGGAGTCTGGTGGGAATGAGGGTAAGGATGTTCTATGACCTTGATCAGGAGGAGAAGTGGCAGGTGTGGAATGTAATGTCGATAAGTAATACTGAAAACAGTTTGAAAAGTAAATTAATTCAAATTACATATGTTTATTTTATTTTTTAGTGCTTAACACTTGAATTTTTTTTTATTTGTTACCTAGCCGAAGTACGAGTGGGATGAAAATGATGAGTCAATGTTCAATTAGATACTGAAGAGGGCACAAAAGAGGTACAAGGATTGGAAGTACCAGTGCCACAAAACTTATCTGAAAGAAGGGCCCTCTGGAATGCCTTCAGATTTTATTGGGAGAGAGGACCAGTGTGAGTTTCTATGCTCCCACTTCAAGTCAGATGAGTTCAAGGTGATTTTTTAAATTACCTTCATTGTTTTATTTTTATTTTTTAAATTACCTTCATTGTTTACCTTGTAAAACTAATCTATTTAATATTTTTTCGTGTATTAGAGACTCTCCTTGGCAAACAAGCGGAACCGTGGGGAGAAGACTATGCACCACCACACGGGGTCTTCTCCTATCATCTACGCAATGGAGGAACTCAGAATACAAGGGGATAAATTTCCAATTATCAAAGGTTTTGAGAAGACCTATGTTAGGGCCGGTGATGAAGTTACGACCAAGTATTATATAAGTGTCTTTCATTTTACTATTTTATTGTTTGATGCATGCACTTATGAAGTTTATTATGCAAAATGTAAAGTTTATAAATGAGCTATATGTAAATAGTTATCTTTGGTTATTGGTTCTTGTTTCTACATAATGTCAAGTTTATTAATTTATGTATTTTAAATGTAGAATGACATGGTTGATGAGGTCAATAGGCGAAAAGATGTATTTAAGGAATAACATCCTGACACGACAGAGGAGGAGATTGTGGAGAGTGTTCAGTCCTAACAAATTGAGGTGTTGGGTACGGTGCTAAAAACTCGGAAAGAAAAGGAGATTAAAGGGATGGGACGAGGAGGCGAGCGAGACTTGAGCCATTCTTCAAATGGTTCCACTTCATGTAGTCATCCTCCTAGAGTTGATGAGCAGCAACTCCTATAGATGCATGAGCGTTATGAGGGAAGACTAAAGGAATCAGAGGAGCGTACCCAACAACAATTCCAAGAGGTCGAACAGCATGCCCTGCATGCAGAGTCTATGTATATATAGTGTTGTACAGTCCCAATTTGGAGCCATCTATGAGCGCCTAGGTATGCCACCACCTCCTCCTCTTCCACAGTTTCCTCCTCCTCCTCCTCCTCTAGTTGTTTCTCCTCCTCCACATGTTTCCCCACAAAACAATGATGATCTAGGCGGCTTAGGATTGGACGAGAATGCCAATCGACATTATGGATTTTGTACTAGTTTAGCTAGAGTGTATGAACAATTTTCTACATAGTTCATTAATTATTTTGTATATATGAACAATGTTTGTCCATCTAGTTATCATGATCAATATATGAATATGTTTTTCAAATTCGATGCTTCCGATATATATGTGTATCTGTATGTGTTTGATTATTGTTACTGATATGTAATTTTTTGAAACAGTGAATATGGTAATTTATACAAAAATTACATTTTTTTACAGTAAAAAAAATACTTAGGCGACCGAAACAGACCATTTCGTCGCCTAAGATAAAACACCTAATCGACGAATACAAACATATCTGTCGACTAAGAACTAATACGAATTCGTCGGTTTAAAGCTTTACCGATGAATATTCCGTCGCTTAAGAACGGAGCAAGATTCATCGGTAAACATACATACTGATGACCTTTTCATCGGCTAAGGAAAATTCTATGTTCGTCTTGTAAGAAACCGTCTGACACAATTGTTTTGTCAACAAAGATTTTTATCGACGATTCGATTTGTCGATAAGGTAGGAAAATATATGTTGGGTAGGAACATTCTTAGTCGACGACTTACTTAATTTCCGTCACCTAAGTGTCTACCTCACGCCACTTATGCGACGGAACTTAGACGACGAACAATCCGTCGGCCAAGATCTTAGGCAACGAATAGTAGGTAAATACATATGCAAAGATGAAAAACTTTTGCAACAATAGAGCAAATTAGGGTTAGGGTTTCTCATGCCCTAGATCGGCCCTTTGATGAGAAAAATACCCTCAAAATTATTGAGGGTGTGGTTGCGGAAATTATATTTCAATTTGAGAATTTGATTGGGCTGTGTAAGCATTGTAATTTGATTCAGCATGAGAGTAACATCTGCGTCAAGGTGGGGGAGCAATCCCTAACCCTATTTCATCAAAGTTGGTTATGCTGCGACCCTTTCCGGCAACCAAACTTGGTTTTACTGATGCAGATTTCCAATTCAAAGGGGCAGAAGATATCGAGACCCAGCCATTCGTGGTAAGAGGATTGTTTGATCCTCAACCATCTCGACGCAAGCCAATCATCATTTTTTCGGGATTCCATTCCAAAAGAAACTGATCCTGAAACCCTTGCTTTGGTTGCCTTAGACAAAGGTAAGACGGTTGAGCCAACGGTTGAGTTACTGAAATGGGGACGTCCTTTGTCTCCATGTGCCTCTCCTAAAAAGCTAAAGCTATCGAATGGATCTGCTGGTGAAAGTCCTCTATCCTCCCTCAACAAACAGAAGATTCCCATACCTAGAATCACAACAAGGGCTCTTGGTCTATTGGATGAAGGGAAGAGCTCTGATAGTGGCAATGGAATGAGTGTTGAAGGCAAGAAGAAGAGAAGAAGGTCGTTCGGTTCAAAGAATCTAAAGAACCTCAAAGCCAAGGAGAAGAAAGAGGAAGAAGGTGATGTGACCATGCAAGCTAGTAATGTGCAGCCTAGCCCTAATCCCAAGGGCAACGATGTTCTTTAAGTTTTTTTTTTTCCATTCATCATAATAAACTAGCCCTGAGGTAGGGCAAGGATTTTTTTTTGTTTTGTTTTTTGTTTTCATTCATAGCACTAGTCTATTTGTTTATGTATCAGTAGAAATAGGCTTATAGAATAAATGAGCATGATTATTAAAGAGTAGTCTATCCTATACTAGGTAAGATATGTCTCACAACTACTTGTCTATTCTGTAGATGATAACAGTAGAGTATGTAATGACTGCTTTTGACTTTTGTTTTACCTAAATTAATGGAAGTCGTAACTGACTCTTTTAAAATATATATATATATATATATATATATAATTGTGTACAATTTTTGGAAGTTTTTACACTAACTCAATATTAAATGCACCAGCTCATTGGTCTCGTATATTTTCAATGATTTATTTGTTTATAATTTATATACATAATTATAGAATCAGTGTGAAAAATCAACCTTAATTTTATTATAAAATATAATATTGATATTGGCCAGCAAGCCATAAAGCCTCAAAAAAGGAAAAGTGCATCCAATTCGTTATTTCTTGTACTGTGTTTCCATCAAATATTTACTGGAATATAGGAATTTGGAGCAGAGAAAATGAAGGCGAAGGGGTGCCAACATATACAGAGACTTCTCTTCCTATCCCCTTAATCAAGGAGACTACATGTCCCTAGCTGTATAGGACAAAATTGTGGGGGTGCGAGGACACCTTCAGGCCATAGTGTACCTCCACCCCCTGGTACAAATCCAATGCTCTCACACATACGTAATTAGATTTAACAATTATCAAATTGGAGTTAGAAAAATCATTTACAATCGAATCAAACTCATCCAAAAGCTAAAAAAGGACTAATCAGCACTTCAGCAGTCCCAAAAATCCCAAATACATACCGAACAACATGAAATCACTACAAACGAATCAAAGAACATAATGTTCATTGCCACGTCCCTCAACTCTATAGAATAGTGATGATACTACTAGGTTTGGTCGGATTAGTGAACTAAAGCTGTAACACCATGTCAGTTTCAACTTTCAACATTTAACTGTTATTGGCATGGGCTTACGGTTTTACTATACAATTGAAGCAAGTAATATTAAGCACTTGCTACTTATGAAACAATTTGTGATTTTCTATGCCTTCCTGTATTATTTTCTGGGGAAGTTTTTCCACATCTTATAATAGTTATCACGAAGATGTTATCATCTGTTCACTATCTATTTAGTATTTCAAAGCTGCCGTTTGTAGCTACATTTTCAGCTCCATCTATATAAGCTAATCCAGATTGTATCATATCAGAAGATGATAGTATTGCTCCTACTGAAATTAATTCAGCTTTTAAAGAGAAGGCAGAAAACTTAATTTGCAGGATATTGCTAAATACATTTTTCTTCATATGTGGCCAGTATACACACATTTAACAGGACTATGATCGTGGACTTGCTAAATGTCCATCAATTAGTGAGATGATATTAACCTGTTTATTGACTCTTTAAAAGGAATGCAGTTAACAATCCTTTCATGTTCTAGCACTAATGTTTTCTAGACCTTTCATAAAACCTATTTCTGTACGAGATTAAGAGCACCACCATTATGATATTTTAATGTGCTTTCTGAATTTGATTATAGCCTTTTGAAACTGAAACTGAAATAACATGTGAGGATCATACTACTCTTTACTCCAATTCATTTATACGCCTAATTAGATCGTCTCTATTTGGTGAAATGGGTAAGCCAGTAGTCATGCAATGAAGATATTTATTTGCAAGATTGTAACCACAAGTCATTTGCTTGGAAACTGTTTACAACATACATATACAGCTTCACATGCATATATATGCCCTATTTCATATCTACCCCCCCCCCCCCCCCCCCCCCCCCCCAAAACATGGCTGAGAAGAATCAAGAAATTGTGTTGAAAGTTTTGATGCATTGTGAAGGGTGCAAAAGTAAAGTTTCCAGTTGCTTGAGATATTTTGAAGGTAAGAATTCTTACACACGACCAACTCTGTAATGTGATTATGTGAACCATATATGCATATATAACTCTAGTTCTTTTCATTTAACTGATTTATCAGGCGTTGAGGAGGTTGAGGTTGATTATCCAAACAACAGAGTGGTAGTAAAAGGGAAAGGGGCTGATCCATTGAAGGTTCTGGAGAGAGTTCGAAAGAAGTATAGCAGAAATGCCGAACTTATATCTCCCAAACTAAAACCAGAAAACAAAGAGAGAAAGGAGCCAGAAAAGAAACAAGTGGTATGTGATACCAACTAAACATTGACTACTTTACCTGATTACCTCCTAGTTCTGTATATTATTTCCCTTTCTCTCATGTCATGTCTTGTCTCCATCTTGCTACTGTGAATTTTAGGCTCTGCCTCAGGTGAAAGTTGTCGTGCTCAAAATGTTGATGCATTGTCAAGGTTGTGAAACTGATATTAAGAACTGCTTGGAAGGATTGAAAGGTTTAACTATCGTTGTTCTGTCTCTACAATTCACTTAGATCTGTAGTGCGATTCACATATAATGCATTATTGTTCTATTAAACATTCATTTTTAGGAGGCTTAAGTGGAGGACATACCTCAGGACTACGTGATTGATTGATGTAGTTTCACAATTCGAACTGCAATCTCTGACCACTTCAGTTAACTAAAAGTATTGGGACATTGTTAGGTGTTCTAAATGTGGAATCAAACATGGGGACTTCGATGGTGACTGTGAGGGGAATAGTTGATCCACCAAAGCTCATAGAACACATCAAGAAACAATTAGGAAAACATGCTGAGTTTGTCAGGCAAGAAGAGGAGATAGGACGAGGCAAGGACAAGGACAAAGACAAAGACAAGGGCAAGGATAACAGCACAAACAAGATCTGCCCAGAAGTAGTGGAAATTAGATTCCAGTATCCTCCTCAATATTCAGTAGATCATATTTACCCCTGTCAAATGTTTAGTGAAGAAAATCCTTTGGCATGTTCTATGATGTAACTATTTTCAAGCTTGTAATTTCGATGAGTGCAGAACTCTTGCACTACCGCTGCTTAATCAACATTAAAAGGGGAGATTCTGTCTCGACCTCAAAATTTGGTACATACGTTTGCACGAAACTACATTTTGATATTAGCAAGCAGAAATAATACAGCACCTCAAAAGCTTCCAAGAAAAACTGGAAGTTCAAAACATCTTCATTCTAAGATAGAATCATATCAAACTCTTCCATTGCAATTTGGCATGTGAAAGATGCAAGTATGAGAAGTACATCACCCATTCAGATTAAGATAGAGAGCATAGATACAAGGCAACATGATAAACAAGAAATTGAAAATTTGTACCTAGTTTACTTGTCTGTATTTTACACAAACTGATGCAAAAGGTTCTTAACTTAAAGTTCATACACAAAGCAGCCACGTTTGGTTTAATACAAAGCAAAGCATAAGAACTTAGTCTTTTAGCACATATGTCACGGACAGAATCCTTTCTTTTTCTATGTATTTCACAAGTAGAATTTTCTATCTCAAACTCATCACTGGCCATGGATTGACCCCAGCAGCCGGCAGTGAAGGTCGTAAAATGGGAACCCGCCTCACAACTGAAAATGCTTCATTGAGACGCACAGCGCGACTCATGAATTGAGATACCTTCTGCAAAACAATATCAGTAAGAAACTACAAATTCAACAACACAAATCTACCATTTCAAGGCCAAAAAGAGGAAAAACTCCAGTAGAGACTTTACAAAATAAGATGGACTGCTTTCAATCACCCAAAAGGAGTTTATTTGATCTTTAAGATTGACAAATATAATTAGAAAACTTGTGAATATTGCCGAAAAAAACATGGTTTTAACAAAGGAACTCTGGGAAAAAGCTATGCAGAAACTGAGTTATGCACTTTCTGCTAAAGGTATAGACTATATCCAACATTCTTAAAGTTTGTGAACAAGAAGAAAAATAACCACATTGGTGTATTCTGTTGCAAAACAATAGTATTTCCTTCTTTTTTGTGCTACGTAAAATAAAACTAAATTTATATCATGCTGAACTGGGTCGCTCTGTCTTTGTTCATTGGCCAATCACTGTGCATTCGTAGAGAATATGAAGTAAGAGAATAGAAGTCACGGGGATTTGCACTGTGATGGCAGTATTTGGATGGTCTGGAAAATAGTCTGGAGCCCTTGTGGAAAAGAATTTGACTCTTTGTGGGATTCAGTCATTTGAACATAAAGATAATCCGTAGTTGTTTCGGTCAATAAAGTGGCTGCTGTTACTTGATATTTGTGTTCCTTCAATTGTTTGTAAATGTTTAAGCTTGGGTAACTTTGTACTTGTTCACCTTTCACCTCTATCATAAGGTTTAACTATTCTATTTCTATTGTAAAATAAAATAGCATAGACAAACAGATACTAGAAACTAAATCGAATGCAAGACCAAAATATCGTAGTAGTGCTAGAATACAACAAACAAACCACAAATCGATGGAAGAAGCTGAATAAGACGGAATGAAGCATTTCTTCGCACTAGGATATGTACAAACAACACAAATATCGAAAAGAAGCCATGAAAATAATGGATTTTATAAATGAATCAATGTGCACTTTATCATTTTACTTGAAGATGAAAAATAGATTATACTATTCATGGGAATAAGAGTAGTGCCATTTACAATCGACAAAGAGAAGCCTAGACTAACAAAACCACCTGTGTTGCAACAAATTGGCAACTTTCCTTTAAGTGAATATTTACCAAATACCAAAACATCCTACCAAAATTACTAGGAACATAAAGAAACATACCCTGCCAAATAATGAGCTAGAAATGACAAGAACTTGATACAAGTTGATTTCAAAAAACTTCATAAACTTATGAAAACAGAGATGAAAATAATTGACTGTACAAACTCAGGATTGTGATTCAACTATTTACACATGTTGCAAAGTAACTGGCATACGGCAACTTGAGACATTTTCATCCACGTAAGAAACACCATAAAATGAACAAATGCAAAACATAAGTATATGCTATATATTGTGCAGACATATTGTAGCCATCCATCCATCCAATAACATTTAGGTAGAACAACTATAGACACATTAGCAAATAACAAATTGCAATAACTGACCTTGTCATCCAGAGCAACTTTGAGCTGCAAGCTCTGGCTCCTTCGCTTCATCCTATACAATCTCCTTCCCAAGATAACTAAACCCATTACCGCTGCGGCCACAGAGAAAGACCAAACAGGACTCACCTTGAAAACACAATACTTCAACACCTCCAACGGAACCTTCCACCACAAGACCATCCTCTCCTCACCCTCACCACCCGGTTTCGCCACCGTTTTCACTTCTTCCACAGCACGACTTTGAGTCTCAGCTGATTCTTCCTCCCCTGATTCCTTGTTGGACTCACTTGAACCACCCTCCTTGTCAAATTTCACAGAAACCGAGCTTTCACCGCCGGAATCAGACCAGAACTTGTCCAAATCCTTATCAAAGCTTCCAACTTCCCCAATTTCTTGGACACCCACTTTGCCTTTCCCCAAATTCTCAACCACAGGCTCCGAAAGCACAGGGCTTTGCTCATTTCCGGCGAAACCCAACTCGCTCCTGACCTCAAAATCATGACTTTTCCGGTCATCGGACCGATCACTAGCCGAATCGGACGAGAAACCACCCGATTCCTTATAAGTAGTCACCGAAACCGGGTCAATCCAGCTCGGATTATCCGAGTCAACAGAACCCGCTTCACTCTTAGCATAGCCATACCTCCCCTGATTCTCCAACGAGAAATAATCAGACCTGATCATCCCCTCGGCGTCAGCCTCAATCGCCGAGAAGCTTCCATGGCTTTCCACCACATCTTCCCCGGCGCTGTGGAGGACCTCCCAGTCCTGCAACTCCCCAATTTCTCCTCCTCCCATTTTAAAAAGTACCAAATCAGAAAACCCTAAATCCCTAACCCTAACCCTACCTTAAAGAGACCCAAAGAAATGATCTTTCCTTTCTCCTCTGTTTTGTATGTGTGGCAGAAAAAAAAAAAAAAAAAAAAAAAAAAAAAAAGATACCGTTTTTATAGGTGAGCCACAAAAACAGAGAGAGGTAGTTGCTTGCTGTAAAGAAAGGAAAACCCACTCTGGACTATCTACTATCTTATTCTTCTTCTAAAATCCAAAAAAACAAAACAAAACAAAACCCCACTGGATTTTGTGTACTATTTGATGAAATGAATTAACTCTCCTCTTCTTCTGCTGCTGCTGCTGCTGCTGCAGAGGCCAGTGTTGATCATCTCCAAGGATGAGGACTAGAATGGAGATAACATCAGCAAGGGCAAGGTTGGATTTTGCTTACTTTTTTGGGGTATGGCCAATGAAACTAGAACACGTAATTGGGGGTAGAGTGAGGTGAGGAGTGGGGTATGTGTACTCTATGAGATATCCTTTTCGTGACAGGAAGAATTGAACTTGGAATGAGGTAAACAAGGTGGGCGACAACTTGAAGAGGAAGATATGCTACTAGTAAAGGTGGTTTGGATAGAATCACAGGGAAGGTTGGTGAGGCTTCTGAAACAGACCAATTATCAGAAAGGTCTTTGCTATTTGGGGTAAGTTCTTTTGTTTTTGGTAACTATTTGGGGTAAGTTCAGCTGCAGTGTCAATGGCAGTCACAGTTAAATTTATTTCTCATTAATACATCTCATTAATAAATTGTGCTTTCTGTGGTTTTTGTTTATGTCTGTTGTAGATTTATGGGACGTTGCAGGTTGGTTGAGCGGTTGCGAATCGGTAGGCGAGAAATGGTGGAAGTCCAAACCCCACAAGAACTAATATGAGGCGAATTCTTTCCTTTTGGGACCCTGATACAAATATCCGAGTTCATTCACTTGGACGATTTTAATCAAATCGTTTGATCGATTACTTTGTGCAAATGTTCATTCTTATATCATCATTAAATTGAAGACTAGTTGAGCACTTTTTCGTTTCAACCTCTTTCCGTTCGCATATTCACATTTCGACCGTCTAAATTTAAATAATTATAAGTATATGTATATCATCTTTACAAATTGTCATCTAAATTGAAAATCGTTAAAGCATTCATAAATGTAATTAACTAATTATAAACTTAAATAGTTCATGTTTGACAGATTTGGATTGTCTGTTAATTTATCTAATTCAATTGCTCAACAATCAACAATTTAGCTGAAAATTTGTATGAGAGATCTATTTATATAGACCTACAAATTGAACATGTGAGATGACGAAATATGATCCAAAGGTGGATGTAATAAACTATTAATGAAAAAAACTTCAACTAGTCCTCAACTTAATAGTCTGCATTGTAACATAGGGCTTGTATTGGTAGGTATATCAACTTTATTTACCAATACCATATATCAACCAACTTATGATTGGTAGGCAAAATCATCTACCAAAACCAACCACCGAAGTTGGTATACCGACTTAGTTGGTACGGTTGGTACGGTTGGTACTCAGTTGGTACGGTTGGTAATAGGTCTCTACCAAGTTTAGATTGTGGCTTAAAAATGAAGTGATAAATATAATTTTTTCACAAATATAATGCAATTATAGCTTTGGTCTGATGGTATATCACTACCAGAAAATTGATCTTGGGCGACGAAAAAAAATCGTCGCCCTGTTAAAAAAATTCGTCGCCTAAGAACTTGGGCGACGACATGACGTCGTCGCCAGAAGTGCGTCGGCCAAGAACTTGGGCGACGAATATTCAGTCCGTCGTCGCCTAAGAGTAATTCTTAGGCGACGACACGAATTTCGTCGCCTAAGATATTCTTCTCGTCGCCCAAAAATATTCGTCGCCCAAGATTTTTTTCCTTGGCCGACGAAAAATTTTTTCGTCGCTTAATATGTTATAACCTGGGGCGACGAAACTAAATATTTCGTCGCCTAAGATCACTACATCTTAGGCGACGATAATTTTTTTTCGTCGTCTTATATGTAAGTCCTTGACCGACGATTTAGCAATTTCGTCGCCTAAGATATATTTAAATTTTTTTACTTTTTTTAGATGATATTTATCCTTTATTTTCCTTTATTTTTCCTTTATTTTTTTAGTTTCTCGTCGACGATTTAGAAACTAAATATTTTTCATTGATGAACACAGATCATTTTGAATTGAATCATACATTTCAAACCACAACACATACTATTTACAAGTACCATATCCTTTGCGTTATTCATTGTTATGATTACACCGATACAATCTTGAATCATTACATAAACACATTACATAAACACATTGTTTCTCAAAGATACAATCTTGTTTGAATCAAATCAAAGATGCAAACTTGCTTTGAATCAAATCAAGGGGCTTTTAACCTGCATACAAAAATAGAAACAATCCAAGTCGGATCTGGGAAGCGGAAGCGGATCACCGTGATCAACGATGATTTCAGAAACAGAAAAGCAGAGAGAGAGATTGAGAGAATTTCAGAAACAGAAAAGCAGAGAGAGAGAGAGAGAATGGTTAGGGTTCCGAATTTCTGTCTTTTATAATGGCGTTCTTGGGCGACGATTCTATAAAAATCGTCGCCCTGTTTTTTGAAAATCGTCGGCCAAGATAATCTTGGGCGACGATTTTCGAAGTCGTCGCCTAAGATACTATACTTGGGCGACGATTTTCTTCACTATAAATATCGTCGCCCAAGATAAAGAAAATCGTCGGCCAAGATAATCTTGGGCGACGATTTTTGAAGTCGTCGCCTAAGATACTCTACTTGGGCGACAATGTTCTTCACTATAAATCTCGTCGCCCAAGATGAAGAAAATCGTCGGCCAAGAGTTCTATCATAAAATTCAGAATATCGTGATTTTGGTGATCGGAGAAGAGGAACTGAAAACCGACCGTCAGATATGACCAGCATAACGAATTACGTGGGTGGGAAAAAATTCAGCTCCATCGGACAACGACAAGGGCTCGATCCGTCCGGTCAATCGGCGCGGTCAAACCCCTAAACGGACGGAAACGGCTATTCGACCCTCCAAATCACGTAATCTGGCCGGACCTTCAACTAAGAATAGTTTCCAATCGACGAGACGCTTACGGGGCTATAAAAATTTGGTAAAAAATAAAACCCGGGATAGGGCTACCACTAGGTAGAAATAAGAGAAATTCGTTGACCGGAACAACCGGCACCGAAATTTTACCGAAATATCTTCATTTTTCATGGGTTGACGTATTTCACCGTTCCGGTCATATCTTATTTCACGACTTTTTTGCGTTTGAGGCTTCTACGTATACGTTGTCTTCAAAACGACACTTAAACTCAACACTTATATAAAAAAGATATACAACATTAGTACATATATCGCGAGTTTGGTGATCGGAGAAGAGGAACTGAAAACCTACCGTCAGATATGACCAGCATAACGAATTACGTGGGTGGGCAAAAATTCAGCTCCATCGGACAAAGATAAGGGCTCGATCCGTCTGGTCAATCGGTGCGGTCAAACCCCTAAACGGACGGAAACGGCTATTCGACCCTCCAAATCACGTAATCTGACCAGACCTTCAACTGATAATAATTTCCAATCGACGAGTCGCTTACGGAGCTATAAAAATTTGGTAAGAAATAAATACCCGGGATAGGGCTACCACTAGGTAGAAATAAGAGAAATTCGTTGACCGGAACAACCGGCACCGAAATTTTACCGAAATATCTTCATTTTTCACTGGTTGACGTATTTCACCGTTCCGGTCATATCTTATTTCACGACTTTTTTGCGTTTGAGGCTTCTACGTAAACGTTGTCTTCAAAACGACACTTAAACTCAACACTTATATAAAAAAGATATACAACATTAGTACATATATCGCGAGTTTGGTGATCGGAGAAGAGGAACTGAAAACCTACCGTCAGATATGACCAGCATAACTAATTACGTGGGTGGACAAAAATTTAGCTCCATCGGACAACGATAAGGGCTCGATCCGTCCGGTCAATCGGCGCGGTCAAACCCCTAAACGGACGGAAACGGCTATTCGACCCTCCAAATCACGTAATCTGGCCGGACATTCAACTGAGAATAGTTTCCAATCGACGAGACGCTTACGGGGCTATAAAAATAAAAAACATTTCCTTAAAATTTAAATGTGTTTTATCTATTTTAATTATTCGGATTATCTTGGCCGACGAATTACCCTAATTTCGTCGGCCATTATGACACTTGGGCGACGATATTTGTCAAAATTCGTCGCCCAAGAGTAAAAATAAAAAATCATGTACAATGAAATTTAAATGTGTTTTATTTTATTTTAATTATTCGGATTATCTTGGCCGACGAAAGTAGGATAATTCGTCGGCCAAGATAATACTTGGGCGACGATATATGTTAAATTCGTCGCCCAAGAGTAAAAATAAAAAATCATGTACAATGAAATTTAAATGTGTTTTATTTTATTTTAATTATTCGGATTACTCTTGGCCGACGAAATTCTTTTATTTCGTCGGCCAAGTAAAAATAAAAAAATAAAATAGTTAGGCGACGATATTTGAGTGTCGTCGCCTAAGGATTAAAAATCTTAGGCGACGATATAAATATCTTAGGAGACGAAATATTGTTTCGTCGCCCTAGTTTCTATATTAGGCGACGAAATTTATCCTTAGGCGACGATTTTATTTTCGTCGCCTAAAGTTGAACTTTAGGCGACGATTTTTTTTCCTTGGGCGACGATTTTTTTTTTCGTCGGCCAAGTTTTCTCTTAGGCGACGAAAAAAAAATTGTCGCCCGGTTTTTTTCATTTCGTCGCCCAAGACCCATTTTCTGGTAGTGTATGGTCATATTTTCCATCAGAGCAGTCATGGTTTCAAAACATACCTCTTACTAAAATTTAAACATTTTACATTTTAATTGTATTTATACCTATAGTATGTTATAAATATAAAAAAATACATATATTATATATTATACATATATTTTAGTTGTCTTTACATATATTATATATTTTATAGGTTGTTTGTAAGAGGTTAGATGTTCAATTCTCGTTTCCTACATAGATATGATTGTATTTTTGCATAATTACAAATACATGGTTGGTACGGTATACCAATGGTATGAAAATCTCAATACCAAATACCAACTATGTTACCAAAACTGGTACAGTATACCGTACCAAGTAAATCTGTTACCAAGTCTTTGGTATACCAACTAAGTTGGTACGGTTGGTTGGTTTTTCCATGACTCAAATTGCCAGCCCTTTTGTAACCTCTCTCTATATTGCTATATAGAAAATATTATATTTTTACATATGGAAACAAGATGTTAAAAATGTATGTATATATGCATCGATTGGTTGGACGAGTCACTACGTTCACCCATAAAGTATTCTCGTCTATATGATCTTATTTCAACTCCATAAAATTATTAATAGTTAAAAAACAACACTAGAGTGAGTAGTTGTGGTTACTACACCATGACACACATCCACATGAAGATTCACAATTACGGGTCAGTCGCCATAACAACATCCATGAGCTAAATCGACTCAATCCCTAATTTAGTTCCACACTCAAGAGTTATCAGTCCTGCGAGTAAGTGAGTAACGATATAACCTCGCAACAAACACCAAAACGAGATAATTCTCATTCTTCAACATCATGTCTAGATTCCACCAAACCATGTGTATAGCCAATCCACCTTCATGTTGACAACCAGACAACACCGAAATTAAAGCTAATAATCCCTAAAAATAACGCCATCAAGGTAGCACACCAACTAGAACAAGACACTCAAACCTCGCTCAATGAAGGAGGACTTATTAAACCTAACCAAAACCATCAAGAAACCAAAAAGAATACAAGGAAATTAAAAGGAGGCAGAAATTGGCCCAAAGTGACAACCTATGACTAATCCTGCCCAGCCAGCAACTTGGAGAACCCAAACCCGCTCAACTCGTCCCAAAAGAGCCACTACACCATCACCAACGTTTCACCACCAGTGCCGCCACACAACCTGTTTTACCGCCGCCATCGGATCCCTAATATAATCCATTTTGACCGCCACTCTACCTCACCACAAAGCCATCGGCTAGATCCGGAGGCGATATGTGAAATCGCATAGCCACCGCTGTTCTCAACCTTGGCGCAAGACACTGTTTTACAACTTTAAGGATCCATCTCTTCCCCGAGGCCAGATCTTACCAGATCTATTGCCTGAGATGCAGACGCCCTCTTGCACCGAACGAAGCAAAGGTTTATGTTCTCCGTCATGAAACTGACCATTGAAACTCATGTTAGGGTTTGTAGCCCCAACTTTCCAGATCAAGCAGGGATAAGAAGTGAAGAAAGAAAAAGGAAGATAAATGCAGGAAAATGAAAATACACCCAAAACTTGCATCAATTTCAACTATATAGATTGGAACGTTGTCATGTGGGACACGTGTCGACTCAACGCTGGACACAACAACTCACAAAACACCAACCTGGCATCTACAACTGTCACACTAGCTGTGAGCTGAAGTAACAAAAATGCTACGTTTTAACTAAACATGGAAAATACAGATAAACTAAAGTTCTCCAAGATCACAACTCTAACAATCCTGTCCCCTTCAATTAAACTTGTCCTCAAGTTTAAGCCCTGGATACAACAGAAGCTTCCCCCATAGTATCATTATCATGATCAAAGTTTAGAAATCGCATCTTAATAACCTCTTAATCCTCCCAGTTGGCTTCATCAGCTGAAGTACCAAACCAATGGATTAACCATTGTGTACCTGCAGCTCCCTTCTTCTTGTACATCCTTCTATCTAGCACAGCAATTGGCTCACACTTCGGATTCTCAGGTTGAAGAAATGAAAGTGCAGCTTGAAGAAGGGGTGGGGGAGGTCCAACCTGAAGGGGCGCATTGGCTGATGCAGCACAATCCTCACAAGAATCGATCTGTTCGCCGTAATAATCGAGCCATCAATCGCTAGATTTGAGATTTTAATTAAGACATTAGAATCAGACCCTAATTGAAAATAGCAGAGCAATCATAATGTACCATCCAAATCTTCTTGTTGTATCCAAAGCTTCTTATTTTCAACTCCCATACCCTCATTGTAATAAAACCCTTGGAGAGTTTTTACTCTCAAACCAGTTACGCGCAGTAGGCCGTAGTTTTCTCAAATCGACATTCGCATCACGTCTCTACCAAACGACCTCTATTGATGTCGTCACTACTAGCTTTGCAACCAACTTTGCTCTGGCTGGTGCGTGTGATGCACTAGATCTCGGTAAGATTGGTGGCGGCCTTATGCATCGGTTCACCAAATGTTTTTTGCTTGGAAAGCCTCTTACCCATAATGCAGTCTACCATTCTATGTTCAAGTCACACTTTATGCATACATGGGGTGATGAACAAGACTATGAGTCCAAGAAAGGGGAGACCTCTACCTCATCTCTTTTGAAACTGCATGAGTTTAGAACAAAGTTCTTAGAGGAGCACATACAGTTATGATCGTGCTCCAGTTTGTCCAGAGATCTATGATGTTGTCCCTCATATTTCTTTTGTTCCCATTCAACATGTGAGGGTGTGGGTTAGGGTTTTGGAGGTTCCTTTGCTTTATTAGGATCCCCTTAACCTAAACTCATTGGTAACTTGCTGCTGGAGATGGATATTTTCATGAAACCTAGGTTGAGCCGCTCTTGAAGTTTCACGATAAATAACTGTAAGGATGGTGTGGGATCTGTGGCATGTGTGGATCAACTTATCCCATCTCAAGCTAGAGCTTTAATTTGTTACTTTTACCTTGGTGTCATCTCATGGCTTGCGTTTACTGCAAAAAAAATTGAGGACATAGAGATGTGAATATCTAGGAAGGCTAAGGGGACGTGACTCACGCCAGCATCTATATAGTGTGTTGTTTGGTTCCTGAGAAGGCGGCATCTAAAGTTGTGATTTTTTTGGCTAGAATGTAGTCAGGTTAAGTGGATAAGGAGAAGATTTCTTCTTAAAAGGTTGTGTATGTGGTGCTAGCCAGTTGAAGGTGCCTCTTGCTGATGCAAATACTGCTGACAGTGAGACAGTAACACATGTCCCTGTTGTGATATGAATCTCGCATAAAAAAAATGAGACTTTGATTGTGGGTTTATAAAAATTTAGGCAACTTCATCTATTGTCAATTAGTTTTAGATTTGAGCCTCAAATTACTTTATCAATCTCATCATCTCCTATATTGGCAGCAAGAACAAGTTGGTGTGCTCTTTCAAGATGGAAAGTCATATGTGACTCTCCTTCTTAATATAAAGTGATATGAAGACTAGCCCTAATGCCAAGATCAAGGGTAAGGCTTAGTCCTTGGATTGGCTAGCCTGAGCTATGAAGGTGGCTTTATATTTGATCTCCACCAATTGAGGTTCGAGACAACTAGTATTTTGCTTCGGAATTAGGTATAAAGTTTATTTTCTTTGCTTGCTAGTCTTGATGCTTGTAGCCTCTGCAATGATTACTAAAGCAAAAGACGACTTTCTGATGTAAAATGCATTCTCGCTATTGTCTAAGCAATACATTACCCGTTTGAATAAAAAAAAAATCTCACTTGTTGAATGCCACAAGGGTGCCAACTTTCATTTATCAGTGGAATACAGAACCACAAAGGTAGGGTTTTTATCAGTTAATACAAAACTTCCATTTTGCTTTTATTTCTTCTCTTTCAATTCTTTCTTGATTTGAATTCCAGTAGTTAGGTGTGCTTCTCATTTATATTGAATTCATTATTTGATGTAAGTAGCTGCATGCCTCAACGATAAACCATAAACCATAAACCAAAGAGAAACTACATCAATGTCCAAAAATTAATAGTATGCAACCAACTACCTTAATGATTCTAATAATTAAGTGTAGTTGTTATCCTTCTAACCATATATATCATATATTCACTATATAAGACGGCTTGATTTAACTGTCCTCGGTTGTTCTTAATGATGTTCCAAATTCAAAACTTCTTGAACTAAATAAGCACCGATAGGAAATTTACCAACTGTTTCAGCTCAAGTAATTAAGCATCAAAAACCAAGAGAATGGACAATGAATGTGAGCTTATTGCTAGATCGAGTATCGTACAGTAAAACATTGTCAGAGTACAAATCCATAATCCATTATTGATTATGAACAGGGAAGTTTAACCTGCCCCCTGTAAGTGATTAATTTGCAAAGTACAGAAAATCAAGACCCCCACCACAATTTCACTTCAGATCACAAATCAAGATTTATAAATTATGGAGCCTCCCCCATGTATGCCATCACATTTTGGTCCATAGTCTCACAAATCACCTATTTTGAGAGATACAGATAAAAGAGAGATGGGGCTGATCTCAAACAAGATTCATAGGAGCAACCTCCAGCCAGGAGATCACATCTACAGCTTCAGAAAATGGAAGTCATACTCCCACCATGGTAGCTTCTTTGTTTCAATCATTTGAAGTTAACTTGCCAAACCTTCCATACATCAAGTATATATACTTATGTTTTGAATAGATTTATAGTGTGTCTGATTTGTTTATGGGATGTTGTATGTTCAGGAATATTTGTGGAGGCAGATAAGGTGATCCACTACACCAAAACCAGAAAAGAGGAACCGGCAAATAAACTGAGACGGAGGCCTGCTTGTGGAAAATGTGGTTTTGACCGAAAAGTTCATCGAGGAGTAGTCATATCTTGCCTTGATTGCTTTCTTTCAGGCTACGAGCTTTATCGGTTTGATTATGAAGTCCCCTATCACCATTTCCTCTTCAAAAGATCAGGAACTTGCAGCACCGGAAGCTGTGATGACCCTGCTGCAGTTATAAGCCGTGCCACAGACTTGCTCAACAGCCAAGATGGTTTTGGTGATTACAACCTTTTCGAAAACAATTGTGAATGCTTTGCGATTTACTGCAAAACAGGGAAGCATATGAGTGAGCAGGCATGTTCTGCCAAACTTACTATTAGAGCCGTTGCCCAAGCTGTCTTGGATCAAAACTCTGGTAGACTTCTTGAAGATGTGAGAGTTCATGACCCGGAGAATTACATGACCCTGAAGGAGAAGATTGACAAGTTGATTTCATTGCCTGTCAACGAAATCATTGCCATTCTAGGAAAGCTGAATGCAAATGAGGAAGAAGTTGAGGAATTGGAGACAAACCAGATGTTGGAGTAGTGTTACTTGGCTAAAGAGGTCTGAGTTGAGCAGTCACCAAATGTACTACGTATTCTGAAGTCCTATTTCTCAATAAGCAATGATGTTAATAAACACTGTTGGTATTCTTCGTTTCCTTCTTGTTTAATGACCAGTTTATGCTTTTCATAAATAAATCACCTCCCGAGTCCAGAGATCTAGGCAAGCAGCAACACAAAATCCTATCAACTTCAACAAAATGTATCTTAACATCTTCAACAATGCTTGTTATGCAACCCAGAAGTTCTTGTAAAATGTAGAAGGGGCTACATAAACATAGAAAATTAGAAAGTGAATCAGGCTCAAGGTTCTTCTATGCATTCACAAACAGAACTAATATCATGCATTCAACCGTTTCTTAAGTTCTTCAACAATATCACTTCTTTGAATTACGACTTCTTCCCCGGCAGCAATGTTCTTCAATCTCACAACCCCTTCATTCTGCTCTTTTTCACCCACTATTATCATCCAGGGTATCTTAGAATCCTTTGCTCGGTCAAAGTGCTTTGTGACTCTCTTATTGGCCAAGAATTCTGCTTGAATTTTGCCCCTCCACAACTCACCTGATAGCTCTGCTGCTAGTTCTATATCGTCCCCTAATATACTCACTAGGACCTGAGTCTTGGTTGCCCGGGTTGTCTGTAAAGATACCAAAAAGGCAAATAAACATGTAAGAACAGATCATGCAATGAACAAATCACAACTGTTTATGCATGACATTTAGCCAAATGTAATGGCCAATAGCAAGAGCATATACAATGGCTAGATTAACAAAAAGTTATCTCGACTCGCACTCTATGGCCTTGAAAGTTGGTCCAAATCCTAACTTAACAGATTTAAAGAGAATATGAGACTAATAATAATAAAAATATTTAAGTGGATAAATACTGTCATCTGACTTGCCCCATGAATCCATGACCAGTAAAGTAAACCAAGGGTAATTTCATATTTCACTAGCCTAACACACCTCTCCACTTCTATACCTATTTTCACCACTCAAATTTAATGACTAATTCATCTTTAACCTTCATCACTCAAATTTAATGACTAATTCATCTTTAACCATGTAGACATATACAAGTAGCATTGAGTATCATTAATTCTAAGAAGTTCTGACAGAAGTTGAGGCTTGGATCAACTAAACACAACAAAAAAGTTGAGTGACCAATATGACATGCTATAAAGTTCAAGGACAACACAGTTCAAGAGGCATTGGCGAGATCAACCCTAAGAATGTATAGCCAAATGAATCCAAGATTGATTTCATATTTTAACTTTTATTAGTGTCCCCGAGAGAACAGGGATTTGATCAAGGGATCTTCTGAATAAAGAAGAGCTGTCCCTACCGAGTTATAACTGAACAATATAAGTTATCCAAACTATAAGCGGAAAATTAATCATCAAGTACAGAAAAACAAGTCAAATGTCACCTGATTTTGGTCTTTGTGGATCTGCTCCATTATAGCAAATACTCGCTCAATTCCAAGGCTGACACCAACTGCTGGAACTTGCTTTGTACCAAACATTCCTATAAGGTTGTCATATCGTCCACCAGCAGCAATGGAACCCATCTGATGACAAAATAAAGTAATTATATTATCCTTGAAACACCTAAAGGAATGCCAAACAGAAATCACAGAAGAACTTTAATATGACTTCTACCATTCATTTGAATTTAGATTATTAGGTGGCGATGCACTATATCTTCATCAGTGACATTATTGGAAGGGAAAATGTTCTTGCTCTATCTCTCTCAAAAATGGAGCATTACTTAGTACTTCGCTAGAATACAAATATCTATAAGGAAATTGTGGATGAGCAGCAGCATCCATCCCTAGTAAGTTGCAACAACTCATGAAATAGGATCCCGAACCACTGTAGTAATGGTAGGGGTAGGATAGGATGATAAGGCAGTAGTCTTGGCTTTCAAATTTTAATCAACTCCTACTTCTGTTATTTCAAATGTCCTCAAATATTCTTTTGGAAGGCAACATCACTTTTTTTTTGGCAAACAAGCAAAATCAGATTATTACTGAGGTGTCACACGTCACTTGAGTCAGATGACACAGATTATGTAGGTAATGAATGCGAAAAAGTTCCAAATGACATCTAAATAATATTACCTGTGCACCACCCTTGAAAACGGCTTCATATATGACTCCAGTATAGTAATCGAGACCCCTTGCAAGACTCAGGTCAAAAACTACTTTTCCAATACACTGTGACTTCTCCAAACATTTGAACAAGATCTCAAGGTCATTCAATGCATCTATAGATGAACTGTTCTCCAAGAACTTGCTGCCCTCCTGTTTAAGCTTAGATAACAATTCCAATGGATGTCCCCGCTCTTTTACAAAAGCACCAATCTTGTCGGCTGTGTCACAACTTAAGCCCTTCTCCTCCACCTGAAAAAATTATATATACCAAATATAAAACCTCATGTGACCCACATAAAAAGAAACAAGTTACACATCCTAAATTAACCAATAAAACTACAGAAGAATATAGGTCTACACGATGAACATGGAGAAAAGCACACAAAATGACAAACAAATGCATTTGCAAAAGGGAGCTAATCAACTGATTAAACTGCTTTTAAGGTAAATGAGAAATTCTGATAGATGAATGGTTTACCCATTGACTGAAATCAAATATCCTTCAGTGTCGACACTCAACGATTAATTAGAAGATAAGACAGGTGAAGGACCAACACTCTACTTCATGGTTAGAAATGGATCGAGTGGAAAATATAACCAGGAAACTACCAATTAGGCAGTGAATCCTCGTGATGAAGCAGACATACAACAGATAACAAAGCCGTATATTTTCTAATACAACTAAGGTGTTTGGACATGTGATCCTCCATTTTTTTTAAGGCTTCCTCATAACTACTTGTGGTCAACAAGCAAAGTGATCATCAACGAGCTTTAGGTTGATGATCCTGAATTCATATATACTTGCTGGTCCTATGTAAAGCAGGGTGGAGGACCAGATATCTCTTAATCTCTTTAGGGAAACAAATAGTGTCATGTCATCCTTTGAAAAGAGAGAATAAACACGAAGCACATGCAGTTGACAACAAAGAAACGCAGAGCACTAACAGATAAACACAACTCAAAGCAAGCATACTAAACCAAGAACCACATAAACCAAGACAGATATATAAGAAAACCACATGATGTGGAATACATATGCCTTTGAGACTTTACCATTTCTTTTTTTATTTGCTCGAACGATTGCTTGTCCAACTTGTCGATACTAGAACAAATAGTTCTGAATTTTTCTGGAGGCACTCCACATATTTCCAACATTCCATCCAACAACTTTCGGTGATTTAACTTAACCTGTGCAAGAAACTCCAACCGACAATTATAAAAATAAACTTAAACCAGAAAGTTAGGCTTATGAAGTATATAAATTAGTTCAGAAAATACTTCAACAATTATAAATTAAATTAAGTAAACATGTTATATTGGCACAGCACCTCTTACAAGGTGAGAACTCAAATTTTTGTGGCAGTTCATTTCTACATATAGGTGAAGGGTATCAAAAACATAATAGCTTGTTTCCATATTCATAGCAGCGAGAAATATTTCTTTGCTTCGACTCTTTTTACTACTATCAGAATAAAATAATATCATTATGTTGCAATCATGAATCATGCTTTTTAATGTATTTGCAACTCAGAATTTTACATAAACTTTAACCATATCTGATATCAGTGACCTATTATCTACAAGGAGCAGTGGGACTATCATCCATTCAATTCTTCAACTTAAACAACCTTTTGTACAAAATGAGGCACATCAAAGAAGACAGCCTTCAAAAAAAGTGTTACCTCGTAGTCTCCAATATTCAGCTCATCGAGAAGTTCTGTTAGCACATAGACAGCCTCAAAATCTGGCCCCATCTTTTCACTTTGGCCAGCAATATCAAAGTCACATTGGTAGAACTCACGGTATCTACCCTTAGAGGGATTGTCTCTTCTGTAGACCTTTGCTATTTGGTACCTTTTAAAGGATGTGATGCCATTCATAGCAACATACCTAGCAAATGGAACAGTTAAATCATATCGCAGTGAGGAAAGCTCTCCACCCTGCCAACAAGATAAAGCAAAAGGCACATCAGATGTACAGACAGCATAGTCTTTGGCTAAATACAGAAAAAACAAATAGAATGTTATGTTTCCACGCCACTTCACATTGCATTACATGAAGCATGACAAGCAAAACTCAGAAAATAATTAAAAAGGCAGGGACTTCAAGTCTTCAATTGAATTGAAAAAAGGTGAGATAGAGATATTTTACCTGGTCAGCAAGATCATAAATCAATTTTGAGTCTTCCCCGTATTTGCCCATGAGAGTATCTCTTAACTCAAAAACTGGAGTATCCAGGGCTGTGGCACCATGCCTCTCAAACACATTTTCTATTATCGAAAATGCTTTCTTTCTTATTGTCATTTGTTCTTTTGCAAAGTCACGGGTACCCTATCATGCAGAATAATAAGTCAACATGGTCAGAATGCTAGTAACCCCATTCATTACAATCCAAAAGCCGGTATTAAAGAAGAGGAAAGTTCGGCAGAAGCAACTGAATCAACTAACAAACTGATAATATCCAGTGAGAATCTACAGACAAGTATTATAAGGTGTAACTAGATTGAATTCCTTTGATAATCTACTAAGAAACTGTTAGGATCCTGCTTTCCTTAAAAATATTTCTATTGCATAAAGGACAACGTCATAGTTGCCACAAATTATAAATTCAGAGGCCAGATCTGAAAAATGGCCCTTTCCATATTGAAGGTACTCTTACTAAACAAAAGTATCATTTCTCTTGACTCCAAACCATCAACGAAACACAATAGTTTAAAGAGAAAGCATTTAAGATACAAATGAAAGCAAAATTCCAGTAATGCAACTACCTTTGGAAGCTTAGGGAGTCTTCTGGTCTCATTGCTTTCTACTATCTCCTTCACCTTGTTCAACAACCCATCAAACTCAGAGCTCTTTGGGTTGAAAAATGATAAAAGCTCCTTTACCCAATTTTCCAACATCTCTGAACTATCAGCAGCATTTCCTCCCACACCCTGCAGCTTATCTTTAATCAACTGTACCATAACAGTTGTCCCTTTCCCTAAAACCGCTTTCTTCTTCTTCTCACCCTTCTTCCCTGCTTTCACATTCACTTCTCCATTTGCTTCACCACTTTGTTGACCCTTCCCAGTCAACTCTGCTCCCTCTAGCGCCACAAACATTGCTATGGCCTCCCAAGTCACAATCTTCCAAACAAGCTCCATCAACACATTCACTGCATGAGCAAACTTCAAATAATTCTCTTCATCTTCTAAAGCCAACTCCTGAACCAACTTATATCCACTTTTCAAGCTTTCACCACTAGGACATTGCTTCTCAAACAACTCCACCAATCTTAGACGCACACTCTCACTCCCAACTGCCTCCAAATCCAGCTTGGCTCGCCGGAAACTGAAGACCCCCAACCGAAACAGCGCCGACGCCAATGCCAGAAATGCAGTCGTCTCGGAGCTGGCACTCCTGGAACCACCTTTCCCTATTTTGGCTCCAGAATTCAGCTCCTCCCTAGTCTTAGCATGCACCGATTTCACTTGCTCTCTCAGACTCGCGTGGATTTTCGGAATCTCCGATACAGCTTCAATCTCAACTTTGCCGACTAACTTGGACCCGTTCAACAAAACCTTCAAATCACTAGCAACTCCGATCACCTCCTTCGAAGCCAAACCGTCCCCGGCGTCAACCGAATTAAACCCGGCCACGTCAGCCTTCAACGCCTCGCAAGAGAGCGCCGCCACGGCTTCCGAAACCGTCGACAGCGCCGCCGATTGGTGGTCGAGTAGCGAAATGACGCCGTACAAAGCAGACGAGTCCCTGAGCTTGTCCAACGCAAAAGCCTCCTCGTCGGTCAAATCGAGAGTCTCCAAGTCTTGAGAAGAATTGGAATTTAGGGCGTCGGCGATTCGAAGAGGGAGAACAGTTCGGATGCCGAAGAGGGAGAGGAGTTTGGCGAGGAGGACGACGTGGGAGGCTCTGGATTCTTCGACGGACGGGAGAGAGAGGAGCCGGTGAGGCTTGAGATTGGCGGCGGCGGATGAGGAGGAGGAGGCGAGCCTGTCGAGTGCGGACGAGTCGATGGTGACGTGAGCGAGGGCGTTGGAGACGGCGTAGACGGCGGAGGAGGAGAGAGATGAACCTTTGCCTCCGATTCTTATGACTGGGAGACCCGCCATTGCAGCAGCTCAGAGAGAGTGAGTGAAATCTTGGTGAGAGAGGAGAAGAAGCGACTACAGTCCTTCACTCTATATATGAAAAGAAAGGCCAAGTTTTCAAGTCGTGACATATTTTGGGCCGGGGCGACATAAACGGGTAGGGTTCCTCTTATTAGGTATTTTCTTCTTTTCCGATGTGGAACCAAATAGTGTTAAACTTGGCATCCAAGTTTAGAATTCTTGAATTTACTTGGTTCCCAAGATTAATATTTTGACTTGGTGTTTGTTGATACCAAAAAAAAAAAAAATAATAATAATACTTTTTTTCTTGTGCTACATGCATAAGGCTTTTGAGTTCAATTGTAACTCTTGTAAAGGAAAATGTCTGGATAGGAATACAATTCGGGTATCACGGTCCAATTGCAAATCAGTCAAGCGCTTTATATAAAGAGACCAAAGCCTCTAACGAAAAAAAAGAGAGACAGAAAGAGGGAGTGAAGCAGAAGCAGAAGAAAACAGGCGAAACAGAAAGCAGAGGAAGACCGGCGAGCCAACAACAAGAAGGTGGAGCTCTCGTTCTAACTCTATTTCTTTTTTGCAGCGACTTCATCTTTCTGTCTCATCCCTTGTTTCCGGCAGAGCCCCAATACCGTTTAAACCTCAAAGTCCTAAGGCGCGAAGCAGAAGCCCTGAGCGGTGCTAGACGACTCGCATAAGGCGAGATGACCTCGCCCCCTCCTCTTGTCATAACAAAGATATGACCCTGCTCCTCGCATAGAAGAGGAAGCCCTAAGGTGCAGCAGGAGAACTTCAAGCAGAACCCCTAAGGCGCGGGTAGATGACTTCGGTTGGAAACAAAAGCCTTAAGCAGGGAGGCGAGACGACCTCGCCCCCTTCTCTTGTTACAACAAATATATGGCCTTGCATCTCCCATAACAAGTCATATAAGGGGAAGGAAACAAACAAGTAACGCGAATCTGAAGAACATGAACTTAACCTTGACGACTTGGAGAATCCCTGGGCAGATCGAAGCAAAGGGGCGACATATCTCAATTTATAGAGGAGTAGTTTCCTCAAGTTCAACTCCCAACCACATTCGTTTTTTTCATCTACAAAAAGGATTATGTCCTCAAGATAATAATCATCGAAGTGGTGTCAAGCTGACATGAATTGGGAAAGACGTCTGGAGTTATGTGGTTCATACGATCTCATCAACCTCATCAAAGAAAATACAACAAAATCCTGCCAAGCAGAGTTCGCGTGTAAAGAAGATCTCGCGAGGAGGCTGAAGCCCCCTAAGGCGCGAAGCAGAGGCCCTGAGCGGTGGCGAGATGACTTTCACGCCAAAGCCCTAAGGTGAGATGACTTTCACGTCAAAATAGAAGCCCTAAGGCGAGGCAAGGTGATGCCGCGTCAGAGCAGAAATCCAGGCAAAATGGCCTCGCACAAAATTAGAAGTCCAGGGAGACGAGATGACATCACAGGCGAGGCGAGATCCGTCCATGCAAAAGAGGAAGCAAGTTGCAGAGTCTGCTCACAAGCATCCGCGCGGAGTCCGCTCACAAGCATCTGCACGGAGTCCGCTCACAAGCATCTGCACGGAGTCCGCATGAAGGCGGAGTCCGCTTACATGCGAAGACTGGATTTGCATATCACCTACGCCACAATCAAGAACTGTGGCTAAGGCAATTCAAGTCTCTTGGTCACACTGTTGCGTCACTCATTTCGGATGCACAACTCAAATCAATGGACACTCTACCAAATTGGGTGTCCATAAGAAATACAGTTTGACATATTCAAAAATACATCTGTCAAACTCAAAACTAGCACTAAGCCCCAAAGCCTACAAACCCCAATGAACTACGGTCGGTTTGATCCCTCAAGGGGGTACGTAGGCAATCTAGCAACCCACTAGATGCAACCAAAATTCTAAACAGAATCCTTGACACTAACAGTCAAATTCGGCCTGTCAAAATGACTCCAGTCAAATTCTTAAAACCAAATTCACGGGCTTTAAACCCTCACAAATATCACAAATTCAAAATAAATGGGTCATTCACCCATTTAAATCTCAAATGTTCGAACTACAATGGTTTGATCCCTTTACATGGTGTGTAGGTAGTCTGGATTTAAATCTAGATACAACCGCACCTAAAAGCAAATCCTTAGTTCTTTCCAAGCCAAATTCCCCTTCAAAGACACACATGCTCTGTTTGTTACTTTGTAATTAGAATCAAAAGGTCTTCCCTTGGAAACAAGAGTTGTAATTAAAAAATTTACTTTATTCTGAATGGGTCGAACTAGACATAATTAAAATTTTTATCTTAATTAATAAGATAAAGGCGAAGTTATGTTTGATATATATTTATTTACAATTTTTGCCCAACAGTGTTCACATTTGAATGTTGAATTAAAATCAATGTGCTCTTTATACACTAATCTATTTGATGAGGACCATATTTCTTGCATGTCTAGGTAGAAACATCTTGTTGAGAAGTATCGATCTAATTACGACGAGGTGCATCTAAGAAAGATTTGCTTAATGAGAGATTCTCTTCAAGGAAAGATTCAAGTGAAATGCAATCTTCTCTTTAAACCCCTTATGGTAGATTTGGAAGGGGTTAAAGTGGATACATATGAGGCGAAATCAGTTTAGGGGCTGACCAGAGTTATATTGGTAGACTTTTGCTTAACTACTTTGCAATGATATATTCAGGTATATCCTAGATTATCTCCCCTGTCGGAGCTTCTACTCCTGCAAGATTGTAATGAAGATTATCTGCATTTGGAAAAGAATGATTGATTTGTTTTCTTTTTTCACGTCCATTTGTAAAATTTCTAGGCATATCATTCCTAAAATTTGTTCTCTTGAAAGCCTTCACATTCACAAGATTTGTTACAAGAAAGATAATCATCATAAAACAAGCGACAAACAATTACACATCCGATCACCGTACTTTTGCATGCGCTTACTAATAATAAATTAAATAGAAAAAGTATTAAATGGTTTTCACATTCCATTTAGGGTGAATGAGGATAATCAGTACTGTGAGTTGATAATAGCACGTGGGAATAAAACAACACCACGTGTCGACGCACATGGTCAGGTGTCACTGTAAACATGAAAAATCTTGTAACAAATAACAAAAAGATACGTGTACAAAATAATATATTTATATTGATGAATTGGGGGTAACAATCTTTGTGGGTATTCTTTTACAAGAATTTCCTCTGATTTGATCTCTGATGTCTATATGATTGAATGGTGACGAGCACTTGATCTTGAATCGAATGGTTTTAGTTTAGACTTCTTGTCGTGTTGACGATTTGTAGAAGTTGATTGACCAAGGGCCGTAGAGGCTTGTTCTTGATCAGACTTAAGCCACGAGCAGTTTCACGTTGTGGTTTGTTCTTCGTCTTGAAGTTGGTGGAGATGTCGGCTATTTGGCAGCTTGGTGACTCTTCGAAGTTTGACAACTTCTAAGCCTTCGAATTGGTGAAAGGACCGGCTATTTGGAACCTTGGTAGTTCTTCACAAAGTGTTTTGAGACTTCTGAGCTTTCGGGAGTAATTTGTTCTCTCTTGCTGGAAATCCTCCTCTTGATATGAGATGGGGTATTTATAGTGTCGATGTTTATCTGTAAATGGAATGCATTGTAAGTCACTGTTTGAATTGTGTTAGTACATAGCCAAAATACTTGGCTAAGCCGAGAATACGGTATAATTACCCGGTCGAGATAGCCCTGGTGGGCCCTTCACAGACGCCCAAGGAAGAAAGGGCCGGCAACAAACCACTTGCCGAAGTCACTCTAGCGGCAAAACACCCCCAAAAGAGGAGGCACTCCAAAGGAGGGCAAAGAGTCCCATATTAGAAACAAGCTCAAGGTACACAAGCTTAGCCTATAAAACAAGCTCAAGGTACACATATCTAACTTAACTTACATACTGAGATATAAACTCTCTCTCACTTTCATTCCTCTACCCGTACAAGTGCACATAGCTCACTTAAGCATCGGAGAGTCGAAGACTGGGCTACCCCAGTCCCGACCCCGTAACGATGTTACTTGTGCAGGTACCGAGTGAAAGCCCCTCAGGAATTCTACTTCGTTCCGCCACGCGACCTCTTCCCGGCTCGGGACGTAACAGGTAGAAACAATTGGCGCTAGAAGGAGGGTCCCTATCTTGTGGAACTCCCATTTGCCTCGGAACTCGGCACCATGGTGATTATTAATGACCCCATGGACCCTGACACTCAAGTGGAACTTAAACCCAACACATCCCTTCCCCAAACCAGCAGCTCTTGAACTCCTCAAGCGAGACTTGAACCTCCGTTACCCATCCCGACCCCGCCACAGCCCTTGAACTCCTCAAGCGAGACTTCCACTCGTTCCGCGAACAAGTGGCGAAAGAAAGGACAGAAGCGGAAGCGTACCGGGTACGCATTGCTGAACTGGAAAAAGAACAATCCTTACTCCGCGCCACGTTAGAGCATCGTAACATGTATAACGATCGCTCAGACTGCGCGGCGCGAATTGTCGGGACCCCGGATCCCCTTCAAGACCAGACTGGTCCCGTACTCCCGGGAGGGCCTAGCCAGATTGTGTACATGTCCCATCCCCTAACCCACCCCTCATTTCCACTCCCGGCCCCTCAACCATCAATCCTCAATGACTCCCCCTGCCACATCAACCTAATCCATCTCCCCAACCCATCCTCACTTCCACCAAATCACTGAAGATGGAGAAGTGTAAAGGTACGAGGAACCCCTATTTCCACTCTGACATGCTCTCCTCACAACACAGTTCCACTGGCCACAGCGACGCCATAGTCCAGAGTGGGCAACTCCACCAATATTGTGCTCATAACCAGATCCTAACCCTGCATGGCGGAGCCCCGCGGTTCCCCCAATACCAGTCTTCTGTAACACAGTAATACACGGCACCCTCAGACATCCTTAACATCCAACGCGGTGTCACGATCACCCCATCAGCGTGGGATCAAGTGACATTCCGCAGAGATGAGGATACCACACATCGCCACCATTGTGAGCCTTTAATAATCAATATGCAGGTGGATCATTACAGGTGCCACAGAGCCTTAGTGGATACCGGGGCCGCTGTAAGTGTCATGTTCTCTGATTGTTACAAGGGACTTCGACGGGACCGTGCCAAACTGTATAACAACCACGACCCCTTGGTCAGCTTCTCTAGTGACATAGTACAACCGCTAGGCTCAGACCACCTAACCGTGGCGGTAGAAACTACTCCTTGCCGCTCCTCCATTACAGCTCGCTTCCTCATAGTCGACTGTCCCTCGTCCTATAACCTTATCTTAGACCGGAACATCCTGTGGGGACTGCAATGCTTTGTAGCCGGCCACATGCTCCTCATGAAAGTTCCTACCCCAGGTGGCATCTTGACAGTTCAAGGGGACCGAGCAGCCATTGAACACTGCCATCTTAACGCCATCCAACAGGGGCGCAACGCCTATGAGATGCTGCCTTTCAGCCCCTCGGAACCCATAGATGACCTGCGGGACGACCCAGAGGGGACAGGAAAAAAGAAGGCCCCGCAGCCTAATCCAATTGAAGACACTGAATGGATATCCCTGTCCCCCACTGCCCCGGAAAGGAAAGTCCGCATTGGCTCAAGTCTCAGCCCAGAACTCCGCCACAAGCTCATTACTTTCCTCTAAGAAAAACAAGCAGTCTTCGCTTGGTCCTATGCCGACATGCCGGGGATCTCCCCTGACATCATCACCCACAAACTCAACATCATCAAAAACCTCCCCCCTGTCAAACAAAAGAGACACGCCTTCCACCCAGACAAGTACCGAGCTATCCAAGCCGAGGTTCAACGGCTCAAAGAAATCAAATTCATCCGGGAAGTTTCCTACCCGACATGGGTCTCCAACATCGTCATGGTCCCCAAGCCTAACGGCAAGTGGCGCATGTGTGTTGACTACACGAACCTTAACAAGGCCTGCCCTATCCCTTGCCACGAGTCGACCAACTGGTTGATTCCACAGCTGGCTTCAAAACGCTCAGCTTCCTTGAGGCATACTCAGGCTACAACCAAATCAAAATGCACCCCGCCGACCAAGCTCACACAACCTTTGTCACCGATAAAGGATTGTACTGTTACGAGGTCATGCCCTTTGGCCTCAAGAATGCGGGGGCAACTTATCAACGGCTCGTTAACGCCATGTTTGAAGATGAAATTGGTGAGATTATGGAAGTGTATGTCGATGATATGTTGGTCAAGAGCAAGACAGAAGATGACCACATCACCAACCTTGACAGAGTATTCACTAAGCTCCTCGAACACGGGATGCGTCTCAACCCTCAGAAATGCATTCTTGCTGTTGGAGGCGGCAAATTCCTTGGCTTCATGGTCAGTGAAAGAGGCATTGAGGCCAACCCAGAAAAAGTCCAAGCCATCCTAGACATGACTGCCCCGACGACCCGGAGCGAGGTCCAGTGCCTTACCGGACGCCTGGTTGCCCTAGCACGCTTTATTTCCCGCCTTACAGACAGGTGCAACCCCTTCTTTCAACTGCTCAAGGCACAGCATAAGAAAGAAGTCACTTGGGGCCCGGAACATGACGAAGCCTTCAACAGCATAAGGACATACCTCGCCACTGTCCCTCTCTTCTCCAAGCCAATTCCCGGAGAAGTGCTTTATCTATACTTGGCTGTTTCCGCCACGGCCGTCAGTGCAGCGCTCACACGCCATGACCACGATCAGGAACTCCCAGTGTACTATTGTGGCAGAGGATTGGCGGATCCAGAGACTCGCTATCCAGACATAGAAAAACTTACTCTCGCCCTCATCACTGCCGCTAGGAAACTCAGACCGTATTTCCAAGCCCACACAATCCATGTGCTCACCAACCAGCCTCTACGGCAAATATTACAGAAACCTGAAACCTCAGGCCGCATGGTCAAATGGGAAGTTGAGTTGGGAGAGTTTGACTTGCACTACAAGCCGCGAGCAGCCATCAAAGGGCAGGCAGCTGCAGACTTCATTGCTGAGTTCATCCCCTTGGCTGATAGCAGTCCCCACCCAGACATCCCCGCCGGGGATGCCATCTGGGAACTCCAGGTGGATGGATCCTCCAACAGCAAACTCAGCGGAGCGGGAATCATCATCACGGACCCCGAGGGTCACTCGTATGAATATGCCCTCCGATTTGAATTCAAAGCCTCCAACAACATTGCTGAGTATGAAGCTTTTATTGCAGGCATTCAACTTTGCCGAGAACTCGGAGCCCGCCACCTCCACATTTTCAGTGATTCCCAACTTGTTGTCAGTCAGGTGGCAGGAGACTTCAAAGCTAACCAACACAACTTGGGATCCTATAAAAGTCTCGCGGGGGCACTTCTGTAAAGCTTTTCCTCATACAAACTCACCCAAATCCCGCGAGCCAAGAACTCCAAAGCTGACGCCCTCGCAAGACTCGCCACAGCTCATCCTGAGTCCACGCCCTTGGATGTCCACATCGAAACATTGGACAAACCAAGCATATCAAAAGCCTATTCAGAAATTTTTGCCCTTGAGCCCAGGGAGCAGCCCTCATGGATGGACCCATTCATTGCCTTCCTCTCGGACGGCACCCTGCCCCAAGACAAGCATGAAGCACAACGGCTACGCCGCAAAGCCGCCCTTTACTTGCTCAGAGGTGGAAAACTGTATCGCCGAGGCCAATCATGTCCCCTACTGCGATGCCTGCCCATAGCAGAAGGGCACAAAGTGCTGAAATCGCTCCACAGTGGCATTTGTGGGAACCATGCAGGAGCCCGGAACCTTATGTTCAAAACGCTTCGCGCGGGGTATTATTGGCCAACCCTAGAGTGCGATGCTAAAGCGGTCGTTCAAACATGCCTTCAATGCCACAAGTTTGCAGATTTTGCACATCATCCCCCGGTACCTCTCTCTGTCATCATCTCGCCAGTCTCTTTCAGCCAATGGAGACTCGATTTCATCGGCCAACTCCCCACAGCCCCGGGACAGTTCAAGTACGTCATTGTCATTGTGGATTACAACACAAAATGGATCGAGGCAGAGCCCCTCGCAACAATCACCACTGAAAAAGTAATCAATTTTCTTTGGCGAAACCTGTACTGTCGTTTTGGAGTACCCCAAGCCATCATTACTGACAATGGCACCCAGTTCGACAATGACACATTCCGGGGATTCTTGTCCGACCAAGGCACAACAATCTTTTACACCTCCCCAGCACATCCCCAAACAAATGGCCAGGCAGAAGCTATCAACAAGCTCATCAAGCAAAACCTGAAGAAACGCTTGAATGAGGCCAATGGTTTGTGGGCAGCAAAACTCCCGGATGTCCTCTGGACACTCCGCACCACCCCTGCAACGGCCACGGGAGAGTCCCCATACCTCTTGGCTTATGGCACCGAAGCGGTAGTGCCAGTGGAAATGGAAGTCCCAAGTGAGCAAATCACAACTTACGACCCCGAGACAAATGCGACAGGGCTATGACTCAATATGAACCTCTTAGAGGAACGCCGAGACAAGGCATACCTCAGAATCATCAACAACAAGCAAAAAATAGCCCGGTACTACAACAAAAAAGTCGTATCTCGCCCCATGAAGGTAGGCGACTGGGTCATGAAAGAGGTCATTCCCCACCCTACTGGTCTCAAGGCAAAGTGGGAAGGACCACTCGAGATAGTTGACGCTCCGGGTCCCGCCACATTCTATCTCCGAGATTGTGATGGTCGCGTGCTGCCCCGCCCCTGGAACGGTCGCCACCTCCATCTCTATCCCAGTTAATTGCATTATGTATTTTAGCCCAGTAGCGGCACCAACAATGTACACTTCGCCCATTAAGTGCCATGAAGTGCTTTGCCATGTAAACACGCTACACTTCATTTCCATACAACGCCACCTATTCGCCCCATAGCGGCCCACCACGCTGCTAACGCGGTTCCCCTGGCCACCCCTTAACCCTAGCCAGCCCGACAACAAAACCCTTACTCCAAGCTTCCTACCAACATCACAGATATATGAACCGCCTCATTCACCCCTGATAAATCCAAAGACAAAGAACGCCACCAATTCATACCGTCAAACAGTGGATCCGCGTAGTAGCAATGAAGCTGGTTGCAAACAGCCAAGCGCTCGCGCCCACTCGATCGAGGGTGAAATGGGACGCTTCCCAAATCTGAGGTTTGTCGATCCCCTAAAACCCTATGACACTTCTCTTTAATTGACAGGTCACGGGAAGAAGCCCCTGTATCTGGATGATCCCCTCAGAGATCAAAGCAACGGCCCGCAACGCTCAGTGGCGAGTCTCCCCAATCAAGCGCGGACTGCCTCGCCACATAAGCCTCAGTCCCCAATCAAGCGCGGACTGACTGGCCACTTCGCGACAGTCCCCAATCAAGAGCGAACTGACTGGCCACTTCGCGACAGTCCCCAATCAAGCGCGAACTGCCTCGCCACATAAGCCTCAGTCCCCAATCAAGTGCGGACTGACTGGCCACTTCGCGACAGTCCCCAATCAAGCGCGGACTGCCTCGCCACATAAGCCTCAGTCCCCAATCAAGTGCGGACTGACTGGCCACTTCGCGACAGTCCCCAATCAAGCGCGGACTGCCTCGCCACATAAGCCTCAGTCCCCAATCAAGCGCGGACTGACTAGCCACTTCGCGACAGTCCCCAATCAAGCGCAGACTACCTCGCAACATAAGCCTCAGTCCCCAATCAAGCGCGGACTGACTGGCCACTTCGCGACAGTCCCCAATTAAGCGCGGACTGCCTCGCCACATAAGCCTCAGTCCCCAATCAAGCGCGGACTGACTGGCCACTTCGCGACAGTCCCCAATCAAGCGCGGACTGCCTCGCCACATAAGCCTCAGTCCCCAATCAAGCGCGGACTGACTGGCCACTTCGCGACAGTCCCCAATCAAGCGCGGACTGCCTCGCCACATAAGCCTCAGTCCCCAATCAAGCGCGGACTGACTGGCCACTTCGCGACAGTCCCCAATCAAGCGTGGACTGCCTCGCCACATAAGCCTCAGTCCCCAATCAAGCGCAGACTGACTGGCCACTTCGCGACAGTCCCCAATCAAGCGCGGACTGCCTCGCCACATAGCCTCAGTCTCCAATCAAGCGTGGACTGCCTCGCCACATAGCCTCAGTCCCCAATCAAGCGCGAACTGACTGGCCACCTCGTGACAGTCCCCAACCAAGCGCGGACTGACTCGCTAGAGCAACATTAACCTTGCCTTCTTGCCAACAGGTTTCCGGAACATCACCCCCATCACCTCGCGACTCTCGCGTGGGGACTTGGGGACTCGGCACCATGCCTCCTACTCCCGGGTAAAACCTATCTTCGGCATCTCTAGCAAAACTCCCCACCCAAGAACTCTCTCGGACTGGGGACTTGGGGACTTGTTAGTACATAGCCAAAATACTTGGCTAAGCCGAGAATACGGTACAATTACCCGGTCAAGATAGCCCTGGTGGGCCCTTCACAGACGCCCAAGGAAGAAAGGGCCGGCAACAAACCACTTGCCGAAGTCACTCTAGCGGCAAAACACCCCCAAAAGAGGAGGCACTCCAAAGGAGGGCAAAGAGTCCCACATTGGAAACAAGCTCAAGGTACACAAGCTTAGCCTATAAAACAAGCTCAAGGTACACACATCTAACTTAACTTACATACTGAGATATAAACTCTCTCTCACTTTCATTCCTCTACCCGTACAAGTGCACATAGCTCACTTAAGCATTGGAGAGTCGAAGACTGGGCTACCCCAGTCCCGACCCCGTAATGCTGTTACTTGTGCAGGTACCGAGTGAAAGCCCCTCAGGAATTCTACTTCGTTCCGCCTCGCGACCTCTTCCCGGCTCAGGACGTAACAGGTAGAAACAAATTGTATTTCCTTAATGATATAATTAACTCAACTGATTGATTGATTCAATTATTCAATTTACCATAATTAAATCAATCATTTTTAATTGATCGATTTATTTATGACTGATAAGGTATTTCACCAATTTGATTAAATGTCTGACTTCCTTTTTGATAATCAATTTGATTTGATTGATATCTGATTATCAATTGACATTTAATATTTGATTTTAATCGGGATTAAGGTGCGTCGTAGTCATGTAGCCGTCATGTGCCGGAGACGCAGCTTGAAGTCCATGCTTTCGATTTGGACAATTCTGGGCTAACTTCTTAGGCTCAATGCATGTAGGAATTCTAGAATTTGTAAGAATTCCTGAATTTGTTAGAACTCCTTGAATTTATATGGATCTACACATTTGTAGAGATTCCTCAATTTTGTAGGGATTCTCAAATATGTTGATGTAGGTTGGTAAGATTTTTAAACACTGAATGTATATGGAAAGATCCCTCGATACATTCCTTCCTCACCATGATGACTTTTTTTTCGCCTTTGGAATTTGATTTTGAATGCTTGAGAATCATGAGCAATTTGCATATTGGATTTGATCTTCATTTGAACAACTTCCATATGTGACTTCGAATTTCCCCATATTGCAACTATCTTGAATTGGTAGGTTCTGAATGAGAGATGAAAGTTTTTCATTTTCTTATCAATGTTGCGTGGATGATAATCTCTTAATTGGTATAATTGATTACCACCTTCCAAACTCATTGGATCTTCTACATGTAAGAAATCTTGCAATGGCTTGATAATCTCTTGACCAAATAGGAAAGTGAATGAATAATCACCTTATAAAATGACACAGTAGGGGTTGCCCTAATCACCATGTCCTCTTCCTTAGCTAGCCGTCCACACTTCTTCTTTTACTTTTTTTTTTGGTCACATAAGAATATAAGATGCATGTCGGAGCCATGAGTGGAGCTTGATCAAGGTATGCTATATGGCTCCATACAATTACGTTGCAGCACTCCTAGCCTCTCTTTTCTTTTGGTTTTTTTTTTTTGCAGGATTTTCGGCTCACAAGGTATGTGCGCACTGATCTGTGTCTCATCTCGGTGCAGTACAAGGCCAATGCAAACAAGAGCCGTGATGAACGAGTCCCCTTTAATCGACTATTGATTTTTCTCATGACGCCAATCTTTTCTTCCTTTTTCTCCTTTGTTTTTTTTTTGTTTCTTCTTCTTTTTGACAGCAGCTTTTTTAATTGCACACTTATTCAATGACTCTTTCTCCTTCTTTTTTTTGTTCGCGCTTCCGTTGCAGGTTTCTAGAGATAAACGAATTAGGTCAACGTGCAAGCCTCTCTCTTGAGTTGATTGTGTGGGCATTAAAGAGTTGCAGTCTCGACGACGATAGAAGAACGCGAACACCTAACCGCTTGATTTCTTCCACCATCGACGTGGGATAAATCGCTCAAAGTATTTAGGCTTTGCGTAACTCTGCGGCAATTGAAGAACACGAACACCTAACACCTAACCACTTGATTTATTCCACCTCCGACGTGGGATAAATTGCTCAAAGTGTTTAGGTTTGCGTGACTCGACGACAATTGAATAACACGCACACCTAACCGTTTGATTTCTTCTATGTCTCGAGCGTGGGATAAATCAAGGTTTTACGGACCTTGACGGCAATTGAAGAACGTGAACACCTAACCACTTGATTTCTTCCACATCTTGGGCGTGGGATTAATCGCTCAACGTGTTTAGGCTTTGCATACATAATGACAGACGACAAAATGAAGAACGCAAACAATCTAAATGCTTGATTTCTTCCATTCAAGGTGCTTAGGCTTTGTATATTTTTGACCGCGAAAGGAAGATTAGAATTCTGAAGATTGTGCAGAGGCTTCCTCTTTCAACTTTTGTATGTCCCTTCTTTGACTTAGGAGACACCTCCAAATTCTCGAGCCATAATGAATTTGATGTAGACTTTGATAACAAGCTCATTACCTTGTTTTGACACGACAATACTCAGAACAACTTCCCGAGCAAGCCCATTTTCTTGTTTTGTTATGACTGAACTCATAAGTATCTTCCAAGCTGCCTACGTACTCTTATGAGAAAGAGATCAAGTCATGACGTAGTTCAAGGATTTTTTTTTTGATTGGTGCCATATGCAGTTTATGCTTGGGCGGGCAATGAGGTCTTTTTTTTTTGCCATTTGCAATTTAAGCTCGTGCAGACAAGGAGTGTATTTTTATTTTTTTTGTCATTTACAGTTTATACTCGTGCGGACAAGGAGCGTTATGACTTTGGAGTGGTCTACATGAGGCTCGGCATGTTGCATGCCCCCAGCAAAGACATCGATGACATTGCTTTAAGTTGTTCATAGATGACGGTAGCATGATTTGACTGAGCCACGTCATCTTCAACGTCTAAACATATCTTTCCTTGTTGTGCTAGCTTCATGATGAGGTCTTTCAAGATGAAGCATTTCTCCACCGGATGATCGATGACACGGTGGTACTTGCAGTATTTTGGATAATTGACGCGATGCATCTCTTCTGGACACTTGTAGTCTGGCAACATCGGAATCTGGAAAAGGGTAACTTTTAGCTTCCAAGTCTTTTAGAGTTTGCCTCCTTGCTTGATCTTGAATCGACTGAAATTTCTTTCTGTCATGTGATTTGGCTCGTTTTGTGATCCTTGCAGTAGTTGTGTTGATTGCCAAAGACTTTTGATTCTCTAGGTCAATGATGTCACATTCTCTTTGACCAAGGCTAGCGAAGCTGAGTTCCATGTCATGAGCTCGAGTAACAAGTTATTTGAAGGTGCGAGACTTTATTCCTTGAAGAATGCACAACAAGTCCCAATGCATGCATTGTATGCACATCTCTACCGCTGACAATTCTGAGAGTTGATCTTTGCAGTCGAGACTTAGTGCACGCCAATGATTGATGAATTCTACAGTAGGCTCGCCCTTTCGTTGTTTTGTATTGGTGAGCTCTAACATACTCACCATGTGACGTGTACTAAAGAAGCGATTCAAGAACTCCTTTTCCATTTGCTCCCAGCTGTCAATGAATTTAGGCTCCAATTCTGTAAACCTTTCGAATGTTGTAACTCAGAGTGAGCGGACGAATTGCTTCACAAGGTAATCACCATCGGTGCTAGTGTTGTTGCATGTTTCGATGAAATGCGAGATGTGTTGCTTGAGGTTATCCTTGCCGTCAAATTGTTGAAATTTGGGAGGTTGATAACCAGTTAGCATTCTTAAATTGTCTAGACGTTTGGTGTAAGGTTTGGAATACGCCAATGTATCTTGAGACAAACCACCATATTGAGCTCTGATTGTGTTGGCAATCATGTCTTGAAGATGTTGAACTAACAATGAAACTAGGATGGAATTTGATTCTCCTTTTTGTTCGGAAGATGATCCACTAGAAGTGTCTTTCTTCTCGCCATGCAAATCATTCTCTTCGATGGTCTTTTGAAGCTTCTCCACCGCTTCAGTCAATTGAGCTATTTGAGTTGCTTGTTCTTCCACGGTTGTGACTCCAATCACCATGACTTGCATGGCGCAAGAGTCATCTTCTAGAATCGCTTCAATTTGATTGTCAAGAGGTAATTCCAAGTGTGAGCCTATCTCCAAATCAACTTTGACAGCGAGTGAGGGAGAATGTGCCCTTGAGTTCCCTAATGACATTGGACGACTTTGCTTAATGAGGTTTTCCCCCATTGTCATCAAGGCGGTGATCGGTTGAAGCAGCTTTGTGACATGTAGGTTGAATGTTGTGAGTTGAAACGACTCACTATGAGCAACAGGACGACCAAGGTTTCTAGGGATTTTCATAGTAGCTACCTTGTTGGTCTTGTTTGTCGATTTGATTTGCGCCATCATTGATTCCATATGATGAGGATGGCGAGATTGTTGGAGAATGAGATGAGAGGCAGAGATTGTCCCACTAGGCGTGCCAATTTTGTAAACACGAAAAATCTTGTAACAGATAACAGATTAACAAGTGTACAAAACAATATATTTATATTGATGAATTGCGGGTTACAATCTGTGATGACCTAACTAGGCAAGCAAGCTAGTAGGTGCATCTGTCCCATAAGCCCGGGAGAGATATGTTGCTATGCTTATATGTACAGAGCTACCACTTTATATTGAGACGCATTTTGGGGTGAAACCTCAAGAGCAAATTTGTGAGGGTTGTTAGACCCAAAGCGGACAATATCTCAATAGATAAGGCCGGGCTGTTACAATTGGTATCAGAGCTTGTCCCTGGCCGGAAGTGTGCTGACACGGTCGTCGGGCCCCAAAAGGTGGTTGGATTGTGATGACCACTAGGCAAGTAAGTTAGTAGGTGCATCAGTCCCACATCGCCCGGGGGAGATAGGTTGCTATGCTTATATGTGCAGAGCTAGCACCTTACATTGAAACGCGTTTTGAGGTGAAACCTCAAGAGCAAATCCATGAGGGTTGTTGGGTCCAAAGCGGACAATATCTCAATGGATTGGGCCGGGTTGTTACAGTTGGTCTCAGAGCTTGTCCCTAGCCAGAAGTGTGCCGACGCGGACGTCGGGCCGCAAAAGGTGGGTGGATTGTGATGACCTAACTAGGCAAGCATGCTAGTATGTGCATCCGTCCCACATCGCCCGGGGAGATAAGTTGCTATGCTTATATGTGCAGAGCTAACACCTTACATTGAGATGCGTTTTGAGGTGAAACCTCAAGAGAAAATCTGTGAGGGTCGTTGGCCCCAAAGCGGACAATATCTCAATAGACTGGGCTGGGCTGTTACACAATCTCTGTGGGTATTCTTTTACAAGAACTTCCTCTGATTTGATCTCCGACGTCAATTTGATCCAAGGGTGATGAGCACTTAGTCTTGAATCAAATGGTTTTAGTTTGGACTTTTTGTCGTGTTGACGATTTGTAGAAGTTGATTGACCAAGGGCCGTAGAGGCTTGTTCTTGATCAGACTTAGGCCACGAGCAATGTTTCACCTAGTGGTTTGTTCTTCGCCTTGAAGTTGGTGAAAATGTCGGCTATTTAGCAGCTTGGTGACTTTTAGGAGTTTGACAACTTCTAAGCTTTCGGATTGGTGAAAGGACCGGCTATTTGGAACCTTGGTAGTTCTTCACAAAGTGTTTTGAGACTTCTAAGCTTTCAAAAGTAATTTGTTCTCTCTTGCCGGAAATCATTCTCTTGATATGAGAGGAGGTATTTATAGTGTCGATGTTTATCCATAAATAAAATGCATTGAAGTCACCATTTGAATTGTATTTCCTTAATGATATAATTAAATCAATCACTTTTGATTGATTGATTGATTCAATTATTCAATTTACCATAATTAGATAATTGATCGGTTTATTTATGATTGATAAGGTATTTCACCAATTTGATTAAATGTTTGACTTCCTTTTTAATAATCGATTTGATTTGATTGATATCTGATTATCGATTGACATTTAATATTTGATTTTAATCGAGATTAATGATTTTGTTATTAACCGACCATTCACACGTTGCCACGTGTCAATTTCGACGATTTTTCAACTTTCCTAACTCACGAGCCACGTATTTATGTAACTTGTCGGGTCCATGCATCGCTTGAATAATTTAATGATTATTATTCTCGTTAAATTTATGCGTTAACAGCCGCATAGCATCCATATTTGGATATGAAGAAGGCTATGGTTTCGATACAAAACTAAAGCTTCATGTTTGGATAAGTTTCTCAAAATTATTATCAACTATTGAACATAGGGCAGTGGGAAGAAGATCGGAAGTGTATCACAATTACCAACACACTCATCTTGTAAATCCCCAACTCTACTTTCATAAACCTTTATGAGAGCCTTGAATAAAAAGAAACTGAAATTTTTAGGAAAAGGATCAGGAAGATTTTAAAAATATTGAATCAATTGCTGAGAGATTTTAGAGCATGAGAATATAATGGATGAAGATCAAAGTGTGCGGAGGTTGTATACCACGATGAATTCAGAAAGGAGACTGCTAGGTTTAATTAACAGTAAGGGTATTATCGTTACAGTTGTAAGGTGTAAAACTTGCAAGATCTACGTAACAATCAGCAGCTGGTTACATTCAGAAGCACCAAAAGAAAATGATAACCTCGACAAATGGTTTTCACATTTCACATTTCAGTACTGTCACAGAGCTGATAATAGCGCACGTGGGAATAAAACAGCACCACGTGGCGACGCTGGATTAAATCCCCACATCTTCAGGCACCGCATCGCATCCCTGCCTCCTACCTAATCACAGAGGCCGCAAAGCCGCCAGACCCCATCAAAAACCCAAACTCTGACTCTCCCTCTATCTCTGAGAGTGACTGAGAGAGAGCTATGGCGTCGCTCTCGTCGTCGGCGGCGGCGATCTCTAATCGGAGTCCGTTCCCCAATGCATTCGCGCCCAAGAAGATCGGCTTCTTCTCTAATCAATGCCGCGCATTACTTCTCCCTCAGCGCTCTCCTATTTGCAGGTATCGCCTTCTTCTTCATTTCTTCATTGATTTTTTGCTTGCTTTTGAAGCTTTTCATTTCAACTTATCTCGCTTTCATTAGACTGATAAGAGGAAGAACAACTGTGCTCTAGGTCTAGTATTTACGCGATTAAAGTTTGCCAGCATTGTTCTTCTAGGCCTTTTATTTTGCTTGAATTAGTGATCTCTGAATGTGTATCAAACAGAGAGCATAGGTTTGATTGTGAGGTATTCAAAAACTTTTCTGTCTTCACTTGTTTAGTAAGAAATTAAACACAGATTGTAGCTAACATGACTCAAGTAGGTTAGTTTAGTGTTTGATCTTCTAGTAGCAGTTAACCTGAAAGGTATATTGCAGGTTGGGCTTTGTTTCTGGGTTGGAAAGGAAAAAGACTTCTAAAACCCACATCTTTGCATCAATCGCAGGTTCATCCCCATTCCATCTTCCACAAATTTTCAAAATTTTCCGTAAAAACTTTTCCTCTAACTATGGTTTTCTTAACTTAATTAGTAGACACTCCGGTAGAAACATCTCCTGAGAAAGTTCAGCTTCCGAAAGGTGACAGTTGGTCTGTTCATAAATTTGGTGGCACTTGCGTTGGAAGTTCTGAAAGAATCAATAATGTTGCAAAGATAATTCTTAGTGATGAGTCCGAGAGGAAGTTTGTGGTAGTCTCTGCAATGTCGAAGGTAACAGATATGATGTACGATCTCATCTACAAAGCTCAATCACGAGACGAGTCCTATTTGACCGCATTAGATGCTGTTTTAGTAAAGCACAGATCAACAGCTGGCGATTTACTTGATGGTGATGAACTTGGTAGCTTCCTATCAGCACTAAATCAGGACATTTGTAACCTGAAAGCTATGCTTCGTGCAATATATATCGGTATTAAGCTGATCTCTCTCTCATACATACATGCCTTTTGTAATTGGAGGATTCCATTTTTTCCGGAATGTTATTGATATTTTTTAATCATGTATTATTTCTTTCAAACAATATAACAGTAGCAGCTCTTTGCAAATAGTGCTTTCTAACCTAAAAATAAATCTGACCTAAACCCTAAACATGGCAAGTGAAGTAAATTATTTGAAAAAATTATAAGGAGTTAAATGGTTCATGCTTACTGTTGTTCTGTTTATATTACAAAACTTATTCTGGTGACTAACTTCTTTACTGCTGGCAGCTGGTCATGCCACTGAATCTTTCACCGACTTTGTGGTAGGACATGGAGAGTTATGGTCTGCTCAGTTATTGGCATCTGTCGTTAGAAAGGTCTGATAATTGACTGTTTGATCATTTTTGGAAGCATTCACTGACTGCTTTTGTGTTCCAAACGGTCTGGTATACTAATGTTTTATTGTTGTTTAATTTCTCTTCAGAATGGAGTGGATTGCAAATGGATGGATACAAGGGAAGTCCTTATTGTTAACCCTACTGGCTCTGATCAAGTTGATCCTGATTTCGAGAAATCTGAAAAAAGACTTGAGCAATGGTACTCAAGAAATCCATCAAAAACAATCATAGCTACTGGTTTTATTGCAAGCACACCCCAAGATATTCCTACTACTTTGAAGAGAGATGGAAGTGACTTCTCTGCAGCTATCATGGGTGCTCTATTCAAGGCCAGTCAAGTTACAATTTGGACAGATGTTGATGGTGTCTATAGTGCGGACCCCAGGAAAGGTGTGTTTAACTTGTATTCTTGGTAGTAAAGGTCCTACACTGATCATTCTCTAATAATCGTCTATTTAAATGTTTACTAGCATGCACTATGTCGGGATAATATGATGAGCATTATATAATGTGGCAATATTACTGACTTCTGAGGGAGCTAATTAACGTCTATCAACTTTTCTTCTGCAGTTAGTGAAGCAGTGATTTTGAAGACATTGTCTTATCAAGAGGCCTGGGAAATGGTAAACCTCTATATACAGTTTTGCAGTTTCTGAGATTTGATTCATTCATAATGTTAATACGAAGTATATGTACACATGTAGTCTTATTTTGGGGCAAATGTTCTGCATCCACGCACCATCATTCCAGTAATGCGATATGACATCCCAATTGTCATAAGGAACGTTTTCAACATCTCTGCACCTGGAACAAAAATTTGTCGCTCTTCTACTACTGAGGATGAAGTGGACCAGAGTTTGGAATCCTTCGTCAGAGGGTTTGCGACAATAGACAACTTAGCCCTTGTAAATGTTGAAGGGTGAGCTGTTCATTACAGTAGTTACATTTCATTTCCTCTTGGAATATGAATAATGCTTTTCCCAATTTAATTATTGCTCTCCTTTTGTTTCTCTCAGAACTGGAATGGCTGGTGTTCCTGGTACAGCCAGTGCTATATTTTCTGCCGTTAAAGATGTGGGGGCAAATGTGATTATGATATCTCAGGTGAGCTCATTGTTTCTATTCTGGTGCATGATTGTTTGAAGCAGTATAACAATTTTATGATGCTGAATGGTGGGTAACTGTAGGCTAGTAGCGAGCATTCTGTATGCTTCGCTGTCCCGGAGAAGGAAGTAAAAGCTGTTTCTGAGGCTCTGCAATCTAGGTTCCGTGAAGCTTTGAATGCTGGGCGTCTTTCTCAGGTGCTTGAATTTGTTTGATTAAATTTCTTGTCCAGGTTACTTGGTATTGAATCTCAGTCTTATTCTTACTGATAGTTGATATTTGGTTCATTGGTTTACTTGAAAATTATGGAATTGGCAATGTTGCAGAACTCTTTGTTTTAGTCTTAGTAATGTATTGCAATTAAGTATTTGTGACTGGTTGAAAAATGTTGTGGTGCTAGTGATTTCACTTGAGTAAAATAAGTTGGAGCCTAGTGTTAAGTATGTAGTGAGTGGAATCAAGGTGATAATCTTACATAATCTAATCTAGATTGTATTGCTACTGTTAGTACAAGCACAAATAGTCTAATTGGACCTACAGTTGTGCAAAATTTATAACAACTATAACTCTTAAGTAGTGCAGGGAAAAGAATGCTTGTGATGATGATGTTGATATGATCAAATGGAGTATTCATTCTTAGCATCTCCATTACTGAGATTTTGAGTCCCTTACCTTTTTTTTTCTCTCTTCCCATTTTGAATATTTTCATGTAGTATCACCTTTTTTCCCCTAAATGTTGAACCTATTTTCAGGGTCTCTCAACCTCATCTTTTAACCTTCTCAGGTTCAAGTAATTCCGAACTGTAGTATATTGGCAGCAGTTGGCCAGAAGATGGCCAGTACGCCTGGAGTTAGTGCAACTCTTTTCAACGCACTGGCAAAGGTTTGAGATTTATTTTTTGTATATTCAGAGATATTTGAAACTTAATTTAAATGTCAAAATTGTTTGTATGACTATTTATTACGTGATTATAAAAGAATAACTATAGATAATATGGGTATTGTCTTCTAAACATTAGTCTTTAAAATTTTGTGATTCTCATAATCCCCAATACCAAGGTGTCTAAATTGTTTCCACACTGCAGGCAAATATTAATGTCCGCGCTATAGCTCAAGGTTGTTCTGAGTACAACATTACAGTAGTATTAAAGCGGGAGGATTGTATCAGAGCCCTGAGAGCGGTTCACTCTAGATTTTATCTCTCAAGAACCACTATAGCAATGGGCATTGTTGGACCAGGACTTATTGGTGCTACATTACTTGATCAACTGAGAGATCAGGTGCTGCTTCTTTCAACAAATTTCTTCTGTTGTTGTCATTTGCTTTCAATATTCTTTTATGTTATATCTACATCAAATTGCATGCTTTTCTATTACAGGTTTTAAAAGATTCTAATGTGGTCAATGATTTTATTACTGTGTGCTAGATTTCAGAATTTGTTATATTATTTAATTTTACTTTTACTCACCTATTAGAGCACCAACAAACCATTTCATTTTCTGTTTGTGGTGTTAAATGTAACAAGTAGTTACTTGCACAAAGAACATGGATTTTAACAAGTTGAAGTAAGTTTTCATAGCTAGTCCAGAAACACAAATATACAATCTGCAATTATAGAAAAGTTAGGCTGTGGAGTGTAGAAAAAGGATTGGTACAAAGGTGGGTCTAATTACTTCCTGTTTTACTCAATACTGCACTGATCTAGATCTGATCAGGCATTATTTTTCAGTTACCTCTCTCTCTCTCTCTCTCTACTTACACAAAATTTGTCTTATATACTTGTGTATAGTTTTTAGGTGCTACTCTGATGAATTAGATCTAATAAAGCATGATTTTGTAGTCTTTCTTTGCTGTCTATCATCCATAATTGCTGTCTTTAACATTTAGATTATGGGGCTGCTTTGATGGAAATTTTATCCCCTTTAATTTCATCTGTTGGGTTGGTAAATATCATTAAAAGCCTTTCTAATTTTTGCAGGCCGCAACCCTTAAGGAAGAGTTCAACATTGACTTGCGTGTAATGGGAATCACTGGTTCAAGGAAAATGCTTTTAAGTGAGACGTAAGTTAAGTCCTATAATTGCAATATTCATAAATCAAATGATGGCTTAATTGAGCTGGATCTCTTCGCTCTTGTGTGTGTGTTAGTTGCTTTTTATGGTGTTGTGCGTACTAGTTTACTTTTGTAATGGAAATCATTCTTTCTTAGTCACATTTCTTGGAATTTTTGTTTTCAAAATACACGTGTGTGTGTGTTCTAGTTTACTTTTATAATGGAAATCATTCATTCTGTAGTCACATTTATATTTCATTCTACATACAATGGTGCAGGGGTGTTGACCTATCTAGATGGAGAGAACTTCAAACAGAAAAAGGAGAACTGGCAGATATGGAAAAATTTGTGCAGCATGTACACGGGAATCATTTTATTCCAAATACTGTTATAGTTGACTGCACAGCTGACTCTGTCATTGCAAGCCATTACTATGACTGGTTGCGGAAAGGAATACATGTAGTCACCCCCAACAAAAAGGCGAATTCAGGGCCTCTTGATCAGGTAAGTGTCCTTTGTATGTGTGAGCAAACTCCTGAGGTTTTATCAAGGTGACATTAGATTATTGCAAAGTTTGGTTTTCAGAGTTTATATGATTTGGCTTAACTGAGAAAAGTACAAAGCATCCTGATTATATCCATCTTGATAAGTACCATTTGAGATGTCTTGCCAGGACCACAGTTATTATGGTCTTTATAATAAACATGCTACTAGTAATCCTCATTGCTCACATATGAATACAAACTTTCTTCCTTAAGTTGAAGCATGATAATGCAATCTGAATGATTTTCAAGTTTTGTTATTTGAATACACAATGGCTTCTGCATCAAAAAAAGTGGTGGGTTAATACCAATATCTGTAATATTTGTATGTCCCAAAGATTTTATTATTTGACTCTTTGGAGTTTGGACTTCTTTCATACCATACTATAGTGTATATGCTTTTGTGGTGCTGCAGCGTTACCCTATATGGAATTAGCAGCAAAAGAACAAAAAACCTTTGCACTTTCGTACTTTCATTTGACTATCACCAAGTATATTTCTTTTTTTTTTTTTTTTGGAAATTATCCAGTCTAAATTCATTATTCTTACAGTCAAATTTTACTTTTGCAAAGGCAGTGATCTTGTTCATATTTTCTATGGGTTTTGACTTCCGCCCTCATGATTTATGACATGATTGTTGTCCATCTCCAGTATTTGAAATTAAGGGCTCTTCAACGGCAAACGTATACACATTACTTCTATGAAGCCACTGTTGGTGCTGGTCTGCCAATTATCAATACATTGCAAGGACTCCTAGAAACAGGGGACAAAATATTGCGTATTGAAGGCATCTTCAGGTATGCTGACGACTTTTGGTTATCTTCTCAATCAGATTTGAAATTATACACTATTAGCACCCATATAACCATATCGATCTTGATGTTCAGAAACCCACATGCTGTAGTATGGTGAACTTAAATCTTGCATCTTTGGTTTGCTTTTGCAGTGGGACTTTGAGTTATATCTTCAACAACTTTGTAGGAGGACGAACCTTTAGCGAGGTGGTGGCTGAGGCAAAGCATGCAGGGTTTACTGAGCCAGATCCAAGGGATGATCTATCTGGAACAGATGTTTGTAGGAAGGTAATGTGTGCCGGATTTTCGTCCACTGACTCTCTAGGCCTCTAATGCTATGATGTTTGTGTGTTTGGTCAGTAGATCCCCAAAGATACTTTGATATTACAAACAAAACCTGAGTTCCCTATTATGCTGTTATTTCTCATCTCCAAACTTGTACCTCAACTACCATGATTTTTGTCATTGCTTTGGTGTAAGATTTCCCCTCCTAAGGTATCCTTCAAATGCAGGTAATAATTCTTGCTAGGGAATCTGGTCTTAAGCTGGAACTCTCTGACATTCCTGTTGAAAGCCTTGTGCCAGAACCATTGAAGGTAAAAATTTGATCTTGCCCTTTGTTCACCATGCCTTACCAAGTGCCTAAGAACACATTGGCATTGAGTCTTGGATATATTTCAGGGTAGTGCATCAGCAGAGGAATTCATGCAGAAACTTCCACAGTTCAATCATGACTTGGCTACGAAAAGACAGATAGCTGAGGATGCAGGGGAAGTAAGTATCTAAAATGTCTATTGAATATTTCCGATTTGCTTGAGTATCAGTCATGTAAATGAAAACTATGAACTTATAACTCAATATTTCTCATTTGTATAAGTGCAAAAATAGTATCATACCACCGTGCACTATTACTTGCATTGTTTTCTGGCATTCTAAATGGGTTTCTGAATGATTTATTGTTCTTTTTTCTGGCATTCTCAATGCCACTCTCACTTTCATTGTTCTTTTTAAATGATTTATTTTTCTTTCTTCTGTTGTGACTTGTGATATTGAAGGGTTGTTCTTTTTGTTGTGACTTATGATATTGAAGGTCTTGAGATACGTTGGAGTGGTTGATGTAGTCAACCAGAAGGGAATGGTGAAGCTTCAAGCATACAAAAACGATCACCCATTTGCTCAATTATCAGGAGCAGATAACATCATTGCTTTCACAACAACAAGGTATAAAGACCAGCCGCTAATAGTCCGTGGACCAGGAGCTGGTGCTGAAGTTACAGCCGGTGGAGTCTTCAGTGACATATTGCGGCTTGCCTCATATCTTGGTGCCCCATCATAGTTGATGTGTGTGCCCATACGGTTCATAGTTTCTACGGTTGGCCAAACCAATTGTACTTAAACTTGTAATGTATGCCTGCCTTATCTTGTAGTGGATGTAATAATTATTCTTACCTGTAGGTAAATTTCCGATCTAGTAATTTTGAATTAGGACGCACCATGTTATTTTAATCTCGATGAATAAAAAATCAAAGATGAGGGAAAAAAGTCCTCTTCTCGAGCTCCTGAAAGTATCAATCAGTTTCAATTTCCGATCCTGGAAGTGGATTATTCGGTTACATACGTTACCTGTTTGAACTTTTACTGTGATGATTCCTCTTAGATGCTTGAATACATTAGTATCTTTAATATGAAGTTAAACCAATCTGAAATTTCGTCTCTTCCACATAGCTGAGGAGTTACCAGAGCCATTAAGAACCGGAGTGACCCATTGTGATGTGATCACAGAACGAAGGAAACCGAGTACCATCACTTTGCTTGTTCACCACAAGAAAAGAATAATCAGGTTCCACAATGAACTCTGGATGCCTTCGTTAATCTAGAAAAATTCTGCCACTCAAGTTTGCAGCTAAACATCCATTAGTTATTTTCTAATCTAAAGCTCTAAAGCTCTGTTGAAACTTGATGAAATATATTTTTTCGAATACTATTGGTACATACATACATCCATCCATTTCTGGATACCTTCCTAGATATTGTTGTCTTGTAAACAAACTTTCGTTCATCTGAACCACAATCTTTTCCTGCCCGTCGAGGAAGAGGACTTAGGCTTCCACAAGACTTCTACTACCTGCCAAAAAAAAAACAGTAAATGTTATTAATATTTATATCCCACATTGATATCTCAAAAAATGAAAGATTTACAAAGGTACTACTACTGGAAGTGGAGTTGTATTGGCCATGATCATTTGGTCTAGTTATAAGTGGAAGATCAATTGTCGTGTAAAAAAACTTGAAAATAATAATAATAATAATAATAATAATAATAATAATAATAATAACACCAAGGGATGTCTTACATATGGATATATACCCTCGGATGTAGGCAATTGCAATGCTTCCTTCAAGTCATCCCAGGATTCGATGATTCTGGGAAACTCATCATCACGCTTCGAGGCAAATCAGGCAATATATAGCCGCCAATATTATAACCTAACAATTGAAATCTGGTAACAAAATATGCATTGACCCTTATAAGTTGTACACTAGGAAATGAAGAAGGTGTGTCCATCATTAGCAGAGATAACAAGGACAACTCATTCAAGTTCCTTGTAAATGCCCAGCGAGAGGCCGGTAGTACTCATAATGGCAAGCCAATCTGGTTTCTGGAAACCATAACCTTTGGAGTACTAAACCCTAAACCATGTTACCCCTCATACAATAGGGACTCTCCTTCTGAACGACTACTTGTCCAGAATACATACTTGTTTCAATATACAACTACTAAGTACTAACCCAACAGAAGTTTGCCCATTAACAACATCAACAAATGTAAAGAAAAACAATATCACAAGAAAGAAGAGCATTTTATAGCACCAAAGTAAATCACATTCTAGACACTGCAAGTGGAGTGGTAGTCAACAAAATAGAAGCAATGTTCAATATGTCCGCATGTCCAGATCATATCTGAAGCTCATTGGTTAAAAAGGGCGGTCAATTGATCTTGGGACCAAGGTAAAACTTTTGATCCCTGAAAAACCTTGAAAGCACTTCTGCCTTGTCAGCTGAAAGGTCCGTGTTTTCCAGAATGTGCTCCTTCGATTCCTTAGCAATTGCTTCAATTGATCCTAATGCTTGGTTAAGCTGATCAAAATTGCCAGAAAAATCTTAGTTTTAGTTACGCAGTGAAGAACACAAGATATAGGAATAAGTCATATAAGCCTGGACTATGAAGAGTAATGTACCGCATTTGCATCATGATTATCGATTCCTGGTATAGATGTGACCACTCTTTGAAATACGCCTGCTGTTTGCACATATTGCTCTCTCTATTCAAACCAGAAATCCCAAGATGGTTTTAGCAAAAGAAATGTGCATAGTAGGCCATCAGAACCAAGTGTAGAACATAAGATCGTTAATGTTTGTATTGACAGTACACCAACCTGAGCCTTCAATTTTGTTGTAACATCCTCTCGCTTGCATACTGTGATCAATTGGTTACTAAGAAATTTTTCACAGGAAATCCTTAATTGACCGAGTTTAGAGAACAAGATTTACCTCCGCGAGCATAAGCAATCCTTAGCATCTTCTCAAAACCCATCTCTAAGTCTTTAACCGGAACAAATGCCGGCTTACCAAGCTCCAATCCGGAACTTCACATGTTCAAACCACTGAAGATTACTGCTAAGCTCTAACAAGTGCACTGACACATTTCCTTGAACAAAAAGTTTCAAATAAACTCACTTGAAGTAAGAGCGAACAAACAAGTCATTTTGCTCCTTGGTTGGGAGGGTACAGATAACATAGAGATGTGCAAATTGCTGCTTCAGTAATTGAGTTCTGTCAAGGATTCACATCAAACTCGTCAAATTAGGACAAGCAGAATCGCACCAAAAGCGAGAACAATTTGGTCACCTGGCGAAGATTTCGGAGACATTAGTTGTATCCAAGCTTGTGACAAAGATGAATGCCACTGATGAACCTCCACAGTTGAAAATGAAGTCCTGCAATGCAATTGAAACCATCACCGCGCTTAAGCACCAAATTTCCCTTCAAAATAACATAGTAAAATAGTATGCAGAAAATAAATTACTGCTGGAATTGAGGCAAAGTTAAGCCGGAAAGAATTTGCAGCGAGGAAATTGGAGATGAAGTTTATGAAAGACGGATGCTGTTCGTTCCTCCATGCGTTTCTCATCAGACAAACCCCAGCTGAAATCACCAAAAGCAACATTTAATCCATTAACTGAAAGCCAAAATTCGCATTCATAGCGGAAACCCTAAGCTAATCACACTTGGAAATTGGACTCAAACTCAACCAAATCAATCCAAATTCCAATTCCTTTTTCTTCGTCTCCGATCGGAACAAAATTAGTCTTAGATCTCAAAGAAATTCAATTCAATTGATAAGTAATTTTCGTTTCCTTTCAAGATTTTCCGACGAACGGACAGTCCACCGGCAGAAACGATCGGAGCAAAAATTAAAGAAGCGAACAAGAAAGAAAAGCTAGGAAACGAAAATGAGCGGAATCAGTACGATTTGAAACGAAAATTACAGGAATTTGTGGCCTTTTCCGGAATCCGATTCGTCGGTTTCATGATCGCCGATCTTCAAAAACTCAGAGAGAGAGAGAGAGAAGCTAAGCGGGAAGCAGTTTGATTTGGGTGGCCTTTGAAATATATCGAGCGCGGTGGTTATCTGTTTTTATTTACGGATTTGCCATCAACTTAGACCCGATAGGTGACGAGCCCGACCCGGCCCACTTCATATTCTTTTATTCCCCCAAATCAGTGTTCAGTTTCAGAGTAAAAGAGAATGGAGTCCTCAATCTCCTCCGTTTCAACCTCCTCAAAATCCAAACGCCTCTTATTTGACCGCCGTTACGGTTGGGTGTATGTCTCTCTCTATGTATATATATATATTTGATTTTTTAATTTTGTATTTACCTAAAGTAATTGACTTGGTAAATGTTAAATTTGCAGAATTGATGAATGGAAAGACCCATCGGAGGAAGCTCTGGCCGGTGGCCGTGGAATGTAAGTTCCTCACTCTAATTTTATGACCCGGAGTTTATTAGTTAGAAACGAAAAAGAGAATTGAGAAATTTTTATTATGTTTGATGAAGTAGTCAATTTCAAGACTAAAATTGTTGTTGTATTGGGTTTGGTTTAGGTTTTGCATACTGCCTTTAGCAAAAGCTGCCGTAAAGATGGTTTCGGAGTCGGTATGTTGGAAATTTCAGCTCCTTCATAGTTCATACATTTCCTGGGATTAGTGTTATGCATTTTGCTAAATCATGCAGTTCAATGTTAGTGCTCTGATCAGTATATAGTTTTATTCTACTTGGTCAGCTGTATGAGACTTGCGCGCTTTCTTCAGTTGTTGTCAGGCTTATGACGCCGATTAGGATGTGCTATTTGATGAGTGTAGATGTTGATACTAGTATGACAAGGGTCATTGATGCTTTAGAATAGTTTAGATTATGTTTTTATAAGATGTCCAGTGTAGCTACTTGGAAAACTGGTCGTGGTTCATAGGAGCTAGGAAATTAGCCAGGATTGTTGTTGTGATTTCCAATATTGAGACTTAGCTCTCAAGTTGCCTAGAACTCGAAGTTTCTCTATATTGGTGGTCCTGATAATTATGTTGCCACATGAAGAACAGTTGATTAGGAAATGTGCAGATTGTTTTATTGGTGATCAAGGATATACATAGGGATAGGATAATAAATTATAAAGGTTCAGATAAAGACTTTCTGTAGCTACAACTCCCTAGTAACTAGGAGTGGAGTCCTTTTGGGAATTTCTGGCTGTGGAGGTGGCTATTCCCAGGATTCAGGAACAACCTCAGCAAGTAGGGCAAAAAATTTGCATTTAGACATTGTCATGGAGAGATAAATGGCAATGGCCTTGTGAGATAGATAGAATACAAGAACATGAGTTTGCTTGTGCAAATACATTATGTGTGGATATTCTTTCTATAGGTCTATCACCCTCTCATGCCTAACTCTCCTGATTTACTAGGTTGCAGTCATCATGAGATAAGTTTTTTTACCAGATTGGTATTTTATCTGGATGACAGTCATCTTACTTGCTTATGGCTACTGTCAGAGTATTCCTTATATAGACATGTATATATATGAAGTTAAGTCGATAAAGTAGAAAACAGCAGGATGCATCATAAGTGTATATGTGTGCTGTCTACGTGCTATACTCACTTGTCACGTACATTATGCTCCTAGCAAAAAAATTGGGTATTGATGACCAAGACGACGTAGTGAAATGTTATCTTGTCTGCTGTGCACTGTGTGAGAGGTTGTGTAGTTTGCCCAACTCTCTATTTTGACCTACAAAATATTATGATGACATGGATTAAAACTAATTCTCATTAGACTAGTATACAAAGTCATCTCTCTTATGTTGTATGCTTATCTCAAGTGGCTGTGCTCCTGTGAAACGTAAGGCATTATGTATAATGAAACTTGCAAAACATAACAACAGTTCTTCATACTAGAAGGATAAATTTCATTTCTCTTATGTCCTTTCCTTCTTTCGTACAAATTAGTCTTGCAGAAAGTCAGCAGTAAAAGCTCTTGAAAAGCCAGAACAATTCTCACCTCAGCTACTGCAAGCTAGTTTAAATGATTTGTATTATTATGCCTTTCGCTAAATCATGCTGATATTAGTACTCTGATCAATATATAGTTTTATTATACTTGGTCAGCTGTATGAGACTTGTGCGCTTTCTTCAGTTGTCATCAGGCTTAGGACACTGATTAGGATGTGCTACTTGATGAGTGTAGGTGTTGATACTAGTATGATTTAGAACTTACCAAAGAAAATTCAGAAAGACGAGGGTCGTCGATGCTTTAGAACGGTTTAGATTTTGTTGTTATAAAATGTTGTCTGTTTAGCCAACTGGTTATGGCTCCCAGGAGCTAGGAACTTAGCTGATGTTTCCAATATCAGGACTTGACCTGGACGTTGTTGCTCTATATTGGTGGTCATGATCTTTATGTTGCCACATAAATTTAATAAGGAGATCTGCGGGTTATTTTACTCTAGCTCAAGATATGTTCATCATGATAAGATAATGGATGATAATGCTTCAGATAAAATCTTTTTGTAGCTAGAACTCAATATTAATTAAGAGTGGAGTCTTTGTGAGGATTTCTGCTTTAGAGTTAGGTGATCCCAGGATTCAGGAAAACTGTGTGCAAGAAGAGTAAATGATACCATCTTAATGTCTTAGCAGCTTTGCCATTAGATATTGTCCTGGAGAGATCAGACTGTGGCTTTTTGAAATACAATACAAGATCAGTTTGCTTGTGGGCTTCACTATAATACACCTGAATTGTAGCAAATACATTATATTTACATCCTTTTTTTATAACCCTTATCATGCCTAACTCTTCTGGATATGTTTGGTTGCGGTCATCAACAGATAAGTTTTACCAGATTGGGTTTAAGTTTTAATTTTAGTGACAGTCATCTTACTTGCCTACGGTTACTTTCCAAGTTTATGAAGTAGATACGAATTGTAGCAAATACATTATATTTACATCCTTTTTTTATAACCCTTATCATGCCTAACTCTTCTGGATATGTTTGGTTGCGGTCATCAACAGATAAGTTTTACCAGATTGGGTTTAAGTTTTAATTTTAGTGACAGTCATCTTACTTGCCGGTTACTTTCCAAGTTTATGAAGTAGATACGAATAGGTTATGCAGATGCAGTATCCTAGATAAAGTAGGAAGCAGTAGGATTCATCATGCATATATGTATGCTGTGGACGTGCTTACTCCATCTTGCTACTTGTCTCGTATATTATACTTCTAGCAACAAGATTGGGTATTGATGACCAAGATGACTTGGCAAAATGTTCTCTTGTGTGCTGTGTACTGTCTGCAAGTTTGTGTTTTGCACTTTTGCCCAAACTCTCTTTTGTGAACTGCAAAATAGTTCTTACATGACGTAGATTAAGACTGTTAGCATATTGAATGATCTCTCATATGTTATTATCTCGAATGGTGGCCGTCCTCTTGTCGGACACAAGTTATTATGTGTGATGACACTTGTTAAACATAACAAGCAACAATTCATGCAAATAGAAGAATAAATTTCATTTCTCTTATGTCTTCTCCTTCATTCGTACAGGTTAGTCTTGTAGCAAACACAGCAGTAAAAGCTCTGGAAAAGCCAGAACTATTTTCACCTCAGCAACTGCAAGATAGTCTTAAGGATCAGCTTCACAAAATCACATTTTCTTTGCCAAAGCCAGACTTGAATTTGATACTCGATGGGAAATTGTCTCAAGCTGCTAGTTCCTCATCTTCAAGTGGAAAGCAGTAATTCACAGACGACTTAGATTGTTTTCATTTCTTTAAATCCTTGATTGTATTATACAAGGTTGTAACAACATTGTATATCAAGCACTCAAGCAAATGACATGTCCTTTCCCGTTTAACCATTTTGAAGATAATCATGCTCATGCCCCTGCCTAAGTTGATGATTCTGAAGCTACCTGAGAGCGATTCTTATTTTGGGGTGTTATTATTCACTTTGCTCTTATTTGTTGGAGTTCAAAATGAACACAATTAATTTTGCTAGTCATTCGATTGAATCAACCACATAGGGAATGTCATTTTGGAAATATCTCTGCTCACAGCCTTCTCTATTCTCATGTAGGTCAGCAAATTCTCGTTCTCACAAAAAAAAAAAATGTAAGCGAGCAAATTCTCAGGCAAACCAAGGGACTACTTGGCACTCCCTCCACCACTCAGAACACAACATAACATCACCCAATCACAACCGACTTTCACTTCAACTAAACCACAGTGGAGCACCTTATCATCCCTCACAGCCGATCCAGATTTCCACAACTTTCCAGTGACTTGGCATAGTTAGTTATAGTCACACTCTTTTACTCCATTACATGGGCAGCGCTGAGCCTCCCGCTCTTATCCTACACACACTTCACCGCTTAAAATGCGCACCCTCTTCCTCACTCTGAGGCCACCTCCATCTCCGCCGTCCCTCTCTCCCTTCTCCTCCCCCAAACCCAACCACCACCGCCTCCACTTCCTCTCCCCATGCTCCTCTCTCAAGCAGACCAACACCAAGACCACCCGCCTCCAGAAGCCCACCGCCGCTCCGCCGCAGAGCCTCAAGTGGCTCTTCAGCAACCCCAAGCGCGACGACGGCGCCGATATTGAGAAGACCGGCCGAGGCGGCGGCGGTGATGATGAGGGCGAGGGTGAGTTCGCGCTTAAAGGTACAATCTTGGCGGGGCTGTTGTTGGTTGGGTTGGTTGGGGGGTTTGGTGCGGCTGGGTATGTGTATAAGGATCAGGTTAACGCCTTCTTGAATCAGTTTACGACTCTCATTGAAGGTAAACGTTTCTAAATTTCAGTACCCTTTTCGACGTTTTAGCTTCATTTTGCTTTGAATTGTGTGGATTAGTGGTTAGATTTGTGTTTTCATTTGGGAATCTATGAAAGTTTGACTTAGGATTGGGCACACTAGTGCATGGAAAATTCATGTGATTTTGTTTTGATGGTCTGCATTGACATATTGGATTGTTTGCTCATCTAATGCTGAACAAGTTTGAAAATTGTAATGCTCAACAAGTTTGGATTCTAATCGCGTAATGCTGAACAAGTTTGAAAATTTCGAGCTGGATTGAGTGTTTTGATCGGTTGTGTACTCTTCATTACGTTTCTGTATTAGGAGTTCTAGATTTTTGTTCATGCTGATTAGTCTTTATTGGTGAAAGAAGAATCTGTTGCGTGAACTTTGAACCAGTTGCTTCTTATGAAAATCTGTCAAAAACACGCAACAGTTTGGTTTGTCATTGCCTTGCAAAATGGAATTCTCATCTTCATTATGCCTTGTCTTCCCCTTACTTTAAACAAAAATAGGTGGATAACTAGCGTATTGCAAGTGTAGTAAGAGTTGGGACATGTATCAAAAGAAATTGTACCACAGTAGTGTAGGGTATGCTCAGTGGAAGCTTCCCCTAAGAGCAGGGATCTTCATGTGAGTAGCTTTAATCATGATGAACCAGATCATCCTCAGATTTCAAAAGCATCTAGTAATTCTCTCAAGCCACATATATCGCAAAACACAATCAATTCAAGCTAACAAGTAACAACAGTATAGAGTTTCCTAATCCACAAGTTAGCGATAGCCTGCCAAAGTTTATGGTGCCCAATTCTTAAGGAAACAATGCTAAGAAGTTGCTGGCATTTTGTTCTAAATACTGCAACTGGAGTACAACTAGCATCACCTCCAAATACCTTTATAATAGCTAAATTTTGCAGTTCTGTAATCATGTTGTGCAAGTCATATACATACGACCAAATGCTTTCTTTTCCGAGGTTCTCCTATTGAGGTAAAAGTGCAGTGTAGTGCATGCTTTACTTAATTTGTAAAGCTGTTGCTATGGTATTTCCCCTTCAACAGCTCTTCTTTAAAGTTTGGACATAAGAGTTTGTCCTTTGGGCCTTACCGGGATCAAGCCCTACTGGGTGGTAAAAGAAGAAAACGTATAGTATCCTCATCATTTGTGATATGTTGTGAAACCCTTATTCATGTCTTTGTCCCTTGCTTGGTTATCCTTTTTGCAAAACCAGAATATGAAGCATAACTGCTGTGCTTTTATTTATTGGTTTCACTTAAAAGTTCTATATCCCTAACCTCGTAGAGCTTTTGATGCACAGGTTATGGTCCAGCAGGATATGCATTGTTTGTAGCAGTTTATGCAGGACTGGAAGTATGAATCTGATACCTATTCCTTGAATATATTGCTATAATCCTTTTTTGGCTATATTCTCTGAACTCGACTCCTTCGTAGCCTGTCATAACAATATTCAACATTTCAAGAAATTCTTCATATCATGTATTTCAGATGTCTATAGATAATTAAACAGTCTTATCTCAACATCTGACACATTGAAATGTAGTTTTCCTATATGCTCTGAACTTGACTGCCTCATAGTCTGTCATAATAATATTCAACATTTCTAAAAGTTCTTCATATCATGTATTTCAGATGTCTGTAGATAATCAAACTGTCTTATTTCAGCATCGGACACATTGAAATAATGTTTTCCTATATGCTCTGAACTCGACTCCCTCTTAGTCTTTAATAACAATATTCGACATTTCTAGAAATTCTTCATTGCATCTTTTCAGATCTCTGTAGACAACCAGACAGTCTTTTTCAACATCTGTCACATTGCAAAAATGTTTTCTTATATGCTCTGAACTCGACTATCTCATAGTCTTTCATAACAATATACAATATTTCAAGAAATTATTCATCTCTTCAGTGTCTGTAGATAATTAAACAGTCTTATTTAACATCTGACACATTGAAATATTGTTTTTGTAGATCCTAGCGATTCCAGCTGTTCCATTGACCATGTCAGCTGGTCTTCTTTTTGGCACAGTTGTTGGCTCAATTTTAGTCTCTATTAGCGGAACGGTAAGTTAGTTACTTTACAAGCTTACAGAGATTAAACTATTATTATCTGTACTCAGTTTTAAACACAGATATTATTTACCCATTTCAGGTGGCCGCTAGCGTTGCTTTTCTGATAGCTAGATATTTTGCTCGTGAACGTATTCTTAAAATGGTTGAGGGAAACAAGAAGTTTCTTGCAATCGACAAGGCTATCGGGGAAAATGGCTTCAGAGTTGTCACTCTCCTTCGTTTGAGCCCTTTGCTTCCTTTTTCTCTGGGGAACTATTTATATGGACTGACATCTGTAAAGTTTGTCCCTTATGTCTTGGGAAGGTTCGTTCTACCGTACTTCTTGTTCTCTTGATTGATTTTTGATTTCCTATATTTCTAGTTGGTTGTTATACAAATATTCTTACTCGCTGGTCTTGAGCGTACCAACTGGCTGAGCCTTAGGGCCTGTTCGAGCTTAGCTCAATTTGTAGGGCTCTTAGCCTGATTTTTTTGTCAGCCTAATTAGTGGGCCAGATGCTTTATCCAAGCTCAAATTGTTCTATTTGACGGGTTACTTTGGACCAGCTTGAAGTGTAGAAGCTCTAAATGGGGTTGTTATCTTTGTGGCTTGAACTCATTACTTTAAGTCACTAATTGACTGTCCTACTAAGCTTAGACTAAAAAAATTATTATTGAATGTCCTTATGCATTCATGTTGCTGTCAACTTTTCTCATAGGGGTTCAAAACTTTTTCTCATAAGGGTTTAAAAACACTTTCACGTTCCCAGAGTCCCAAAAGTTTAGCTTGAAATGTCCTATCCTAAAATAATTGTCATTATTTAGAAGTCATAGAAGCCTTGCAGTATATACAATATTAGTTCTTTTCTTGCTCTTCAGTTGCAGTTTTTATGTTTATGATGTAAATATATAGGCTTCTTTCAAGTTTGTAAAGATTATTAAGCTGTTCATAAACCATTGGAAAAATGAGGATGATGGCCATCTGGTATTTTCATTAAGAAGTAGTAGTCTCTAATGTCATGAACTGTATAAGATGTTTTTAAACTTTTATTCTCTAGTCCTAAGCTTATATAATCTTCTTGCAGTTGGTTGGGGATGCTTCCAGGAACATGGGCTTATGTGAGTGCAGGTGCATTTGGGCGAGCCATAATTGTGAGTTTCTCTCGTTATTTCCTGTTGTGTTGTGGTAATTCTATGTCAGCTAAACCTGCGTTAACATGTTCTCTCAAGTTCTATATCTTTTTACTAGGGGTGTGAGTTCGGTGAGTGGGTATGAACTATGAAGAAGGAATTAACCTTTTTTTTTTCGATACGAAGGAATTAACCTTACTGGAAATCAAAATATCAACCATTCATTGACACGATGGATCCAAACAAAAATATTCATTGAATTCTCGACTTTTACTTCATTTAGTTTAATCATCAAAACTCACTTTCAGGTTTTTTACTAGATATAATATTGATGTTGATAGATTTCTATGCTTATCTTCAAGCTAAGAATCCATCAAAATAAGATACAGAGTAACCATAGTACAAAAGATGTTAATTGTAACACAATTTTAGATATATCTGGTAGTTCTGAGTAGAGAGAAAAAGTGTCGAACCTTAGTGGGTTATTACTTGATCGGATGGATTGATAGGTACCAGATGCAATTCAGGTATCAAGCTTGATATGGTTCTGTGGTTGATGTACTAGTCTGGAAAATTGAAAAGTGTCAGATAACATCAAGATCCATAGGTTTCATGCTTGCATCTACAACACTGGGCTCTAATGTAATAATGCATGTGATATGAGCGTAATGCTAAAAATCGAAGAACTTGAAATAATTAGAATAGGTGAGAAGATGGTCTCGAAGGTAATCTCGAATGCAAGATGGACTTTTTACAGTTCATAGTTTCATGTAGATCAGTGAGTCTCTCTTTATAATAAGCCCATAGTTACAACTTACAACCATCCAGATATCTATTTCCTTGCCTAAAATAAGTTTCTGATAATTGGTCTTAACATTGCTGCTCCATATGTAGAAAGGACACTTTGGAGTTAAATTTGACAGTTTTTGTGTTTCCTTCTCCTGAGATTTATATCCGTCTCTAAATTTCATTTCATTTTATTGAAAATTCTCTTGGTTGATGTTTCAGCAAGAAGAATCTGATGTTGGATTGCCGGGAGGAAATGGTCAGCTGTTGACGCTAGCCGCTGGACTATTAGTCACAGCATTAGCTGCTGCTTATGTAACACGATTAGCAAAGGTAATTCCCATATCAACAAGCATTATACTAGGAATTTTTTTTATCTTATTCGGAAGCGTTACATAGTTCACTAGGTAATATGCTTCACAAGAGTAGTCCAATTACAATACTGAATCAGCCATTTCCACCCACTAGCTTAGTTACAATTTGTAATGCTGGTCGTAACTTGGAGACAGATTAAAGACGAGTGCTAGAAGAACCACATTAATGATCATATTTCTAATATAACTATACAAGTGTCTCCTACCTCTGTTAGATCTAGTGCGCCGTTTGCTACCTAAATGTTAGTTTTACAATGGAAGCAAGATGCCAAGTTAAAAGCTGGGTTGTATCCATCTTACTGTTCTCTTGAAAAACTGTTAGGCAAGAAGGCAATTTTGTTTTCTCCATGCTGAGTTGGCTGGTTTTCTGTTGGTTTCAGGATGCCGTAAAAGATATTGATTAGGTGATGGGTATCACGCTACCCATGAAGTCCTACACTGTAATTTGAAATTTGAAAAGAGAGAGAAAAAAAAAAAAAAAAAAGACAGATGCTTCACTGCCGTGTAATTAATTAACTTGTGGCAAATTGTAGAGGGAAATGTCTTGATCTGTAATCTTTGAATTTTATCATTATACATGATAATACTTTCTACATAAAGCTGAGTTATAGTCCTATCTACCTCAAGTCTCCTGTGTTGTGCACTCCAGAGTTGTGGAAATCTAAGTATCCAACACCTATCTTTAAGTGTAGTGGAGCATTCCATTTTGTCAAGCCAGAAAAAAAAACCTAATTGGGTTTGTTTCCCATATGACATGCCTATTGTAAATGTGTTAAATTGTATGACACATAGGGGTTTTTAAAGGGACAAATGATCATTATATGGTCATTTAGTTCCTTCTTCATTTTATGAGGCATGCTATACCATATAAAATTTTGAATTTTCGAATCCAAGAATGTTTGTATCTTCTTCAAGGAAAGTAAAGGAGCTACCATTCTAGTATGATTTTCGACTCTGAGCATTGCAGCCGATTGCTTCTCCATGTGCACCAAATTTTTGTTTCTTCTGAGACAATTGCGTAGGCAATTTACTAACGCTCAAGGCTCAAGCCAACGTGAATAAAACACGCGCCTCTTGTTTAACTAATTTGAGACCTGTGTCTTGCTAAATTTGATGGAAAAGTAGTGAACTGTCCCAAACTAAGTACTTCTTTGAGTTCTTTCCTCTTGGCCTCCTTTCTCGTCACATTACAAGAATGGTAGGAGCTCTCCTCTTGGTCTTCTTTCTCGTCACATTACAAGAGTGGTAGGAGCTCTGAACTTGAAATTGAGTCACAACCAAGTTAGGTGTAAGTGTGTTCTACCGGAGAACACATGAACTCGCTCAAAGTATGCGTTCACATGAAATGCACTAAGAGATTGGTTGGTCGAAATATTGATATTCATCATTTTGACTTCACGAGCAGACTTGAGTTGGTCCAAAGATTACAATTTCATTACGACTTCATGAGCAGACTCCATCTCCACGTGTTTTGGAGGGTGACAAGTGTCCTCCTGCACATCCGGTAGACCCAGGAGCAAGCAATTCCGATCATATTCCTCACATGAAAGTGCCCAAAATGTGCCACGATTTAACCTACTGCATGCAAATCACCTCCTTTCTTACGCCACATGTCGTTACGCAATGGGCGGTGAAAGACACCCCATCACCTTAAACAACTAATATAGTGAGCGACCAGTTTTTTCCAGCTTCTATAAATATGCCCTCTTCATATAGATATTCTTCAACAACTTCAAGATCTCGATCCTTCCACAACTTGCACATAAGCTTTTTAAGTTGCAGAAATAGTCTCTCTTTGTGTTAGCAAAGCAATTTTGGAACTCACAATGGCAATGGAATGGTGTCCTCAATCTGCTATGCAAGCTTACCTCCACACTCTTCACCTGGTAAAGTTATAGCACACTATTTCAATTTCGGTCCTTCCAGCTTTGCAGTTACATATGTAGATCATTTTGAATCTGCAATGGCTGATGACATCCTTTACTTGGTCTATTTGCAGTGTAAAGTTCACAACAGTCAAGACTACAGCAGCACCTTCGGTAGCACAAGTTGCGTCATAGAGCCAAAATGCATGGAATTTGTATCAGCTTTGGCAGCTGGGAAGAGAGCGAGGTTAATGGTACAGATCACATCGGAAGGCGTAACGCTGCTGACTGTTTCACTGGCTGTGGCCGCAAAACAGACCGGAGGCCGCCTAGTCGTCTGCATTACTCAGCCTCTTAATCATCATCACGACTACGTGGAGAAAATGAGCAAAACCCTATTTCTAGAAAATGGTCTCGATGCTATTGTTGAATTTGTTTATGGTATTGATCCTTCTGTAGTGGTGAAGCGGTTCAAGAGTATTGATTTTGCGGTCATCGACTGCAAGGTTGAAGAACACTTGAAGTTGTTGAAGATTATGAATCTTAATCCAAATGGGAGCATAGTGGTAATGAACAACCTTCATCGGCCTAAAAGAGGTTGTGGAGCTGCGTTTCCTGATCAGGTTTTTAAGGAAAAGAAAGGGTTTGAATATGTAACACTACCTATAGGAGAAGGGATGGAGTTGACAAGATTCAGACCAAATGGCAAGTACCAGAGCAAGAAATACAAGAGATTTCATGTAACATATGAAAATTGAATCCAACCTGTGTATGTAATTAATTTCAGGTCTCTTAGCCTAGTAAAAAAAAAGAAGAATCAAGAGGTAGTCTACCTTTGTGCATTCATTGAATACAATGATTCAGTGATTTTCTTTTTTTCGACACTTTGAAAAAGAATCACGAGAGCGTATTCAGCGCACCCGGGTGCGCCGCGCACCCGTCCATCTCCGCCGTCCATTTGACGCGGACTTTTGACTTTTTCAAAATGGACGGCGGAGATGGACGGGTGCGCTGTATAATTTTCGAAGAATCACAGGGCCTGAAACACAAAATCTCTTCAAAGTAACACTACCTATTTAAAGCACACATTATTACTTATATGTTACAGCTTAGGCATATATCTTACCATGATTGCATGTAATTGAAGCTAGAATTAGGCTAACAATTCACCTAATAGTCTTACAACTTAATTTACAAGTAGTAAAAGCTATGAACAATAGCCAAGATAAATCAATTTGTGTTATTGACTAAACATGTTTCTTTGTACTTGGATGCAACATCATACAAAGGCGTAACCACTAATTCCATACATTCCAGATGAGAAATTGGGGTTGAACAAGGATAGAAGGAAAGAAAATGAGACATTGAAAGATTTAAAGCTGAGACTAAGCTCAGAAAACTCACCACAAAAGGGTGGAGACGCACCACATAGGATTGGAGAAACTCGCCGACTCTCAATACGGCAGAGGAGAGCGGGCATAACTTTTTTAGTGAGAGAACGTTAACTAAGATTATTAACAGAAGCATAAGTGAAAAATCATGAGCTTGGTCTCGTTTTTGAGTCCCATGTCCATGCTGCTCAGGCGTTCATTGACGACATCTCTTCCTTCAACATCTCTGCTGTCTCTAGAGACTAGAGCTAAGAGATCCTATTTTAGCTCGTAGTTTTCTTGTCGTTTCTGTTTGGGTCTTTAAATCCCGTTTGAAAAAAAAAAAAATGAAAAAAGAAGAAGAAGAAGCGTAAGGAGCTGTAACGCGCTCTAGTACGGGCGTTTCCCAGTATTTGAACGGTGTTGCATATGAATTTGGTTAATCTATGCACAATTATAGGGATGCTAAACTTGGGACTGGAAGATTTCTGTATATGACGAGCAAAGTTGCAGGGATATGAGGATGATGCTAAACTTGGAACTGGATGCTGAAGCCTATAGATGACAAGTTAACCACAGTTAAAACACCCCATGAATGCTGTATATGTAGTATTTGTCATATACCTTTGAGAGTTTGAGACCGAAAGGGGATAGGAATGTTTCATAGTCCAGCACTACCCATAAAAATTCACATAATAAATCATATAGTTTTGACAAGAGATCCTGATAATGTAATGACTGAAATTTCTTTGAAGGTCCAATTTTTCATATATGGGGCCTGCATAACTTGGTAACTTACCATGTGAATTTAAAAATAAAATCAAAATGGCAAGCAAAGTTTGCTACAGCGGATACATAATAATTGTTTATCGTCGATCATATCTAGTTCTCATTGTTCTAGGAAACAGTATCAAAGGTCAAAAAGTGTTAATTCATCCAAGGAAATAATTGTTTATCGTCGATCATATCTAGTTCTCATTGTTCTAGGAAACAGTATCAAAGGTCAAAAAGTGTTAATTCATCCAAGGAAATTCATGATCACCAAATGCAGCACCAAATTGCAGAGAACAAAATCTGCAAAAGCCCGCTCCGGTGCTAAATCCTGCAGTTTCAGAAACACAGGGATCATGAGGAGGATGGGGAAGGAAAAAGGAAACTGTTGTATAACAATTACGATTGTATTCAACATATAGTGAAGAGGAACAATGAGAACAGAAACGGCCTATAGTGTGCAAATTTGTCTGAAGAGGAGCATCCGACAAAAGTGCAAGAAAGAATATTTACCTTAAATTCCTTGTTTTCTTTGTTCACTTGAATACGAAGGCAAACTGCAAAAGAAGTCGGTTTAATCGGTTTCAGAGTTAATCTCCTCATCTGAATTCGCACACCACAAAGAAGAAAAACCTAGATAGTCGCCTTACCAGCAAGGACTGCTGTCCCTATGCATGAGAGTACTCCAGAGAGAAAAGAGTTAAATGGGAATGATCCAACAAGAGCCATGTAGACGACCTGGTCACAGCAGCGAAGTACATAATGAAATAAATAGTTAATTAACCAACATCAAGTTGCAAAACGATCATTCAGGCAATAGAGAAATGGATTTGTTGAATCAAACAGTCATAAAGCATGAGCACAGTGTGTAAATATTATAACTATAAAGGAAAGGTGGTTGGTGGTAGGAAAAGAAGTGGTCTATACTATAGGACATTATGTCTTTTAACATATAAAGCCCAAACACTCCCAAAAAACAAAACAAAAACAAAACAAAAAAAAAACAAATTTTAGGACTTTTCTCTATTAAGAACAAAGACTCATATTCACAAGAACCTATATCAAGACAAATGATTTGTGAATAATATTTTCCTGTAAATGTAACGCAACATGTTGTCATACTCATGTAATGCCTATATCCTAACAAATTTTGATATTCATCATGCTATTTATGTACTAGAGCTTCCAGTCTTGTGTCCACATATGCTAACATTAGACCATATGAGGTAGAGGAAAACTATGCTAAAGTTTTTGTTTGATTAACTGGTATAGGTCCTCTTCCTTTCTTATGTGACTTGCATAGTTTTATTTGTCTAAAAGTACCTGTAGAACCTACAAACACCTCAACATATTTGATTATTCAAGTCCCTTTTCACATTACAGCAACTGGTGCTTCAAAAGCATTTTCCTAAGTCAGACTACCTTCAACAAACCAGGTATGGAAAAACATTTATTTAACGGATGCTAGCCTAATGGTGACTTATGGAACACAAAACTACACATCAGTCGCACCTCAGTGTACAAAGCCTTATGATTGAATCATTAAACTCAGTTGTGAAACAGTATATATGCATTTATACTGAAAAACAATAACAACAAAGTTGTTAATCCTAGTTAGTGTGATGTAACTACTTTCAAAGTGTTGAGATGCATAACATCATCTCCCAGAAATGTATATCAAATTGCAAGAAACCACAATTACCAAGATAAGAAAAGTCGTTTCATTACTGTTACTCAAAAGAAAAATGCTTGGTAACAAAGACCATCAAGTTAACTTATTTCAGATAAGTTTAAAATGCCTAAATATCTCAAATTGAGCGTAGTTGTAACTAATACCTTGGCTTGCAATTTTTTCATGAACTCTCCAAGATATAAAAACAACAGTATATATTAACTTAAGAACAAGGCTTTATTTTGGCTGAGAACATTTTTAGTTGTATCAATATAGTGATGAGAATGGAACATTAGGAAGACAGGGAAATTTAATTAGATCACCACACTATGAATGGCATGATTGTTGACAATCACAACAAGCCATTTTTCATTGATAAAAATGTCAAACAGAGAACACATCTGATAAATTCTGACAAAGACGAGCAACATAAGAGTGTAGTTCATGGATTAAGCTAATCTAGAGACTGTAATTAAAAATTAAAAATTTAAAAAAAAAAAATCTTGTGATGCTAGAATTCTGTATTTACTTACACTATTCATAATAAGAACAAAACTTAAAGCCCCAGTGATAGAAAATCATGATTCTCATACAATTCAAACTGGGTCTCAATTAAGTTTCTTAACGCACATACCAAGAAGCCCTTATCTAGAACCCAATAAGATCACAACAAAAAAGCAGCCTTCTTTTTACAACTTGGTTGAGAAAAACCAGAACTTGGTCACCAAATAAGATTAATCCAAGCAGAAAACTTGAGTGATTTCACATCAATTAAAATGTTTTTCCATTTACTTAAGATTACATCAAAATGGGGCATCTCCAATTCCACAATTTAACAATGACCGGAATCAGATTGAATCGAAAACATGAAATGAACATTACCTGGATGATGGCAGTGGATACAGCGAAACCCACATAGAGATCAATCACCTGAGAAATTCAAACCAGAAAAACAAAACCAATTTGAGAATTTTGGTTAGGAATTTGAAGAATTTTAATAAAAAAGAGAAAAAAGAAGAAACCTTGAGAGAGGTAGGAGTGGCAGAGTAAGCCGATCTCAGCGAATTGAAAAGGGCAAGGGCGTCCTGGGTAGTCGATGACGACGATGACGACTGCTTCACCATTTTCGAGAAAAGATCGAATCGAGTTCAACTCCGGCGAAACCTTCCTTCGACTCTGTTACAGTCTCACTTGCTCTACTAGATCCAAGACTTTTTAACACTACCGGGTCTCGGTTGACCAAAAAGGTTTAAGACTTGGGGACTATTTCGTCATTTCACTGGTTTTAGAGAAACCATTATACGTGGCTGTTTTCTGTAACATGCATGCCTCTCTCTCTCTCTGCGTTTTTGGCTGCGCTAGTTCTCCAGGTATGCTTTTTCGAATTCCATTCCGTTTTGCTAATCACTTACTTTGGCTTTGTATAATCGAAAAAAATATTACCATGCTTAACTTCAACTGTCTATGTATCAACAATTCACCTATCACTCTGTCATGGGGTTTCAGCCAGAACTAAGAAAAAGAAAAATTGGCTTAACCATCTTTCAATGAATCATTCTGACACCAATTGTGTTCTCAAGTATATTTCTTTCTAGTTTACAAGGAGCTTGTGTTTTGTGTCTGTGTATTTAGATACCATAATAAGAGAAAGCAAAGGAGTAATAATCGACCAGATGACCACAGAAACCAAACCGGTTAATGTTTGTTGTTTCATAGTCAATACAGTTCTTTTTAGAATCAATACTTATTTTCAGTGGAATGACGAGGAAAATTGTTGATTTTTTCTATGTTTTATGCAGTGGAGAAGAGAAACCAGGACACACAAATACATGGTTTATTGGTTTTCATGATAGTTAATTCCAGGCTTTGAAATAGCTAGTGTTGAAATCTTCCCGGGTTACTCAGTTGGACACTTACTCTTCTACAAGTAGGCAAGTAGGTGTCAATGGAAAGGAGCATTCAAAGAACCTCTACATCTTTCTCCCCTTCAAATCCTCAGTGGAAATATGATGTCTTTCTGAGCTTTAGAGGTGATGACACCCGCAAGACTTTCACAGACCACTTATACACTGCATTGGAACATCAAGGAATCATAACTTTCAGGGATGATCCGGAACTTAAAAAAGGGAAATCTATTTCTCCAGAACTTTTTTCTGCAATTAAAGAATCAAGATTTGCTCTCATTATTCTGTCACAAAATTATGCATCGTCAACATGGTGCTTGGATGAACTTGTAAGAATTCTTGAATGCATGAAAGCAAGAGAAACTGTGCTACCAATTTTCTATGATATTTATCCCTCTGATGTACGAAAGCAAATAGGTAGTCTTGGAGAAGCCTTCACTCATCACGAAGAAAGGTTTAGGGATGACAAACAGAAAGTGCGAAGGTGGAGAGATGCTTTAACTGAAGTGGCAAGTTTCTCTGGGTACGTGGAATTCAAAGGAATGGTATGCATATACTCTTTTCCTTTTGTCTCATCAATCTACAGTGTTTGATTTTTGCGCTTTTCATTATTTTTTTCACAATATAGGTAGATAGTCAATCTGATAGTTTATGAGGCTTTTTTGTCATTACTGGAATATAAAACAAATTGTAGATACATTTTCATTAACTAGATTTTCATATCAATAACTTGATACTGCTATTCTTTTCTATGTAATAGGTATGAATCAAAGCTCATTACAACTATTGTTGAAGTTATATGGACAAAATTGCAACCTACATCATTCAGTTATGCAGAAAATCTAGTTGGGATTGATTCAAGATTGCAGCAAGTCAATTTGCTTTTAGGTGTAGGGGTGGATGATGTCCGCTTCATTGGGATATTTGGAATGAGCGGGATTGGTAAGACAACTATGGTAAGAGCAGTGTATGAGAGAATCGCTCGTGAATTTGAATTTAGTTTCCTTCTCAGCGATGTTAGAAACTCTGTTGAGAAAAGTGGTCTACTTAATTTACAAAAGCAACTTCTCTCGGGGATTTGGAGAAAGAAGGCGGACATAACAGACCTTCATGGAGGAGCCACCATTATAAGGAGGTTGTTAGGTCACAAAAAAGTTCTTCTCATTCGTGATGATGTGAACCGTTCAAGCCATTTAAAATATTTGGCAGGAAACCAAGAGTGGTTTGGTTCAGGGAGTAGAGTTCTAATCACAACTAGAAATGAGCATTTGTTGATTGAACATGGAGTGGAGAGAAGATTGATGGTGGAAGAATTAAATGATGATGATTCTCTTCAGCTCTCTAGCTGGAAAGCGTTCAAAAGAGGTTACACTGAAGAAGATTTTCTTGGTTTGTCCAAATCCGTTGTAAGTTATGCAAAGGTCTTCCTTTAGCTCTTGAAGTACTGGGTTCTTTTTTGCATGGAAGAGATGTAACTGAATGGAAGAGTGCACTGAGAAAACTGGGAAGAGTCTGTAACTTGGAAATTTTTGATGTGCTAAAAATAAGTTATAATGATCTAGATTCTGAAGAGAAGAAAATATTCCTAGACATTGCATGTTTCTTTAATGGACAGGACAAAGATCGAGTTACTGAAGTATTAAACAGTTGCAATGTCTCTGCAATTATTGGAATAAAAGTCCTGATGGAAAGATCTTTGTTGACTGTTTCATATGGGAGACTTAGGATGCACGATTTGCTCCAAGAAATGGGACGGGAAATTGTCCGCTGGGAATATCCTAACGAGCCGGGCAGGTGCAGGACTAAACTTCTAATCCAATCCAAGAGATTGTTTGTGATTGAAATTCTAAACCATGCTGAATGATTCTTCCATCGATTGATCAATGGTCTCTCTTCCATGCTGTATAAAAATTACATTAGCGTTAGAATTATTCGTGCTGATAATGTGTTGTAAAACAAAAGTAAAAAAGATTAAGAAATGAGAGAAACAACTAAGAGAATGAGAGAATATGTTCTCTATCATTGAGATAAGAACTCTCTTTTATATAGAGATAAGATCATGATGTAAATTATAATAACAAACTCATATGGCTAATTACAATAATGTTTATTAAATAAACTATTTACAACAATTGGGATGATTGATGAATGATGAATAGCACCAAATTGTTGTCTCCGTGGTTGGCATGGGAGTATCAGGAAAGACAACTCTAGTTGCCAAGACCTTCACCAAGGAAGTTGTCAATAAACATTTCGACTGTTATGCATGGGTTACTGTCTCCCAAAGTTATGTAATTGAAGACTTACTTAAAGCTTGATCAAGGAGTTCTTCAAAACAATGAAGGATGAGAACCATGAAAATTTGAATGTCATGAGCTATAGAGAGTTGCTAGAGATGCTGGTAAACTTCTTGGATTCTAAGAGGTACCTAACTGTATTGGATGATGTGTGGGATGTCAACCTGTGGGAAGAAATTAAGTTTTCATTTCCGGATGCACAATCTGGAAGTCGAATCATGCTCACAACTCGAAAAGAAGACATAGCATCATACTGTTTTGGGGTTGAAATACATTTTCACAGTATCCAGCCCTTTGGAAAAGAATTATGCAGGGTTGCTTTTCAGCAAGAAAGCATTCTCCACTTGTCATAACAAAATTTTCCACCGGAGCTTGAACCGTTAGCTTGGAAACTTGTAGAAAAGTCTGGCTATTTTGGCTTTAGGTGGTGTTATGTCTTCTATGAAGTCATTGGATCAATGGAACGAAGTCTACAACAGCTTAAATTGACATTTGAGTAACAATTCATTGCTAATATCTGTCGAAAGCATTTTGTTGCTTAGTTTTATTGATTTGCCATACAGACTGAAGCATTGTTTTCTCTATTGTTCACTTTTCCCAGAAGACTATTTGATCATCAATTAAAAAAGTCGATTGCTGAAGGATTAGTCAAACAAGTCAAAGGGCTCACACTAGAGGAAGTTGCAGCGGGCTGTCTGATGGAACTTGTTTCCCGTAGTATGCTACATGGAAGGTACACTAGTTGGAACCCACCATGTAAGATGCATGATCTTATGATAGGCACAAAAGCACCTACAAAGATACCCTATTATCAAATCAATTATATCAATGTAGTAAACGGCAAATAGGGGTCATTACCCGCAGAGGATTGGTGATACTAAGACTTAAACACACAAGAAACACAAACAGGCGCGTAAACCAGAAATCTGGCAGACTCGACCTAGGAGCAGAAACCTAATTAATTAGCTAATCTAGACTCAATCAAAAATTATGAAATTAAATACACAGTAACTAGACACAGTGGCGGACTACCACACAAATTTTTAGGGTATTCGGAGTTGTTTTGATTGGTGAAAAAAAATAGATAAAACAGAAGTACTGCTGAAAACAGAATATTAAAAAATGAATATGGATGTAAATATGAGAGAAACAATAGCTAGGAACTTCTCTCCACCACTAGATATGCTTCAATCACCCCAAAACAATGTCAATGACTAAATATGAATGCACTCACAGTTAAGCCAATGTCGTTAGGTCATTAACCGTATTACGTTCTCTTACTTGTCATGTTAAGTGAAATGTCGGTATCGACTTAACTATATTCTCAATTAATTGACCTATGAAATGTCGGTATCTAGATCAAAATAACTGAAATCATGAAGATCTAAGAACGTTTGAGTAGCAACAAAGAATCTAAGGTCAATGTCGGTAGCCTTAGATTACCAAGGAATTACTTCACACAAGTACCTGCAAAGAACTTGTTATCTCTTATAGAATATGCAATGATATGTCGGTCATAAACACATTCAAGATAATAAACCCTAAAACATGCATCAAAGTGTCGACCCAATGAAACATGCAATAGAATTATCAATGAACAATCAGTGAAGAAATTCTCATCTAGAATTATATAAATCAATTGGGGTTCAAAATCGAAAACATATCTAGGGCTTTGATCAGCCCCTAACTATCAAGGAGTTTAGTTACACATAGTCTTAAATGAAAACATTAGAGAATCCATGGAAGATGAAATAAGGGTGAAGAAGAAAAACTTGATTGGCCGAGAGACCGGTCGAATTCTCCTTGGTTCCTCTTTTCTTCTCTCCCTCTTTTCTCTTTCTTTTCTTCTCTTTCTTTTCTTCTCCTCTGTGCTCTTTTTCGTTTTTTCTCCCTTCTCTGCTGTGATTAGGGTTATAAAACCCTCAAAACTCGTCCATGGGCTTGCCAATGTGGTCTGGGCCTCAAAACAGAAGTTTTGGTCCAAATCAGAAATTCGGGCAGACTGACCTTCGGTCATTTAAACGGTCATAACTTCTTCTCCAAAATAGGTATTGACGATCTGTAAAAAGTTCTGGAAAGTAGACTCTTGTAGCTTTCCATTGATATATGTCACATCTCCTAGATCGTTGTGAGCTGATCACAATCTTCTGTCGAAATTGACTGACAATTTCTGGCAGATTTTCTGATTTCTTTCCTTGCATGACATGGATTCCTTTTCCTTCAAGATTTCTTCTCTTTTGGGCTCCTCGGCTTTATTTATGACATTATAAGCGTAGCACTTTGTGCTTCTATCACAAAACACCTAAAAACAAATAAAGTTAATTAAAAATAGGAAAACATCACAAAATAACTAAGTAATAAGAATAATTAACATGATAAAAGTCGCACAAATATGCGACTATCAAAATACCCCACACTTAGCTTTTGCTAGTCCTCGAGCAAAACACTAAACTAAGACTCTGAAAAGACTCAACAATAGCACAGACTACAAAACTCTAATGCCCTTAACACTTTGTCTCAGCAACCTCCCTAACATTGCAACACCAAGATCACATGATAATTCAGTTCAATCCACGGAATTTCGAAGGTTAATGTCAATACATGACACACATGTAACATGTAGGACGAAGACATAATCATGGTGAATGTAAAGCTGTAGCATGCAGTAAACAAGTTAAGATTCAACCTCACATGGTATGCTATAAGTGTTTCTCTCAACATATGTCTAAGGTTTTCACTCAACTCAATTACTTGCCAAATGGACCGAACCATATGCTTAGCTCTTGTGACTTATCTCCACAGATCAAAGGCTGCCTATCTTGAGGATCAAAAAGGACTTTATAAGGTTGTAATGGGGTTAAGCTCATAGGTTTATAGAACAAAAAGGATATGGAATTCAAACAAGTTCTAAAACCTAGTAGAGCATCAATGCAGAGGCTTTTTCGAACTTTACAACCATTGAAGCATCTTCACCATTGAATTCTTCCAAATATATCACCATTGTGGCCGAATTTCATCTTGTTGGGCCTTCACCTCATTCTTTCCATCTACAGTTAACCTGGGGTATCAAGCTAGACATCACAAAAGAACAAATTTTTTTTTTCTCGTCGATTTTCTTTTTTTTTCTTTTTTTCTTTTAGTACAACACAACTAGCTTGATAGCCCACCCTTATTCCTTTGCTTCATCTTCACAATCTTCCACCTTGGTCTTCATGTATATGCCTCATGTACAGCTCTACTAAGTTCTAGAACAAAGGTAGAGATATAACTATTCTAAGGTTCAAGGTTAAGGTTGTGCGGGTGATGACAAAAAGACCATAATGTAAGCTCAAAGTGGTTAACTAAGGGGTGCACATCTTGTGTACACAACATATGGGTCACAGGCTATATATGGCAATAGTGGTAGCTCCTAAGTGCCTTTATCACTTCCCCAATCAAGATATATAATGACTATAAGCTTTGACAAGCACAAGAGCAAGTTCTAGTAATCTCTAGAGTCCATTAACTTAATCTGCGGCAAGCAATTGACACACAACAAAGAAAGCATGTAAAATCACATTTAGGCTCAATCGCTCACAGGTTAATGAATCTCAACCAAGTTTAAGCATGCTGAGAGATCTGTACCATGTTAACTCGTTTCTACATCCACTACATATTAACACATGCACCATATATCAAGATTAACCAAAGAAACTCAAATAACGTAGTCACATGTTTCACTCTTAGTCACAATTTTAGAAGATATAAACACATCATAGACTAGTTAAGGGCCCTAAGACTCAAACAAGACTAAAAACAGTTTTTTTTTTTTTTGTTTTTTGTTTTTTTAGCTAAACATAGACGCTAAAGATATCATATAAACCCCACCCCACACTTGAAATTTGCATTGTCCTCAATGTAAAACAAAACCAAAGCATGCAATACATCAAACAAGTATGACGCATAACACATATGACATCGCAAAAACACACTAAACATGAAGAAAAATAACACAGGAGAAAGAATGAAGAATGCAAATCTGGAATCCAAGCTTCTCCATCAACATGGGTTGCCTCCCAAGTAGCGCTAAGTTTAACGTCATCAGCCAGACGACACTCATAATCATTGCTCCACTGGCACTGGATCGCGGAGCTGTACTTCTTCCACATCTCTCACCTCTGCAGGCTCATAAAACGGTTTGAGCCTATGTCCGTTCACTTTGAATGTGTTCCCATTCTTCAGATTTTGTACCTCGACTGCACCATGAGCAAACACATTAAGTATAACAAAAGGCCCACTCCACCTAGAACGAAGTTTACCTGGAAATAATCGTAGACGCGAATTGAAAAGCAAGACTTTTTGTCCAACAACAAAAGATCTGCTTTTAATCATCTTATCATGAAACATCTTGGTTTTCTCCTTGTAGATTCTATTGGACTCATAGGCATTGTTGCGAATCTCATCTAGCTCATTCAGTTGTAACTTCCTATGAACACCGGCATCATCAATATCAAAGTTAAATTGCTTAATAGCCCAATATGCCTTGTGTTCAAGCTCCACCGGAAGATGACAGCCTTTGCCATAGACCATTCGATAAGGAGACATCCCAATCGGTGTCTTGTATGCCGTCCTGTATGCCCACAACGCCTCATCTAAGCGTTGACTCCAATCTTTCCGGGTTGGTCCAACAGTCTTCTCTAAAATTTGTTTTATCTCCCTGTTGGATACTTCTACCTGCCCGCTCGTCTGAGGATGATAAGGTGTTGCCACCTTATGATGAACATTGAATTTCCTGAGCAAAGCTGCAAAAGACTTGTTACAAAAGTGGGAACCTCCATCACTGATGATGTACCTGGGAGTGCCAAATCTAACAAACAGTGATTTCAAAAATTTCAAAACAACAGCAGCATCGTTAGTACGAGTGGCCACTGCCTCCACCCACTTTGAAACATAATCAACTGCAAGTAGAATATAAAGATTTTGCTGAGAGCTAGGAAAAGGACCCATAAAGTCAATACCCCACACATCAAAAATCTCAACAACAAAAATTGGGTGCTGGGGCATCTGATCTCTAGGACCTAAGTTACCTGTGAGCTGACATCTAGCACATGATTTATGGAACTCATGCGCATCTTTGAACAAAGTTGGCCAGAAGAAGCCACTTTCAAGAACCTTCATGGCAGTCTTCTTTCCAGCAAAGTGACCTCCCTCTACATGTGAGTGACAAAAAGTGAGTATAGATTGAAATTCAGTTTCAGGAACGCACCTTCTTATCAACAAATCTGGACAATGTTTCCATAGATAAGGCTCATCCCACACATAATGCTTAGCTGTCTTCACCAACTTGTCCTTTTGAGCTCTACTGTAGTCGCTTGGTACTCTTCCTGACACAAGATAGTTAACAATATCTGCATACCAAGGCTCAGAAACGTTGAGAGCAAAAAGTTGCTCATCCGGGAAGCTATCACGCAGAGGCAATGAGTCATCCTCTGTGTTAGATCCATGTGTGATCCTGCTCAGGTGATCTGCCACCACATTCTCAGTGCCTTTCTTATCTTTGATTTCAATATCAAACTCCTGAAGTAGTAACATCCATCTAATCAACCTGGGTTTTGCATCCTGTTTAGTCATCAAGTATCTCAAAGCAGCATGGTCAGAGAAAACGATAACTTTAGTTCCTAACAAGTAAGACCTAAACTTTTCTAAAGCAAAGACCACAGCTAAGAGTTCCTTTTCTGTAGTTGAGTAATTTAACTGTGCATCATTTAAAGTCTTGGAAGCATAATAGATGACATGGGGAAACTTAGCTGGACGTTGACCCAAAACAGCACCAACCGCATAATCAGAAGCATCACACATTAATTCAAAAGGTAAGTTCCAATCAGGTGCCTGTATGATGGGTGCGGTTGTCAGAAGCTCCTTGAGCTTGTTGAATGCCTTCAAGCACTCATCCGTGAAGTTGAAAGCTACATCTTTATGGAGCAGTGCACATAATGGTCGGGCTATCTTGGAAAAGTCCTTGATAAACCTGCGATAAAATCCTGCATGTCCAAGAAAAGATCTCACCTCCTTCACAGTTGAAGGAGGAGGTAAAGTACGCACAATATCAACCTTGGCCTTATCAACCTCAATCCCCCTAGCAGATATCACATGTCCTAAAACTATACCTTGTTCGACCATAAAATGACATTTTTCCCAATTCAAAACAAGGTTAGTCTCAACACAACGTTTCAAAACCATGGATAAATGATGCAAACACATGTCAAAAGAATCACCAAAAACAGAAAAATCATCCATAAATACCTCAATGATTTTTTCAACCATGTCTGAAAAAATACTCATCATGCATCTTTGAAACGTTGCAGGTGCATTGCATAGGCCAAAGGGCATCCGCCGATAAGCAAAAGTGCCATAGGGGCATGTAAAGGTGGTCATCTCCTGATCATCCTTGTGTATGGCTATCTGGTTGTACCCTGAATAACCATCCAAAAAACAATAATATGCATGACCTGCCAACCTTTCCAACATCTGATCAATGAACGGGAGGGGGAAGTGATCTTTGCGTGTGGTGGCATTGAGCTTGCGGTAGTCAATACACACTCTCCATCCCGTTTGCACACGTTGAGGCACCAACACGTTCTCATCATTCTTTACCACTGTAATTCCTGAACGTTTGGGAACTACCTGCACAGGACTAACCCACTTGCTGTCAGAAATAGCATAAATTATACCTGCATCGCGGAGTTTAATCACTTCTTTCTTGACAACTTCCAACATGGGAGGGTTCAGTCGACGTTGAGCTTCTCTTGTTGGCTTAACTCCCTCCTCCAAATGTATCCTGTGAGTACACAAAGTGGGGCATATTCCCTTGATATCTGCTACTGTCCATCCAATTGCTTGCTTGTACTCCCTAAGAATAGACAATAGCTTATCTTCTTGCAACTGTGAGAGCTTTGAAGAAATTATGACCGGTAAAGTTTCACCGTCTCCGAGAAAAACATACTTCAAATGCTCAGGTAGAGGTTTGAGCTCTAACTCGGGTGCTTTCTGAATAGATGGGGCAAGCACATTAGTTGAAACCGGAAGAGGAATGAGTTTAGGAGACTTACCTGTCATGTACGGCAAAGATTCAAATGCCTCCTCCATTGCATAATACTCCTCTTCCATCTCAAGGTCTTCCGCTGAAGCAATCTCAAATACATGCTCAAATTCGACAGGTTGAGGAATTTCCTCAATGGATTTAACCGGTTGTGCTGAAACCTTCTTTTTACCAGCCATTTCGATGACTTTTCGCATAGGGTCATCCCCCAATGAGTACTGAATGAACTCCTGCATAAAACTCTCAAAAGCATCAATAGAACAACAAGAGTACAAATCATCAATATTTGGGTGCTTGAGGGATTCAAAGATGTTGAACTGGATCTTTTCTCCAGCTACTTCCATGCTAAGTGCACCTTCATAACAATCAATTTTGGTACGAGCTGTTCTTAAGAATGGTCTACCAAGAATCAATGGTATCTCAGAGGGCATCTGTTCACCTTCCATCTCTAATACAAAGAAATCCGCTGGAAAAATCAAATCCTCAACCTGCACTAACACATCTTCTATAATACCTCTAGGGTAACAGTTAGATCGATCAACAAGTTTAATGGTTATCCCAGTAGGTAAAAGTTCTCCCATATTCATTCTATCATACACGGCATATGGCATTAAATTTATGGAGGCACCTAAATCAAGAAGAGCACCAGCAAACCTGTGATCACCAATAGTGCATGGAATAGTGAAACGTCCCGGATCACCTAACTTTGGTGGCAACTTTCTTTGCAGCACAGCGGACACCCTCTCACTCAAGGCAACTGTTTCGGTTCCTTTGAATTTTCTCTTTGTAGTGCACAAGTCCTTGAGGAATTTTGCATATTGAGGAATCTGCTTGATCACATCCAACAATGGAATATTCACCCCAACCTTCTTGAAGACGTCTAGGATTTCCTTGTCCTTTTCCTCCTTCACTTGTTTCTGTAACCTGCCAGGAAAAGGCACATTAGTGATAACCAAAGGTGAGGGGGTTAAGGGACATACCATGGCTGGTTTCGGTCTTGACTCAATTTTTGTTCCAGGTGCATTCTCAACAGGTTGAGAGAGTTCCTTAATGGATTGAGTTGGGGCGCCTAGACCGACTTTTGATGGCTCCTCAGGCACAATCTGCTCTAATACAGGCTCTTCCCACTTTCTTCTTGGCTTCTTAACCACTGGAACTGCATCCACCACCTTCCCACTTTTCAGAACCATTGCATTGACTTCATGTTGACCCTTAGGATTAGGAAGAGTGTTGCTGGGAAGACGTCCTGGGTTGACTTGAGCAAGAGTTTGTTGGATTTGGCTCACTTGGCGCTCTAACACGTCAATTGCCTTCCCTTGTTGCTGAGTGGTGGACTTGATCTCTTAGCGGAAGGCACTGCTTTCCTCTCTTTCCTTTTTGCTATCAAACATCATTTGTTGCATCATAGCTTCCAAAGTTAAAGTTCCTGTTGATGTCTGAGCTGGAACCTGTTGTTGTTGAGGCACACGTCTTTGGCCAAATTGCTGCCCATCCCTAACAGGTTGTCTTTGTTGGAATCCAGGTGGAGTAGATGGAAGATTGAGCACATTATTGCTTCGGTAGCTAAGGAAGGGATGATCTCTATTCCCATTATATGTGTTGGGCTGCCGATAAACAAAATTCAAATCCTCCTCTTGGGTGTCTTCCTTAACTGCTCTGCACTTAGGACAATCTTCTGCAAAGTGGTTCTTAGCTGAACAAATAGTACACACCACTTGAGATGCAGCAACGGTTGCCTTCTTATTCACCTTCATAGCACTAGCAATTAAAGCAATGTCATTCTCCATAGAACTCAATCTCTTCTCTATGGCTCCATCTATGGTAATGGCATTCAAGGATCTTCTGCTAGCTCCCATAGATCGGTCTCTGGACTGAAACTGTCTTGAATTCTCTGCTTGATTCTCCACAATTTCCTTAGCTTCAGCTCCAGTCTGATTCCACCAATTTCCTCCACAAGCCGAATCAAGTTTTTGCCTGTTGAGTGAATCAAGTCCTTCATAGAAGTACTCCATTTGAGTGTTGAGATCAAACTTGTGATGGGGGCATTGGCGTAGTAGACCCTTGAATTGACTCCACGCTTCATGTAATTCATCTCCATCTCTCTGCCTGAATGTACTGATCTGCTTCTTTAAATTCTTGGTGCGAGAGGCTGAATAGAATTCCTTCATGAATGCAGCACACATATTGTCCCATGAGTCAATAGATTGGGAAGCCAATGAGTTGTACCATGCCTTTGCTTGCTCTTTCAAGGAAAAAGAAAACAGAATAAGTTTCACAACATTCTCATCCACCGCCGCTGACTTCTGTATTCTGCACAGTGCTGTAAACTCATTAAGATGGTCTTGTGGGTCTTCAGTTTGAGTGCCTCTAAAGTGTGGTAGATTCGAAATCAGAGATGGGGGAATTGAGTAAGCCCCTAAATCGTCTGGTAGCACAATTGGTGAATCTGCTGCACCTGTTCCCGGAATAAAGGACTCCTTAAGTTTCGCAGCCATTGGTCTTGGTGATGGTGGAGATGTTGGAATATGTTGCTCTTCCAGTTCCTCGATCTCTGAATCAGAATGATGTTCAGGCTCAGAATTCTCACCACCACTGTTACTCGTGTTCACTTGTAGTCTCTGCTGTTTCCTGTTTCGTTTTGCTGCTCTCTCAATCTCTTGATCAAATAACAGTGGTACAGAGCTTGTAGAGTGACGAGTATGCATACACAATGCTTCTGCACACAAGTATAGACGTAAGACTCAAAAGAAAAATAAAGTAAACAAAGCAAAACTAAAAACAAAAGACACTTTTAAGACTTAGAATTAAACAATCCCCGGCAACGGCGCCAAAATTTGATAGGCACAAAAGCACCTACAAAGATACCCTATTATCAAATCAATTATATCAATGTAGTAAACGGCAAATAGGGGTCATTACCCGCAGAGGATTGGTGATACTAAGACTTAAACACACAAGAAACACAAACAGGCGCGTAAACCAGAAATCTGGCAGACTCGACCTAGGAGCAGAAACCTAATTAATTAGCTAATCTAGACTCAATCAAAAATTATGAAATTAAATACACAGTAACTAGACACAGTGGCGGACTACCACACAAATTTTTAGGGTATTCGGAGTTGTTTTGATTGGTGAAAAAAAATAGATAAAACAGAAGTACTGCTGAAAACAGAATATTAAAAAATGAATATGGATGTAAATATGAGAGAAACAATAGCTAGGAACTTCTCTCCACCACTAGATATGCTTCAATCACCCCAAAACAATGTCAATGACTAAAGATGAATGCACTCACAGTTAAGCCAATGTCGTTAGGTCATTAACCGTATTACGTTCTCTTACTTGTCATGTTAAGTGAAATGTCGGTATCGACTTAACTATATTCTCAATTAATTGACCTATGAAATGTCGGTATCTAGATCAAAATAACTGAAATCATGAAGATCTAAGAACGTTTGAGTAGCAACAAAGAATCTAAGGTCAATGTCGGTAGCCTTAGATTACCAAGGAATTACTTCACACAAGTACCTGCAAAGAACTTGTTATCTCTTATAGAATATGCAATGATATGTCGGTCATAAACACATTCAAGATAATAAACCCTAAAACATGCATCAAAGTGTCGACCCAATGAAACATGCAATAGAATTATCAATGAACAATCAGTGAAGAAATTCTCATCTAGAATTATATAAATCAATTGGGGTTCAAAATCGAAAACATATCTAGGGCTTTGATCAGCCCCTAACTATCAAGGAGTTTAGTTACACATAGTCTTAAATGAAAACATTAGAGAATCCATGGAAGATGAAATAAGGGTGAAGAAGAAAAACTTGATTGGCCGAGAGACCGGTCGAATTCTCCTTGGTTCCTCTTTTCTTCTCTCCCTCTTTTCTCTTTCTTTTCTTCTCTTTCTTTTCTTCTCCTCTGTGCTCTTTTTCGTTTTTTCTCCCTTCTCTGCTGTGATTAGGGTTATAAAACCCTCAAAACTCGTCCATGGGCTTGCCAATGTGGTCTGGGCCTCAAAACAGAAGTTTTGGTCCAAATCAGAAATTCGGGCAGACTGACCTTCGGTCATTTAAACGGTCATAACTTCTTCTCCAAAATAGGTATTGACGATCTGTAAAAAGTTCTGGAAAGTAGACTCTTGTAGCTTTCCATTGATATATGTCACATCTCCTAGATCGTTGTGAGCTGATCACAATCTTCTGTCGAAATTGACTGACAATTTCTGGCAGATTTTCTGATTTCTTTCCTTGCATGACATGGATTCCTTTTCCTTCAAGATTTCTTCTCTTTTGGGCTCCTCGGCTTTATTTATGACATTATAAGCGTAGCACTTTGTGCTTCTATCACAAAACACCTAAAAACAAATAAAGTTAATTAAAAATAGGAAAACATCACAAAATAACTAAGTAATAAGAATAATTAACATGATAAAAGTCGCACAAATATGCGACTATCATCTTATACGTGAGCTTTCTCTGTCAATAGGAGATAAAGAAAGATTTTGTGCTGTATATGATGGCAGAGAAGGAATGGAAGAAACTGGAGCACGCCGTCTGTCAGTTCAAACAGTTGAAGGAGAAATTGAATGTTGCAAAGGTCTGTCACAACTTCGTTCTTTCCTTGTGTTTGTCACTGATGTCCTTTCGGTCTCTTTCTCAAAAAAATTGGCTTCTGAAGTCTGAACTTAGCCTTTTAAGGTTCTAGATTTGAAGAATGCACCAATTGTTAAAGTTCCCCAGATGAACTAATGTACTTATTCGACTTGAAATATCTCAATTTCGGAGGAACTCTAGTTAAGGAACTTCCAGAAGCCATAGGAAAGCTTCGAAACCTACAAACATTGGACTTCAGATACACATATGTAGAGGTACTTCCATGTTCCAAGAGGAATTTCCAAGTTGTTCAATTGGCGCCATCCTCTGGGTTACCGTTCTTGAGTAATTCTATGCTTTTCAAAAGCCGTATTGGGGTCAAAGCACCATCAAATATTAGTCAGATGAAAAACTTGCAGAATCTTTCATGTTTTGAATCAGAAGGGAACTTCAGTACACTTCTGAGAGGCATGACCCAACTTATAACCCTTGGCATTCCAAATGCATGTGATGGAAAGAGATGCAAGAGACCTGTGTGTTGCCCTTGAAGAGTTGAAAATTCTTCGCAGCCTAGACTTCAGGGTAACAAAGCAAGAGGAATATATTCGAGTTGACACACTATCTTCACATCCACCCCACCTTCGGCATATTTTTTTGGCAGGCAAACTGGAAAATGTACCTGTTTGGTTTTGTTCACTCCACAGCCTCCCATGCTTGCATCTACATTGGTCCAGACTCGAAGAAGATTTGCTACCTCACATTGAAGGACTACCCTGTCTGGAGAAAGCTACCCTTCTTAATGCCTATGTTGGAAAAGAGTTAAGCTTCACTAGAGGCTTTTTAAAGCTTACAAGACTAAGCTTGAAAATTTCCCATCATTGGAAATGATAACAATTGAAACAGGGTGATGCCAAATCTCCAGTTCTTAGAACTTCAAAGTTGAATGGGACTAATGACATTGCCACAAGGTTTTGATTATCTTACTAAACTAGAAGAGTACTTATTTGAGACTGTTCGGGAGCAACTTAAGGAGTGCATACAAGGAGCTGTGGAATATTAACAAAAGGCAGAACGTTTCAAGATGTAAGTTTCAAGTCCATGAACTTTTCTACCTGCACCTGTATAAGTGCTTATTATTCCATTTCAGTTTATTTTATCTGTTGTGTATACTTTTCAGGGTAAATAATCAAAGTTTGTTACTTTTCCTCGAGGCCATGAGTTTTATTTCATCTTTTTCATCTTTTCAGTATCTCCAACATGGCCATACTTATAGTTGGTTTTGTGTTGACAACTATCTAAATTATACTGTAGGTGAAGAGGTGATGCCAAATATGCAGTGCCTAGGAGGATATGTGATGAAAGATGATGGGGAGCTGACCCTACTAACTACCTTCGGCATTACAAATTTGAAAGGAAGTGAAGAAACGGTCCTCTGTGTCTCGATCACTCCAAAACGTGACGCTTCTTCACATCTTGTATATAATAGCCCTGATTTATGAAGGGGGATCTCATGGAGTCAATGCAATGTTGTCAGCTCCTTCTGCTCTTCAAAAGCTGTATTTGACTGTCAAGCAGGAAAGGTTACCGCCTTGGTTTTATTCACTACACTATTTTACCTCACTTCTTCTCTATCTGCATGCATTGGTCTATACTTGAAGAAGATTTACTACCTCTGGTTGAAGTACTAACCTGTCTCAGAAGACTTAACCTTATTGCATGTGCTGGAAGTGATTTTTGTCTCAAAAGAGGCTTTGCAATGCTTCAACAGTTGCAGTTGAGTGGTGCCAAATCTTCAGTTCTGATGCTCTAGATTCACCTGGCTTCTTTTTAGTGTAAGCTAGAAAAAGGCGCTGCGTTTGTTCTGTTCATTCAGTTAAGAGTGACAGATATTGAACAGCCTACATTGGAGTCTTGTGTTATTTGCAGGAAAATGATATCCCTTCTGCTGAGAAAAAAAGCATTACTGGAGTGAACATGGACTTAAGTTCAGTATGTCGTGTTCAATTTTTCCCAAGTTAACAGCATTATAAAACCCTGTCACTGGTCATTAATGAACGACTGCTTGATTCATTCAAGCTGGCAATATTAATCTCCAGATAACTGAATTCTGCAGGCCAGAAAAAAATAAATAAATAAAAAAAGCAGTTCTGGTGTTTGTAGGCCAAAACGAAATGTTTGTTATTCAAAACTAGCTTGAGACAGGAACAGAATAATGTATATAGTCAGAACTTTAGCTTTCTTGGGCAGAAAAATAGATATAGACGGTCCCTCCTGCCAAGAAATAGAAGTGAAATCCTATACAGGCCTTTAAGTTTTAGTTCAAAAATAGGTGTCTTGATCAAAGCATCACCAGATATATTTTGGAGGAAACTAAATACAGATTCATAGAGATATTGCTACATGGAAGAAGTACAAAGAAAGTAATGCCAGTGAGATATGGCCATGAGCAATGCCTATCTCGAAATTAACCAAGCACCATATATGGCTACTGTCCCAAAATTATGATGGCTAGCTAATTCAGCCTGTCCAATAATGAATCTATTTTCCTATCTGTACCAGCAGACTAAGCCTTGAGTAATCTACAAGGGTATGTTCTGTGCATAAGCTGATCTCAAATCTCTGCATGCTTCCGTTTGATCAGCAAAGTGCCGTGGATTGCATGTTTTTGCAGTTAGAGACCGAATGGAAACTAAAACTCTTCATATATAGAACTGTTTCTAGACCTTTCCCTCTGATGAAGGGAAGTTCCTACCACCTTCGAAGGGCTTTGAGGAAGACTTTGTTGCAGAATTTGTGCCTTTGGAGGGAGCTGAAGAAGGAGTAGCTATAGGTAGCTTCTTGGGCAGCATCTGTTCCCATAAGTCCTTTGGCAATGCTCTTGACGCTTCTGATGTTGATGATGATGAGAGAATAATGAGAGCAACAAGAGTGAAGAGCAAGCACTTGTGCCTCCAAGAACCTAACATTGTTGAATAGTAATACACTTCGGAATTGAAAAGAAGTGATATATACTCAATAGTTTTGTACTGTCAACTTACTGAGAAGGCAGCAGACAAGTTGAGTAATGTAAGGAGACTGCCAACTTGATTGTTTGAGAAAAGATGTGGCAATGGCAGACAGTGAGGTATTTGATAATTCTTAAACTGTTAAGGCTAAGCAGCTCAGGCTATTGCTCTCATTGTATAGAATCTGTATAAGTGAAAGAGAAAAGAATTTAGTGGATTTTATTGTTCTTAATTGGAACCCCTTTTTTGAGTTGGGTATAAGAATTAAATTGTTTCTATGTCTGGTAACAAATCCTTCTTGTCAGTTGGTAAAAGTGATAAATTAGTAGTGCCACTTGTACTCCAAGTGACCTAAGTCACCTAACCACAAGAAGATTTCACCAACTTACTTAATTTGCTGAATTTAAGTGACATGTGAGATGGGTATTGCATTATTTTCTTTGTTGCCGAGCATGGAATGACAGTAAAGCTATCATCAAACTTGTTAAATAGAAAGAAGAAATCATTGAAACCCTTTAAACCTATGGTTGAAAACACCAACCCAAAAACTATTGCAGAATTGTTTTGCAATTTCAATCATGCAAACATGAGGAGAGGTTTCTTTTCATTTCTTAGATTACTCACAACCAAAGAAACAAGCTAAGCTAAGCAAAAGTTGATGAGTAATTTTTTTTTTTTTAAGAAGTTCAAAAGAAGCATCTTGGCACTTTTGTAGGCTATTTTCCCAACATTCAAATTATTTTCACAACAAAAAGGTAATGCCCATCAGTAGTGTCACTCAGATACTTGGTATATTTTATGAAGAGGGTTGTGCTTAGAACACCACAATTTCCCAATTATCCTTGTCTCTGGTCCTCATCACTTGAAATGTGAAATTGTTTCAGGTCAGAACATATTAGAATTTTGTCCCAAAAATAAAAAAATAGAAAGGAGCATGTATGAATTTAATTTATCATACTCGGGTCAAAATCACAAGTATGTTAGTTCTAGAACCAGACCTTCTTTGTAAGCTTTGTTACAAGTCTCAAATCAAATGACTGTTAGCCACATTCTTCTTCTACATGTAGAATATTTATCAAATTGTTCATTTCATAGGACGGACCCTTTAAAGGTTATTCTTATTTACAAACAAAAAAAATTGAAAATTAAAATCTGTTTTATATATATATATATAGAAAAATTAAAATCTGTTACTCTATCTGTCCGGTATGTGATTTTGAAAATGAAAAACTCAAAACACCAGACTGCAGTCACTGCACTGACTAGAATATAGGAAAAGATACTATATAAAAGGTATGTAACTATCAATCTACCAATTACATGGAAAAATAATGATCAAGCTGCCATGGCAGAGAAGCAGATCCCTCCATAAAAGAATTTGATGTACATGTGTGCTTGAGAATTATATAATCGTGAAAGTCGGAAGAATGTCGGGTGGAAGATAATCTTATAATCTTTATGCAGATTTATTTGGGACAATAAGAGTTGGAAGGGATGGAAACTGCACTCTATCCCTAAGTGGTAGGCTCCATTCTCACTCAAACCGCACAACGTCTTACATGACCACCTATCTTGTCTGGCAAAAGCTTAAAAGTGTTCAACAGTATGTGACATCTTCAACAAACTTCTCATCTACTCCGATTTGTTACCCAAAATATCACCTATAACATCAGAGAAGTAGGAGTGTAGGTTAATTATAATTTGACCTAATTCTACTCTGATAGGTAGAGGAAAGGTATGCATACATTTCCCCTATGTATACAGTTGGTGATAGCAAAAGAAAATGTGGTAAGCACATTATAAGACTTGAATCACCACCACATACTAGCAAGCACAATATGGCTGCAGACTTTTAACTAAGATGATAGTGTGAGCAGTAGCGTACCAGTTGTGACTGTAGTTTACCGTAATACATTTGAGATTCATTTAAGAATGTTGAAATACAAAAGTTGTAAGCCCAATCCCTCTGCTTCAACAAGGGATGCAGGGACTTCTAAAGAGTAGCTATCTATATTATACATTTCCAATGAATTTAACTTAGAGATATTTGATATTAGAAAAATAATGCTTCAGCAAACAGAAGAATACTTAATTGGCTGATGCTGGCATTGACCAACCTTCGGCGGTCAAAGACACAGCTTGAAGCCTCTAAGCAATGGCTGATAGAATTGTCTCTTGCTCAGTAGGACGCCAAAACGTTTTCTGAATGCAGAGCAAACCCATGTTGTCTTTTGAGTACGTAAATCGGATATCCCAGTGCAGAGACTTAGCCATGCTCTCAATGTCATTCAAGGTTTCAGCATCATCCCATACGATTAGCTTCCCTTCTGGCCTTAGTATCCTGTCAACTTCCGCAATCAACGCGACTAAGTTGCATCTGTGATCAGAGTAGGATAAGCACATTCAATAAGAGATGACTTGGATGAAGAGTTGGGATTACAATACACATTAATAGCAAACTGAAGGGAAATGTCTTAGAATTAGAACATACCTTTTCTTAAGGACAGAGAAGAGATGATCTGCATGGACAACATCATAAGTCCTAGGATATGTACTGAATGATTCGCACCAATCATGGTACATTCCGATTAATCCACGCTCAAAGATTATTGCAAGTGTGTCACGAGAGTCAATATGAGGGACAACATTCATTACCCATACATTTAAATCTTTCAGTGCTGCAGCAAACCTAAAAAAATGATAAACATAAAAGACAAAGATTAAGTGAAAGGTTTTGCCATTTTCACTACCTCAGAAAACAAAAGCCTCAGTAGTATACAAATAAGAACGGAAGGAAATAGCTGAAAGGAAGATATGACATGCAATTGTCTGATGTGAAACTTGCATCAGCAGGATATTCATCAATATTTCCCCTTCAGCAACTAAAATGTCAGAAATATAAACATGTTCGCAGTACTTGATTTCAACTCCAATTTAATCAGCACTAGCTATTCATATTTGGAAAGAGAGAAATGAATCCAATCAAATGTATGCAAAGCCACAAAACGAAGGAAAAGGAAAGTGAAAAAATTAAAAAGAGACACAGTAATATTGAGTTTTGTCTAACATCTAGCACATCAGCTTGACCAATAACCCTAAGCTACGTTGTCCCACTATTAGTAGAGAAGCATCCATGGGGAGAAAAGTAAGTAGCAACAAAATAATAATTGCTTACCCTCCATATACAGCTCTCATGTCCAGGACATTCCTTACAGATGACCAATCGATTCCCATCCCTGTCAAATATGTCTTGGACACAACATTCTTCCAATGCTTATAGTCAGAAATAAAATCTTCTGGGGCAGATTTTCCATTAACATCAAGCTGAGACTTCAACCAGTATGGTGGTTTCTCCAACCTTGATGGCCACTGCGGCGGCCATTGAGACCCACGATCTGATGCATCCTCAGCCACTTTGTGTATGCATGCCTCCAAAGGTACCTTCCTGATTATGCAGAAATAAAAGAAACCTTTAAAAGTGTTGGGAAGTCATCTTCATTGCAGAAAGATCCTTCAACAATGTGAAGCAAATTTGAAGTCATTACTTTTGACAATCTTCTTTTTTTTTCTTTTCTTTTCTGAAAATGGTAGAACAAATTTGACCAAAGAAAAACTTGAAATTCCTAATGAAATCAATTTCCATATTTTTCTATTCAAGTAACTATTTACAGATTTTATGTAAAACTCATAAGTGTGAGAAAGGAAGATGCTTTCTATTGGAAGGTAAATTACCAGGCAGCATTTGGATCATCAGATTCACTGCAAAGAGGAGGCTCATTTTCTGCTCTTTCATTGTAGCACTCATTGGTAGATGGTTTCCTATATATAGCAGCAGCGACTTGATTGAGCTTGTCGTTTCTAACCACCACCAGATCCCAGCACATTGACTTAGTTAGTTTAGACATTGCTGGAAGAAAGAGGGCGTATGTTAGATAGAAGCAGAGTAACATTCAAATTTCCTCAGGAAAGGAAGAAATAAAAAGTAGTTGACCTTTCCAGATGCCGACATCTTCAGGAAGCTTTTGGTAAACCGGGGTAGCAGACCAAACAAAGTAACCACCAGGTCGCAAAACACGATTAAGCTCCAAGAGCAGTTTACCACCTGAAATGTAACATAATTATATCTCTAAGACTCAACCAAGTTGAAGAAATATATATATATATATATAGGTACATATATACATGCATTTATTACCTTCAACATGCCAAGGGACTCTACAGCGTGCACAGTGGATAACATCAAACACGGAACTTGGGTATGGTAGCCTTGTGGTACCCATAACAGCTGATATGGCTGGGATACCCCGCTCTAATGCAAATTGAACCTGGGCTTCATGTTCATCCTTGGGAGCAAATGACATGGCAAGAACATCTCTGTCAAATAGAAATCCTCCAAAGCTGGCTACCCCACACCCAACATCCAATATCACACGGCTCCTTTTACCCCACGCAATATCAGGCAGAGACTGCATGACCAATACAAAGTTTCACATTAAGCAACAAACAAGGAAACTGAGAGCATAATTTTCACCTACAAATTATGATTTCGAGATCGAAACTTCAGACAGTTAGATGATCAAGCATTCAAGCTGAATATCTTGTTTGAAAAATGAAATGAAATGAAAATTACCATCAAAAGAAAATAAAGCATGAAATTAAACAAGGATTTACTTGAGGCATTTTTTGTTCTATTTAGGAAATCAAATCAGATGGCTCACTACATTTCATATCCAGATCTTTAGGTAATGGAATAAAAAACCGAAGAATATCAATAATTAGTTTTCTCTAGGAGCCCAGAAAAGGACCTATAAGAATGTTCCAATATTGCAGAGTACTGAAGTTCTTTTAAAAAGAAATTACATAGAAAATAATGCTTTTTTTTTTGAGTGCTCTAATAATGACATGTGTTAAAACAAAGATGTATATCTGTGTTACGACAGATACATATGTTTTATATGGAGTGTAGAGGAAAAAAAACCCAAAGGACTACAGTACACCCACAAAGACACAATTCAAAGCAAGGACTTTAGCACTACACATTCAGGCTTTCCGCAAAAGCATAGATAGGAACAAAGTATGAGTGAACACAGGTACAGGCTTTTCATTTGGTCAGATAGATCTTGTCCAATCCTAACTGATGTAAGTACTACACTTGATTTCTCATGACTGACAGAGCAAATAACTCCTGCAAATCAAAGCATAGATATAACGGGGAAAAATATAGTTGATAGGACTCACTTTTTGAATAAAATCAATGTAGTGAAGAGCACCATTCTTAAACTGAGTTCCACCGCCAGGGAAAGTAAGATATTCACCAGTAACTTTAACCCAATTTTGGTGCCCCTTAACTACTGCAAGCTTGGTGTGAGGAACATTGTGATACCATATCTGCATCATGCATGAAGAACACATTTTAATTTCAAGTGTGAAAAATAAGTAAATATAACTGTTTAACAGATGATATACCTTTTCCCTGCTTGTTGGCCACTTAATTGGCCGTCTATATCCTTCAGGTAGAGAAACCAGACAGGTGGAAGCTTCCTCAGGGCAGTGCCTCTCTCGATGTTCATAGTGCATTGTACTTGGAAGTTTTCTAATAGTTTTCCAATTGTCAAGACAAGGGATGTAATCAGGCCCTGCAGTGACATTACAGAGTTTCCAGCTATACTCACTCTGAGTTTTAGATATTGAAGACTTTTGTGTTTCCTTCCCACTTTCCATGTTATTACTGGTATCACTTTCTTCTGAATTTTTGTCTTGATTGTTCTCAACCTTCTCCTCATCAGTCTGACTAGGAACTTCATCTTCCTGCTTCTTTTCATCAGCAGATTCATCTCCCTCTGATTTTTTTTCACCCTCTGATTCTGTCTGTTCATTTTCACTCGTTTTATCACCTGCTTGATCTGTTGATTCAGCTGCTGAGTTTGACTGCTCATCTCCAGAACTAGCTTCCTGATCATTTATTTTCGCGTCCCCATCATTTTCTTTCTCAGTCTTTGGTTCCTCTTCAGTCTCATTTTTCTCATCAGAGCTCTCCTTCACAAACTTCTCTTGCTGATTTCCCTCATCACCATTCTCACTTTCAGACTCAACCTTCTCCTCAGAAACCTCTTTTGAAACCACTTCCTCCTGTTTTTCTTCACTAGTACTCACAGACTCATCCTGTGAAACATTTTGAGTATTTTCAATATTGGTTTCACTTTGTGAGTCACTGCCATTGTCATCCTCTCTTGATACACTTTCCGATAATCCACCAGAACTGTCTTCATATTGCTTAGAACTTTTATCAGCCAGATTCTCCTCAGTTGATAAACTAGTCTGAATCGGAACAGCTGATGACATTAACATCCATACCCCAACTAAACAAAATGCAACAAATACAACTAGGCTGGTTGTTGAGCAACAATTCAGTGACTTCTTTCCGTCAACTCGGGAATACTTCCCCATAGCCATCTTGAGAAGCAAAGATCAATACCCCAAATTATACACGCACCTGAGAAAGGCAATAAAAAAAGGAATTCAGCTGTCCATATACCGAAAAAATAACTTTTTTTGAATGGAGGAACCAAACTAGGCTGTGATCTAATCACATACAAATAGGGATCCATGATGTGCAATTGATTGCAAATTATAGCATATTATAACTAATACCAAAAAGTAGATCATATGACAGCATACTCAACTTCATTCCAAATAAAACAGATCTATCAATTAACAAAGGAACTCGAAACTTCTTGATCTTAAATTCTTGCTTTTGGATTTCACGAAAAAGACCTTATTTCCATTAACTACTAACAACCCATTTGTCATAACTAGAAACCCATCAAAGCATCTTGACAACTAAACTGGTGGGTCAATATTAGAACTATCCAATGCTTGCCAAACTGAGAGAAATACATAGCGGGTTATATGCAAACTGAAACAAAGCTTGAAACTTGGAACCTATGTGGGTGCAATACATCAAAAAGCAAAGATCTTTATGCAAGAGAACAAGAATGTAACGAAAATAAAGACAAGGGGGATATCTGAGACTGAGAAAACGTACGGTAGGGTCTTGTTGCTCACTGCATTCTGTATGCCTTCAAGTCAGTAATAGAACTCGGAACTGGGTCTGTGGGTCTGTCTTTTTAAGGGGATATAGCACCGACTACTATTTCATTTCTATTATTGGCTCTGGCAACTTGTCAAGTAAATATCTGACAGGAAGAAAGAGAGAGATCTAGTTCTAATTCTATAAACTTTTTATGGGATCGGGAATACCAGCTCAGGTTAGGTTGTAACCCAATTAACCCCGAGTCAACCAAGTCACAGCGTGTTATCCCCTACAGAAATGAGTCAAATGACTGTGATCTACAAGATTTTTTTTGTTTCATCTTTGTAGGAACCATGTAAGGGAAAAGAAAATAAAGAAAGAATTTTGATTTCTCATAGATATTACGCTCAAAGGGCTAAATGTGGTCATTAAAAATCATGCCCGGTTAAAAAAAGAAAAATCAAGTGTTTATAAGTTGATGGAGCATGCTACATCATCCACAAAATGTAACATTTTGAAATTTGAAATTACAACTCAAAAATAAAAGCTGATGTAATCAAGAATGATCAAGGAGTAAACTTCAAAGTTATTGAGTTGCCGATAGTTGAAGTCTTGCTAGATAAGTCGAATGACCTTTGACAACTTTAACAAGATGCCGATGAACTACCCCTAAATAATTTTTTAAAACAAAACTTTAGAAGTAAAAGTGTAATAAGACAACTCCTAGTGCATGTTTTAACATTTTACTGTTACTAGGATATTCTGTTAGATCTTGTATCATGAACAGATGACATATGGCGTGCCATACTTATGGGATTAGCCGGAGAAAAGAAAATAGAAAAATACCATGGCTCTCAAAGATGTCCCCTGCTAATGTATTGTTAATTGATGAAATAACTGGGCCAAGGCTAGGGTTGCCATTTGAAATATTATCTGTGTGTGGACTATGGACTATGGAATAGACAACCACCGGACCAACTATACGTTATAAATGCTCGTCTCCATCATTCATTTCATTACCACTTCCGATAGTAACATAAGCACCGACACTATGCTAACGTCGACCTTCCCCATCTGTTGCAAATGTGGCCTGGCATATATACTTTTGCTTATTTGACTAAACCCAATGGAGCTGTAAAATTTCAATATTTACCAAGCACTAAAACAATCATTTAAAACCCGTCAACAAGTAAAAACACTCTAGAAACTCATCTCCAACACATGAGCTCATCTCAACAATCTAGAGAATAAAGGAAATCTGTTTTAAATTTGCTGCTATGTCACCAGTTACAAGCTACAGGAACACCAGAAAGTAACACAGCTAACTGGAAACTACTTTAGTTTGCAATTTGTGCAGTTATTTCACATCCATATACCAATTCAAGAAACTACATTATACACAGTGAAAGCAAGTTCAACAGTTTACAAGACCAATGTCCTTGTGAGCATGAAGGGAGGCACTTACTATGCTTCATCTTTTTTTGCTCTCAAATCTTCATACTCTAATTCGAGTCTCTGCAGATCTGTAGATTAGGACAACGCATTAGCAAGTTACCTTAAATAGATTGTTGATCTGCTATGTATACAGTCTTGAGAGCATAATTCAGTATATAAATAAATTAGCAGACACTAAAAAAGCACATAGCTCATGACCTTTCAGCCATATCTAGTACAGCTGCGAAGAGAATATACAGAAGTGTAACAGGTACATTGGCAAGCAAAAATGCACCCAGTTTATGGCAAAACAGGTAGAAAGCTCAATTGAACTCTAGGCCTTTAGCTTCTAGTACAAATACAAATGCTTGCGCTAATACTGTCAGACAATAAATTATAGAAGCCATGAATAACCAAGTTCTCTTGCATTTTCACTTTGGCAATTTAAAGCAGACCAAACAGAGCAAATTGCCAAGAAACATGAACAAATTTGCTTATCCAAAATCTAGCATATTCAAATGGTTAGACTTGTTTTCAAGTGCCTGCTAATTCGGAACTACATCCAAAAGGTGACTTCAAGAGTATAGGTTGAGATGAGCCCATTTTGGCAACAGAAGAAGTTGAGGGACTTCTGCAAGGCCAATAGTATAGTTGTGACGGCCTTCTCCACATTGGGTGCCATAGGAACCAGTTGGGGTGCCAATCATGTCCTCGAAAGCAAAGTGCTTAATGAAATCGCCGAGGCTCATGGGAAGTCTGTTGCTCAGGTTAATTGAACTACATGGAAGTTTTGTTGTAAAAATTTTAATGTTTGAAAAACATATAGAGTTTGTGACTTAGTTGTGGTACTTGATCTGGTTGCAGGTTTGTATTAGATAGGTTTATCAGGTAGGGGTAACTCTTGGAGTGAAGGGCTACAACAAGGAGAGGTTGAAGCAGAATGTGCAGGTAAACTAATGGGAACTAACAGAAGAGGACATTGAGAACATCAATCAAATCCCACAGCGCAAACTGATGGCTCAAGTTGGTTACTGCTACTGGACCATACAAGTCCCTTGATGACTTATAGGACGGAGAATATTAACTTTTCTCTGTATGGAAATGTGTTTTTATCAGTATCAAAATAAGGGCGCCAACTAGGTTATGTATGGCCTGCATTGTTTCAAAATTGGCATCCAGGATTTTTCTGCTAACATGCATGGATCCAACTCGGTTCCTGAATTGGGATCATTCGCTTATTCCTGTTAGTGCTTTGAAGCCTAATGATTCTGCCGGTGTTTTGGTGTTTCTAGGTTTTGCAATGTTATAGTAAAAGTAAGAACTATGGACTTGGTGGATATTAATTCAGCGACAAAAGCACTTCCATGAAGCTAGATTACTACATAGTGCACTGAATCACTTACAAGTGTATTAGCACAAGGGAAACCGCCATAGTTAAAAGTCATATAGAGTATAGACAGTACTTTAAACTATGCTGGTTTTTTACTTGAAGAACCTAACAGTTGAATTCAATGCATTCCTATAGATGAGCAACTTGACAAAAACATGCATAAAATTCATGATTACTAGGCCATTGTTTACGATTATGAATAAAGAACATCAGTAGATAGAATAGAGACATACCATGTTCAACAAATTGTTGGTATAATGTCATTTCGGCATTCTTTAACAATTCTAGTTCATCTCTTCTACATTTAATCCTCAGGAGCAGATCCTTTTCATCAGTTTCATCCGCCAAACTATCAAATCCATAAGTGCTGAAATATACAGAAGAGGTGGAGAAGAGATTACTATGTATAGTGATTGATCAGACACTAAACATGTGAAAGAGTCAAAATAATATACCAGATACTCTGTTGCAGGAGTACATCAATGCCATCTATTTGCATTAAAGACTGTTAAAGCAAACAAACATCTTTAATCGTTAGAAAAAATGAAATGAAAGTATAGCCATGTGTGCAGAAACAAAACAAAAAAAATAAAATAAACCTTACCGAATCCATCCCAAATCGATGACTTTCAGTTATATATGCTACCCAACCAGCACAAAGCCCTTCGTGCCCTGCCATATAATGAGAGGGTATTACTGGCGATATAATGTCACTTCATACTACAATATAAATGCAGTAAATCATAAATAAAACAAAAAAACAAAACAATAATTCGGTTAACTTCGAAATAACGTGAATTTCAGAAAAACAGCTTTTAATTCATGAATGATACGTGCTCTCAAATAATTCACCAATTAACTAATTTGGTGTAAGTCTTGGCCGTCTGGGTATCTTTGTGTTTAAATATAGAGTAGTGTTATTAACACACTCTATATACGTTGAGAACCAATCATCAATCAAATTCAAATGATAAATTTGTAAATAAAATAAAAATATGTAGATATGAAAATAGAGATGGTGTGCTAATAGCAAATAAAGTGTGTTAATAGCAAACGTAAACCCTTAAATGCAAAAACAATAAAACCCCAATCTCCAAGATGTAGTGTAGCAAAATGTTCATATAATCCATTCCTTTAAAGTTAATTCTCGAGTCTGGAATACAAAATGTTCATATCGGGTCAACATCCGTTTGGGCAGCTTTCACAGATCGGCAAACGGAGTCAGAGATGACGAATAGCAGCCAGTACTCTTATCTGTAATTGATCTGTCTCTCATCGTTTGTGTCAAGACCCACCCCGAATTTCATCCTGAAACCCGAGGTGAGTCCTGCGGGGACCACCTCCAAGGAAAACTTACCGAAGGACTCGGCAAACCTCCCTTGAAAATGGACAACTCTAACCCGGAAAAATTAAAGAACACTTTTAACCAATAATATAAATTCTTCAACTTAATCCAAATAACCAAATAAAATCTAATGGCCGGATTATAAATTAATAATCCGCTAAAAATACCAAACTTCAACAAATCTCAAACCTATCCAAAACTCCTCCAAAAATTCTAAAACTTATTCCATTAAACTCCTCACATTTTTCTCCACCAAAAACATTTTCTCGACGGCGGCGGCGGCGGCCGGCGACTAACTCCGACGACCTCCGATGGTCACCAAAATTTGGCAACATCTTTCTCTCAACCTCCTCTACAACATTCCTAACTACCACAAACTCCAATTCTAAGCCTAAGCACAACAATCGAACGAAAATACACAAAAAAACCTTAGAAATTCAAATTTCGATTTCTCCTTACCTAGCTCAAGACGGAGCGAGTCCTTTGGAGGGATTGAAGCACGGGAGGAGGGCTTCCTTTTGAGCTATGGCTCGCCAGCTATGGCGGCCGGAGGAAGGAGTTCCGGCGAGAAACTCTTCCTGGCAGCCGAAGCTTTCGGGCTTGGCCGCTCCTTCACGGCGGCGTTCCACGTGCGGGCACCGGTCCAGGAAGAGAGAGGGAGAGGCAAGGGTCCGAACGGGACCGGTCTGGCGGTGAACGGAGGCCGGACGGCGGCGGGCTGGCGACGGAAAAATCCAGCAGAAAACGGGTCGGGAGCGAGAGCGGGAGAGAGAGAGAGAGAGAGAGAGAGAGAGAGAGAGAGAGAGAAAGAAAAAAAAGAAAAGAGAGATTGGGCTTGGGCCCGATCCGGGTCCAAGTCCCTTATTAAACCCAAACAAAAAATTCAACACCCCAAAAATAATACCCCAATAAAATTACCTTTTACTAGCTAAAATTTACCATTTTACCGTCGTCATACTTTTCTCCTTCGAATAATCCCACAAAATAATCGTCTCCCACACCTCTCTGGAGATCAATTATATTTTACACTTAATGACGAACACGGTAAAATTCTTATTACCACTATGCCAGTAATTAAGGTAAAAATTTATAGGTCGGGGCGTGACAATTCTCCCCTCCTTATAAAAATTTCGTCCTCGAAATTTACAAACATCCTACTAAAAAAGATAAGGATACTGCTGCCTCATCTGCTCCTCTGACTCCCAAGTAGCTTCCTCTACTTGGTGGCTTCTCCAAAGCACTTTGACGAGCGGAATTGACTTGCTCCTAAGCACTTGCTCCTTCCGATCTAGAATCTGAACCGGCTCCTCTTCAAGGACAGATCCTTCTGCAGACTAATCGGCTGCTCTTCCAGTAAATGAGAAGGATCGACAACATACTTGCGAAGCATGGATACATGAAACACATTATGTATCCTGGACAACTCCGAAGGCAAAGCTAACCGATAGGCAAGAGAGCCAACTCGCTCTATTATCTCATAAGGACCAATATACCTCGGACTAAGCTTCCCACGCTTGCCAAAACGAACTACCCCTTTCCAAGGAGATAGTTTCAGGAACACCCAATCACCTACTTGAAACTCAAGGTCCTTCCTGCGGACATCTGCATAACTCTTTTGCCAACTCTGAGCAGCCTTGAGTCTATCCCTGACCAACTTGATCTTCTCATTTGTGTCATGGATAATCTCAGGACCACAAAGCTCTCTTTCTCCGACTTCATTCCAACATAATGGCGTACGACACTGCCTCCCATAAAGTGCCTCAAAAGGGGCCATACCAATACTCGAATGGAAGCTGTTGTTATAGGCAAACTCCATCAAGGAAAGGTTCTTATCCCAGCTCCCCCTAAACTGCAAGGCACAAGTTCTCAGCATATCCTCCAAAGTTTGGATAGTCCTCTCTGATTGCCCATCAGTCTGAGGATGAAAAGCAGTGTTGAAGTGTAGTCGGGTACCTAAAGCTGCCTAAAGAGCTCTCCAAAATTTAGAAGCAAATCTAGGATCCCGATCTGACACTTTGGATTCAGGCACGCCATGAAGTCTGACAATCTCATTCACATACAGCTCAGCCAATTTATCCAGTGTATACTTCTTTCCCACCGGCAAGAAATGAGCAGATTTAGTGAGTCTATCCACTATCACCCAAACACCGTCATGCTCTTCCCGGGTACGAGGTAAACTGAAGACAAAATCTATGGTGATGTGGTCTCACTTCCACACTGGAATAGGCAACGGCTCAAGCAAACCTGAAGGTTTCTGCCTTTCAGCTTTCATCTGCTGACAAATCAGACACCTACTCACAAAAGCTGCAATTTCCCTCTTCATATTAGGCCACCAATAATAATCCTTCAAAGTCTGATACATCTTTGTACTACCTGGATGAGCAGCATACGCAGAACTATGAGCTTCCTCCAAAATCTCAATCTTTAACTCTTCATTCCTCTTTGGAACACAAAGCCTGCTTTTGAACAACAACGACCCGTCTCTTCTTACCAAAAAATTTACGGCGGCTCCATTCGCTACTCTTTCTATCAACCGAACTATGGAAGGATCATTATACTGTGCCTCCCGCACTTTATCAACCAACACTGGCCTCACATGGAAACTGGCTACCAAAGCACCCACTTCATCCACCGTTAAATCCACCCCTGTAGCCCGCAGCTCACAAAGAAGTGGAACTCGAACCATCCTCAAGTGAAACAAAGACACGGAAGGATTGCGACTAAGAGCATCAGCTACCACATTAACTTTTCCTGGATGATACTCTATAGTGCAATCATAATCACTGATCAACTCTATCCACCTTCTTTGCCTCATATTCAACTCCCTTTATGTGAACACATACCGAAGACTCTTGTGATCGGTAAAAATCTGACACTTGGCTCCATAAAGATAGTGTCTCCACAACTTGAGAGTGAAAACCACAGTTGTCAGCTCTAAATCATGAGTGGGATAATTCATCTCATGCGGCTTCAATTGCCTAGAAGCGTAGGCAATCACTCGATCATGCTGCATCAAAACTCCACCTAGACCTCGTCTAGAAGCATCACAAAACACCACATACTCCCCACTATCGTCTGAAAGTGCCAAAACAGGAGCACTAGTCAAGCGATCCTTTAATTCTTGAAAACTTTGCTCACACTGATTTGACCATTCGAACTTGACTCCATTTCTGGTCAATCTAGTTAGTGGAGCTGCAATCTTCGAAAAGTCTTGCACAAATCGCCGATAGTAACCTGCTAACCCTAAGAAACTACGAATCTCCGTCACAGTTGTAGGTCTTTTCCAATTGGACACTGCTTCCACCTTCTGGGGATCCACACTAACACCTTATGCTGAAACTACATGACCCAAGAATCCCACTTTATCCAGCCAAAACTCACACTTGCTTAACTTGGCAAACAACTGCGCATTACTCAAAGTCCGCAATATTAATCTTAGATGTTTGGCATGCTCCTTCTCACTTTTCGAGTACACCAAAATATCATCTATAAACACGATCACGAAGCGGTCAAGATATGGACTAAACACCCTATTCATGAGATCCATGAACGCCGCGGGTGCATTAGTAAGTCCAAAAGGCATCACCACAAACTCATAATGACCATAGCGTGATCGAAAGGCAGTCTTGGCTACGTCACTATCCCGAATCCGCAACTGATGATAACCAGATCTCAAATCAATCTTTGAGAACACTGAAGCACCTCTCAACTGATCGAACAAATCATCAATGCGAGGCAACGGGTACTTATTCTTCACTGTGACTTGATTAAGCTTCCTATAATCAATGCATAGTCTCATGGTGTCATCCTTCTTCTTAACAAACAACACCGGAGTCCCCCATGAAGACATGCTAGGCCGAATAAAACCCTTATCTACTAACTCTTGCAATTGAGTCTTCAACTCCTTCAATTCCGCTGGAGCCATTCTGTAAGGTGCCTGAGAGATAGGCATAGATCCAGGAAGCAACTCAATGGAAAAGTCTATCTCCCTTACAGGAGGCAAACCAGGCAAATCCTTGGGAAACACGTCCGGAAATTCTCTTACTACAGGAATAGGGGTGTTACTTCGAAACCGAAAACCGAAAAAAACCACACCGAAAACCAAACCGTAACCGAAAAAACCGCACCGAAAAAAAACCGCACCGAAAATAAAAAAACCGAACCGAACCGGAGCTGTTCGGTTCGGTTTTCGGTTTCGGGTCAGTGAAAACCGAACTGAACCGTTTGAACTGAAGTCAACGGTCAAACTGTAAAACAGGCATTGCATCAGTTACTTGTCTATGTTGTTGCAGATTCGTGGCTTCTCTAGACACGGTTCCCACCTTTGAGCTCATTTTCATTTAGTTTTCCAAGCAAAACTACTCACTCTGTGATTTTGAAGCCACAGACACAGTGGCTACCATCAAGGTAAAATATAATAGTGAGTATGCTTACCATACAAATCATCTGGGCCCTCAACACACATTTAAGTACCAGGGCAGATTATTGACTATCCATGATGATCTTAAGAAGTTGCCAATGAATTCTCTCCTTTATGTGGTTGATTGCACTAATGATGTCAACTGTTCCAAAACGCCTTCAATGGATAATGAGGAGCTGCTCTCTCCCCGCATATCAAACAATACTGATGATGACCATTTTGAGTTGTGTGATGTGGATAGTGAGGATAGTGAGGAGCTGCTTCCTACCCCAAAATCATACAACAGTGATGTTGACTATTCCGAGTTGTCTGCTATGGATATCGATAAAGACGGAAAGAAAATGTTAAGAGTGTTGTGTGCAAATTTTTCACTCATTTCAGGAAATCCAACCAGAAACCATACACACAAGACAAAGAAGACGAGAAGCAGCAGAATTGCCACCTCTATTACATGCAGTTGTTGGACTTCCTTTGTCCATTTGCTTTTGTTTCATTTGGCAATCCACAATAACTGCTCTTTTAAGTTGCCAAAAATGGATACCGAAAAAGACCGAGAGGAAACCTATGATGTTTTAGTCAAGTTCTTCACTGATTTCAGGATGTCGGCTTTTGCAGAATCCAGCAAAACAAGATCTCTGTCAGCAGACTATCCCCCTTGCTGTTGTTGGACTTCTTTGGTGCATTCCATGTTGCTTCACTTGGCAATCGACAATGATAAGTCATTGAAAGGTTTCAGAAGCTGCTCTCTGATTGATTTGTTAGTCTCATCATCCCACGCCTAGAACAACTAGTTCCAACATAATCTTCGCAGTGTAGCCTTTGGAGAATGTGATTCTTTGTGTTGTCTTGATATGGTTTGTTTCCGGTACAAGTTTCAGCTGCCAATTAATGTGGGAGTATTTTGACAATCTAATTAACATAGATTTTTGTTCTTGTTGTTCGTTTCTGCGCCTCTATAATCAATGTTATCAAATCACGCTGATGTTTTGTAAATGATTCTCAGTCACTGGGCCATAGAAAAAAGAAAGAAAACGGAGGCGGGTCAGGCGAAATTTCCGGTTTGCAATTTCATATCTTGAGGAAGTTTTTGCAGCTGGGATATAGTGTCCTTCTGTCAGATGTTGATATTGTGTACTTGCAAAACCCTATATAGAAGTATGCATTGTCGAATATGAATCCCAATATATTAAGAACTCTATATTAAAATTACCAAAAATATATATTTTTTAAAAAAAAAACCGAACCGAACCGAACCGTTCGGTTCAGTTCGGTTTCCGGTTTGCAATTTCAAAAAAAAAACCGAACTGAACCGAATCGATTTTTTAGTTCGGTTTGGTTTCCGGTTTTAGGTGAAATCCGAACCGAACAAAACCGATAACACCCCTATCTCCCACTTCCAACACTCCTATACTTGCATCCACAACATGAGCTAAGAATGCCTGACAGCCTTTATTTAACAATCTCCTGGCAGCCATAGCTGAAATCAGGCAACTTGAAATCACATCTCTTTCCCCCTGAAACATAACCTCCAATCCATCCGGGCTCCGAAACACCACTTCTTTTCGGAAACAATCTACCATAGCTCTATAAGTTTCTAAGAAATCCATCCCCAAGATCACATCAAACTCCACCATACTCAAAACATCCAAAAGACTGCTGCTGACCAAAAAAAAAAACCTGACCACCAGAAGATCCCCCTTGGGAACTACCACCAGCACTAAACTGACCGGCCTGCTGCCTACCCAACTGGCTCCTGAAAGGTCTCCTGAAACGTCCTCCAAATCAACTCCGAGAACCAGAACCTGATCCTCCACTACTACCACTGCCCGCTGAGGGTCCAGAAGCAGATGAGGAAGCGGCCTTCTTCGATGGACCCTGGCTGGGACCACCGAAATCTCTGGGCCGTGCACTAAAAGTTCTCCTGGTCTCAATGGCCATGGCTGCAGTAACCGCATCAAGAAAAGTCGGGTAAATGCCACCGACCATCTTATCTGCATATACCTCGCCAGGAGCTCCAACAAACATGTCAATCCTGGTCCTCTCATCAGGAATCAAATAGGGCACATGGTAGCTCAGGGAAGTGAACTTCTGCTCAAACTCGATGACACCCTCATCATCCCCCTTCTTCATGTTCAAAAAATCCGACTGAATCCTGATACGCTGAGCGTGACCGAAATACTGACCCAAGAAGAGCGTCTTAAACTCCTCCCAAGTCATGTCCTGAGCACCACCACTATTTCTGCTAGCAAGGGTCCACCAGTGATGCGCTGAGTCATCCAGAAAAGTCACTGCCATCTTCACTTTCTTTTCTTCTGGCAGGTCAGTGCTCTCAAAAGCCATTTCCATCATATCTACCCAAGTGTGCGCATCAAGAGGTCCCTTGGCGCCCTTGAACTCAATTGCACCGGCATCGAAGACATCCTTCTTCTTCACAGACCGAGACTGCTGAACTCTAACTAACACACCTCTCAGCATGTTCCCAATCGAATCAACCAATCCTCTAACCTCAACACCCTCACTGGCGTTGGTCGAGGTAGCTACACGGGGTCGGCGTCTAGGAGGCATAGTACTTGAGGAAGAAGATATTAAGTAGTCTGTCCATAAGACTAACAGAACTATCACACATACTCAAGAACACATAGTATCAAAAGCAGAAAACTGCAGATGAATCCGCCGCGGTCGGATCATCACTCTATAGACACTATGGCTACTTAGGCAAATACGATAGTGAATAGAAAACAGAAGATGAAACCTAGAGCTCTGATACCAACTGTCAAGACCCGCCCCGAATTTCACCCTGAAACCCGAGGTGAGTCCTGCGGGGACCACCTCCAAGGAAAACTTACCGAAGGACTAGGCAAACCTCCCTTGAAAATGGACAACCCTAACCCGGAAAAATTAAAGAACACCTTTAACCAATAATATAAATTCTTCAACTTAATCCAAATAACCAAATAAAATCTAATGGCCGGATTATAAATTAATAATCCGCTAAAAATACCAAACTTCAACAAATCTCAAACCTATCCAAAACTCCTCCAAAAATTCTAAAACTTATTCCATTAAACTCCTCACATTTTTCTCCACCAAAAACATTTTCTCGGCGGCGGCCGGCGACCAACTCCGGCGACCTCCGATGGTCACCAAAATTTGGCAGCATCTTTCTCTCAACCTCCTCTACAACATTCCTAACTACCACAAACTCCAATTCTAAGCCTAAGCATAACAATCGAACGAAAATACACAAAAAAACCCTAGAAATTCAAATTCCGATTTCTCCTTACCTAGCTCAAGACGGAGCGAGTCCTTTTGGAGGGATTGAAGCACGGGAGGAGGGCTTCCTTTTGAGCTATGCCTCGCCGGCTATGGCGGCCGGAGGAAGGAGTTCCGGCGAGAAACTCTTCCCGGCAGCCGAAGCTTTCGGGCTTGGCCGCTCCTTCACGGCGGCGTTCCACGTGCGGGCACCGGTCCAGGAAGAGAGAGGGAGAGGCGAGGGTCCGAACGGGACCGGTCCGGCGGCGAACGGAGGTCGGACGGCGGCGGGCTGGCGACGGAAAAATCCAGCAGAAAACGGGTCGGGAGAGAGAGAGAGAGAGAAAGAAAAAAAAAAAAGAGAGACTGGGCTTGGGCCCGATCCGGGTCCAAGTCCCTTATTAAACCCAAACCAAAAATTCAACATCCCAAAAATAATACCCCAATAAAATTATCTTTTACTAGTTAAAATTTACCATTTTACCGTCGTCATACTTTTCTCCTTCGAATAATCCCACAAAATAATCGTCTCCCACACCTCTCTGGGGATCAATTATATTTTACACTTAATGACGAACACGGTAAAATTCTTATTACCACTATGCCAGTAATTAAGGTAAAAATTTATGGGTCGGGGCGTGACAGTTTGGGTTTTTTAGATGTTTTAATCTCAACCTTACATTTTTGAACCCTAATCAGACTGCTATGTACGCAGTCTTTCACTCTTTCTGTCTCAACTTATAGTCATGGCAATCGATGATGCTTGAAATCGGAAATCCCAATCCAGCCAAACCGCCCGCCTCACCTCGTCCAGTCCTCCTTCAACTCCTCCATTGCCTAACCTCACCGACCGCCTCCTCCTACCCTCGGCGTCCGCCTCCTCCTTGCCTCGCCTCACCCTACCTAATTCACCTTGCCTCAGCTCCTCCTCACCTCGCCCTGCCTCACTCGCCTCATCTCCTCCCCCGCTCACCTCGATGGTAATCTTCATGTTGAGTGAAGGTGAGCTACTGTCAACTGTGCCATCTCGTTACCCAATTCCTCAAAGCAGTTTTTCAACACACCTCTCGCCGAATCCACAACTACAGCTCCTTCATCGCCGAATCGAATTTTCAGATTTTGGTCTACCTCTCGCCTCTCAAATATACCCCCGATTGGGTATTACCCGATGCAAAGCTTCTTCAACACACCTTTTCACTGTTCATTCTGGAACTTACCCACCTCCATATCGTCGATCGCGGAGGGTGAATTACCGAGAGCCGTGCACATCAAGGGTTTTTGGGATACAACAGCTTCTCCAACCGCTACTTGACATGTGTTCCAGATAGCCGTACTACTTGGAGCACTGCATACATTTCAGAATTCACCCAAAACTAAACAGATAGAACAGGCACATGACAGAAAGGGGGGGCCAAGAATAGTGTTGAGCATGCCTTGGGTTTAGTCTTGTTTTTGATATGCTGCTTCTGCTTTTATTGATGATCTAGCCTCTGTAACTAGAGCAAGGAGAGTCCTCCTGCTCTAATACTTGTTTCCTTTCTTTATTTCTGTTGGGCCTTTTTGGCCCATCTGAAACCAAAAAAAGGGAAAGAAAGGGAGGCGTTCTAGTTCGAAGAGAGGACCGATTGGCACGGAGGGGGCGAAAGTGAGAGATTTGAGAGAGACAGAAGAGTCTTTTTCTCATTTTTTTTAATCTTAATAAAAATAGGGAAAAATACGAAAATATATAAGAAGAACTTGCCCTGTTTCTCTTTCATTTCCAGATCAACTGCAAGCCGCCCCTCTGCCCTGTCTGTGTAATGTCGGAACAGCGTCCCTCGGGACTTTTCTGAATCTCCTGGTGATCTATCATTCTTCTAGCTTTGCTAGATTGTGTTATAATCTTTGGATTGTTGGGTTTGTGAGAGAATTTTGAGGTTGATTTTACTGCTGCCTGCTTGATTTGTGGCTATAGAATAGATTTCTGCTTTGTCAATTCTAGAAACCGACCCCTTTTGATTTCGGGTACCAGAGTAACGATTTAGTGCTTGGCTGTTCCTAATCCTGATACAAGAGGGAGGGACTTCAATCCTTTCTTATCTTGGACTTCCTTTTCCTAATCCTTATTGAAATCCTAATCCTTATTTAAAATGGACTGTTACTCTATATATACTTCTTCCCCCTTACAACTACTGCAAGTTAAGTCAATCATATCTATACATAAGCTGTTATTTGGTATCAGATAAAACATGTCTACGGAGGAGAGGCATATATTTTATAGCGCAGTGGTGCAAGTACCAACAAGACGACCCTTTCCTACTGTCACGGGCATGATTCCAGTCAGCTTACGTCTCTACAAGGAAACTCGGTTTTGGTTTGATGGTCCAGAAGACTATGAGGATGTTGTTCCGCTAACCTTGGTGGCTGGAGAGGGATTTCTGGGGTGTCGTGAACGCATGAGTCGTATAGCGGCCCAACAGCTTTTGCAGATGCCTATCCCAGAACAAGAAGTGCCACCTATTATTGACAAGCTTGTTCAGAAGCTTTCGCTGGTGTCTGACGTGCCCAGTCATATGCCTATTACTGTGTTGATATTAGACATCACTGTGTCCTTAATGGGTAGTGCTGACTATGATCAGGTCATTGATTGGGTTGCCAGACAAACCTTCTCGTATTTGGGCCATCCGATTAGAGGAGGTGAGGTTATAGGGGAACCGAGTGCATCCTACAAGGCAAATCGCACTCCTGCAGCTACATCGTTTATTCATGGTTTGAAGAGATTAAGACTTGATAGTTTGGAAGAAGCTGTTATTAGAGAGAGTCCAACTTGTGCCATCTGTCTTCAGGATTTTGCAGAATCTGCTGAAGAACTGATCACTTGTTTGCCCTGCAAACACTATTATCATATCAATTGTATTGTTCTGTGCCTGGAGATCAAACACATTTGCCCCTTGTGCCGATACCCGATGCCAACTGCGGAAGCCTGCAAGCCATTAACAAATGCTACTGCAAATTAATTGTCAACTGGTATGATCCTAAGTTATAAAATTATTGGTAGAATTTGTTCTGTTATTGTCATCACATTTGGCTTGCTAATTAGCCTATTCCATTTCTCATACCACAGCTTTTAGCCTAGATATATTTTCAGATGCTGATTTTGCTGGGTACATATAGAATCAACCAACATGAATACATATATAGACAAACTTATCCTCAAGTTGATAGAGAAATCCATGAAAACCCAAAGCTTCATCCCGGCAGTATCCTTGCCACCTAATTCAACATGAATGTACTACTTCTCACAACAACATTTTCCAATACAGTCATGTTATCTTTAGCGATATGTTCTGAGCAAGTGATCAAACAGAGGCCAGAGCAACCCCAAACCAAGGAAAATGTATACGTGCCAAGCTGTGGTTGGGTAATTATAGTCTTAAATAGCAAGTAATCCATGTACTTTGTACCAGGAGTACAAGATCATATTCAAAGCTTGATCACTAAGCATGAAACTGTTGGAGGCTTTTGGTCCAACTGGTTGCGTGACAAGTTCTTGTAGACCTGGGTTATTACCTGATTTACCTCATCCCGCCACTACCACACACTGTTATATATAGCACAAACCTGATAGGCCTCAAAGTTTTGGAAGCCCGTTTCTAAATATCTCTAAACTTCAGATGCACCTTGGAAAATTAGAGCCATTTGAATAGGCAATTGTGTCCGGACATGACCAAATGCTTTTGCTGTACCTATGGGATTGAACAGTATATTGCATAGTAGCTATAGGATTTTTTAATCATTGGCTTGCTACTGCCAACATTTAATCCATGGGTGATTTCTGAGATTAATAAGAGGAAGGGCTAAGTGGCAGAGTGGACAGGTGGTGTTCATGGATAGCCAGCGATCAATGAGAAACGTGTGGCCACATGTTCGTTTTTGTTGAAGCCTATCATCTGCTTGATAGTCCTCCAGGGCATACTGCGCATGCATCTGAAAAGAAAGAAAGAAAGTTTAATCTCAATATTGGAAAACTGGTTTATGTATCAACAAAAATAAAAACATACCGTACTGGTTTGACCATCTAATCCTTCTTTCACAAACATCTATGGAGTGTCGCAAGGCTAGTTTTAACATATGTTACTTTTCTATTAATGCTAACTCATAGTGTTTTGACGTACACCAACAATGCTAGTTCTCCAAATATGTTTCCCTGAAAGGGATGTCTCTCTGGCCTTAATTAGTGGTAAAGATTGTACAAGTATAAGAGTTGAAACGTGAAGATAAAAGACAGAGAACACGAAACAGCTCGGTTCTACCTCAATCGAGGTGTGTTCTGGAATGTATAGAGTACGTCTGGAGGACGTGTCAATCAGTGATTGAGACATGTAAATTACTTCCCCGTCTAGCTCCGTCGTCCGCGTTAAACGCGTGATGTGCGTGATCCGGTAACTCTATCCTCTGCGACCGACGATACGAAGGGTGGGTAACTTCGTTAATGAACAGTATAGAGGTGTGTTTGAGAAGCTTTGCATCGAGTATTACCCAATCATGTATATTCTTAAGGCAAAAGCATAAATGATTTGAGAGGTAGAATATAGATCTGGATTCAAAGATAGTCGACAGACGGTAGTTATTGTTGTATATTACAAAGTCGACTACATCGGTAAATCTGGAAATCTGATCGGTGGTCTTCTACTGAGCAACGGAGGTGTAGTTGTGGATTTTCACAAACCATCGTTGGATTCCCGACGATTTTCTAAACCTTGGGTCATCGTCATACTTGATTCGTAAAAGGTTAGTTTGTTGTTAGTATGACACTATAATTGAAATTGTGTATATTTACTGTGATTTGCACGATTATGATGTGATAAATTGAAGGACTAAGTGGTTTATTATAGTGTTGATAGCAACAAGAAATGTAATTGTTCTTCTTTGCATGAAGGAATGTAATTGTTGTTCTTCATGATGAATATCGATATGGATGAGATTGATGGTGGTGGTCTCCGATTCAGTGAGGAGAACTGTGATTGATTGGTTGTGTGCTTGTGTTTGATTGTGGGACTGTAGCATTGTGTTTTATTATGGACTGTACCCATTGTGTAGAAGGATCTCTCATTGATCAAAAAGTATGGGGGCGAGCGTTAATTAGTAGAGGCTAGATATTAAAGCTTCCAGACCGGGAAGCATGAATTCTATATGTAAATGCATCCGCCAACAATGAAATAGAATCCAAATTGGGGTAAGTTTCCCAGACAATGAACGCGTATCTTACTTTATTTTGTTTTGTTTGATTTTTGGTCTATCCAAGTTATGTAATTGAGGAGTATGAGTATAGCTTGAGGTTGAGCTTTTATTTTACTGTAATTGAGGAGTGTAAAGCTTGAGGTGGAGTATGTTTGAGGTTCAGAATCTTGTAGCAGTGGTTAGAAGGATTGTAAGTGTAAAGAGGAATTTTGATAGGAAATATGAATTGAAGTTTGATATAAAGATGTATATATGACTACAGGCCAAGTTGGGATAGAAACCCAATATGATGAGACCAAGTTCTATGTCAACCAATGACCATACACCTTGAGAAGCATGACAGACTACTTGGTGGTGGAAGAGTGGTTTAGTTGTAATGAGAACCCTTACAAAGCTGTTATGGATATGGATACGTTTTAGCTATGTATGGATAGTTACTTCTCAGTAACCAGCAACCCTTTAGGTGAATAAGGAGTCATGTAGCTGTCCTAGTTAGTTGATTAAACTCTCTCTCTCTGTTTGCTTTAACTCAATATGATGTCCTCCTGAGGTGGATTGGTGAGATGAAGATTGCCACCAAACGTGCGTACTTCTTATCAAAGGTAAAAAGTCATAATTCAACTGCGTTGCTGTGCTATAACATCATCAACTAGACATGGGCGGTACATGATGTACTGCATACACAGCAGACGTCGAGAAGGAACAAGAGAGAAGATGACGGAAAAGAGTAGAGAGAAAGCAGCGACAGGGTATACATAATAATGATAAAAAAAAAATGTTCATAATAGGTTGGAGGGAACGTTTGTTTTGTCAAAAAGCCAGACAGCTGTCAAAAATTTGACAAATTTTTAAACCTATCAATTGGAGAGGCTACAAGAAGCAAGGACTACTTGCAAAGACTTTGTCCGCATTATTTCTAACCAGACCACCACATGGATGGTATCAATTCTATTATCAATCTACCCTGCAGCAAAACCTACCAAGCATCAATACACACTGCAACATTCTCATAACCAGATTACCATATGAAAGTCTTGTTTCATTTATATTTCGCTTTGAAAGAAACTATATCAAAGCATACGGATATTCTCTTTGCATGATATGGACAGTAAAATAACTTCCGTCAAAAGTATGGAGATGATAGTCTATACTTCTGTCAAGTGTTGTGCGCTGGCTCATCAGCCTCAGAGTCAATAAGAGTGTCTGAACACATCTCTTTACAACCCCACCTCAAAAAAATTGCAAAAAACAGAAGACTGCAATCAACAGACCGATGAGGGAATGAAATGCTCAGGCGCTCCAGCTTATGAGCAGGATGGTTCTCTAAAGCCCCTGGTGCCAGAAGGCCCCTGAAGAGAAACATCCCCAAACGAACTTGCATCGTGATCTTGAATCAAGTCTTGAACCTGAAATGACGATTACAGGAAATAAGTACAGAGAAAAAACTAATATCCTACTGAAACAAGAACTATATATAATTATTCATGTTCAAAGACTCTGACATAGAAAAGAGTTTACTTGTAGGAAATAGGACGAAAAAACTATATTTAATAGCAATCAATCTTGCATTCAGCTTTAGGTATGATTGGTTTTATATAAACAACCTACCTGCATCATAGTAGACGCAACATCCTGGTCTGACTCTCCTAGAATAGTAGACAGCTCTCAGTAAACCCTTTCAGCATCAAAGAGCACACAGTGTTGGCGAATAATCAAAGCACAACACCTGTGGAACAACAACAAAAGAAGAGTAGAGTTAAATAAAGATAAGTCACTCACTAACAGCTACGGCAGGAGAGAAAGAAAGGCTCACTTCTCCAAAAGGAAGATGACAAGCTTGCGGAAGTGTTGTGGATCTTTCGCTATGCATGCATGAACCTCTAGAACCAGGAGAACCACCTGGGCATCAGACTTGCAATATTAGATATCCGCATGAATGCCATTCCACATGTTAATAAGCTGCATTTTTATATTCAAGCCCATAGATGGTACCTGATCAGAAGGATCCGAAAGTGCTTCCAAAAGGGTGTCAAATATGTCATTCAGATGTGTCAATACCTGTTAAACATAAAATTAATATATGATTAGAACTCACCGAAAAAAAAAAAAAGAAAAAGAAAAAAAAAGAGTGAGAAACAAGATGTAAGCAAACTCGAGCAATGAACATAGGCAGAGAACTCATGACACTAGGGTCTCAACCACATTCACCCAAAACAATTTTGTGGGGTTTAGTTCCCATATCTAACACCATAGCTTTCCACTAGACCATATATCTTAGGATTAGGGATAATCAAGTAAACCAATCCTAATGAATCAGATCACCTGCTCACCCATGAGCTTCTATAATAACATTTTTTAGGCTTTGGAAGCATGAGACGCGAGAAACTGAAGGTACTAAACCTATGCTACAAGCTTGAAGTCAATGATTCACTTCATCTTGGTGCATTAACCGATTCATTAAGCAACAATTTCAAACTTCATATCCATGTTGCCAAACAACAAAGATTTAAACATAAAAGAATGAACATCCCATTGGCTGTAAAAAATTGAGCACACATGACATGAACATATGAACCTACCTCCAGTATCCTATTCAATGCTTTTGCCAAAGACGGTTTGACGTCGCCAGGATGCACCCCACCTTTTGCATAAGCAGTACTCAATTTTTCAAATTCTATGAAAATCCCGCATTGTAGGAATAGAATGTGGCACAAAAAAAACAATTGTCACCAATGTTCCAGGAAAACCCGACCAAGAAAGATAGGTCAAGACAACAACACTAGATTTTAATAAATGACATTCTCAGTAGAATGTGAGGAAGATTAGATTAGGTAGAAGAACTACAACCTGTATAGAACTAATTAGAGTCTGTGACTTACTTATGTAGTTATCTTCACCATTCTTCTTGCTGCGCTCTACTGTGAACTCATGAAACCAAGAGAAGATGAGGTGATGTACGTATTCCAAATAGGGATTGCCTTCAACCCTTTCTGGAGGGCAGAAAGCCTTCTCATATTTGTATTCACTTCCGCCTAAGATCACTCAAAAATATCAAAAATTGAATTATTAAAACTACTCAATTTCAAGTGGCATAAAATATAGCTAACTATATTTAAACTTACACATTTTCACCTCCATCAGACATCAACTAATTTAAATTTAAACATCTTTTTCAACATGTTGTACATAAACAGTCCACAACATACTACAAAGGCCATAATCTACTTTTATGTGAGCATACATACACATGAATACCAAGATGTTTTTTACTCGCAGAAACCCTGAATGCAGGGAAAAAAACTGTGTGCCCCTAACTCTTGAGGAACAAACATTTCTACTATGTAAAACTCACTTCTTACAAGATTATAGTCTAGGGATATATGAACGACTTGCTATCCTACTTAAACTACCCACTAGTCTAGATCTATACTTTCTCTCTTGTTTCTAAGTAACTCACTGCTTACAAGATTACAGTATAGGATACAGCAACGACTTGCTATCCTACCTAGTCCCAAATTAGTCTAGATCTACCTCTTTTGTCTCTAAGTGGCTACACATGAAGATATAAGAAGTTTCAACTTAGAATTCAGCTATCACTTAACTGATTCTTCTTGAACACTTCTTAGAAGTTTTACTCACTAAGTTGAAGTAACTTCTTACAAGAATAATAGTTTTAGTAATACACTACCACAGTGATATCATTCCTAGTCTCAAACTAGTCTACACCTATTCCCTCTCTTGTTTCTAAGCTCTTACAACATGGAGTACTTTTAGAAGTCTTGTTCGTGAATTCAGCTAACCACTAGCAGATTCAACCTTGAACGCTTCTCAGAAGTTTCACTCTCAGAAACTCAGCTATCCTAAACTGATTCTTTCATGAACCCGGCTACCTCAGCGGGATACATCAGAACTCAGCTATTCTCAGTTGCTTCTTTCATGAACACTTCCTGAGTTGCTGCACGACCAACTGATCTCATGGTATGCAGAATGCAATGAGTTTATGAGAAAAAGTTTTGTTCAGCTCTCACATTTATAATCACAAAAGAAAGACTTAGAGACTAATGAACAATGCAAAGGAAAACAAAACCCAACAATGCAAATGTAAAAACTACATTTTGACAACCACCCAGCAAAGCTAAAGCTATGGATATAAATAGGCAGTCAAGGCATCAAAAGATGATACCAAATGACCTCAGCAGTTTTCAGAAAGGTTTGGACAGTAGTCTATGGCTATAATGCTGAGAGCGATGTAACCAAAGAAAGAGATGACAAGAGCAATCTCAATAACACAAAGAAACCTTTCCTAAAACATGAATGATTCAAAGCAGAGAGCAGAGAGGTTTCAGACCCTCTTACTCAGTCCATCAATGGACTTTGTCATAGTAGAAAGTGACTGGTCTTTGAATCACACAGGGACCAGCTGTTGCATAGGATACCGTATCATAGAATCCAAGCTGGAGCCTTGAGCATCAAACCATTTGGTCACGGGTTGGCATAACAAAAGATCTCAACCCTTAGACTGGTTTAAGCGCCAAGGCACTTTCCTCAACCTAGTTGTCCATTTGAATTTGAAAGACAATAAGAATCTATTAAACTAATATAACAGATTCTTTGAAAACAAACCGGACAGACGAAGGACTCAGAACTAGGATAGCAAGCATGGCTGCTATCCTCTGTGAAAAACAGTGATATGCATATGCATGTTTTACTTGAGACCATAAGATCATGTTGGTTCTTCTACTTCTTCAACTTGTTCTTCAGATATGCAAGACCAATTTCTCAATTGCTTTAGACTTCATAGGTTGTGTTTTGTTCTATATAAGGATTGTCAACAACCTTATATCTTCACAGTGCTTTAAGATCTAGCTAGAGTTAATTTGGTTGTTTTTGGGTTTCTAGGTTTCAGTTTATTGTTATATAAAATGTAGGTTAATCAAACTCTTGTCTATTGGGTTTCAAGGCCTAAGCCTTTTCTTTTTTAGAATGTGTAATGAATGAGCTATTCGAAAAAAAGAAAAAGAAAAAAGGACAATGAATTAATTGAACACATACCATCTTGTTTTTCAATACTTGATAGACATCCTTGGCATTCCATAACCTACTGCGCTTCCCACAGTTATGATTGCATTGTTCACGAACAACGGACCGACCCATTTCTTGCACCAATTCATGCATCTCTAGGTGATCATCCATGGAAATTGATATAAGAGACTTATTGATGAGAATTTTAATTCCCCTCCGTGCAGAGAACCCGTGCATTTGTAATATTCTTTCTGACTTCCCTCTCTTTTCTCCTTTAAAGAAACATGCAATATCAAGAAATATTCCCTTCTCATCCTCTTGTAATCCATTATAGCTTGGTCTCAACCTATCCTCAATTTTTTTGTTCGGAAAGTTTTGCCACCTGTTCAATTCATCTTCCCAATCTTCTCTAGTTTTGCAATCACCAAATGAGGAGCTCAAAACTGTAAGAAATAATGGTATACCGTTAGCAATCTCTACAGCTCTTACTGACAAGTCCAAACAATCTGTTTTGGAAAGGTCATCTTTGGAAGCTTTCAAATGAAAAAGCTGAAGAGCGTCATCAATCTCCAACCCCTTCATCGGGTATATATGTTCATCATCCACTCTATGTATCAGTGGTTGCTTATTTCTAGAGGTTATAATGATTCTACTTCCCCATGCAAACACAACTTGATCTCCAAGTAAAGCTTCTATTTGGCTTGAATCGTTCACATCATCTAGAACAACAAGGACCTTCATACGGGACAACCTGCGTAAAAGATGTGACCCTATAGATAGAGAGCCAATATTTAGGCTTTCTCCTCTAATAACTCACCGAGAAGTTTATTTCGCACATGATGTATACCATATTTCTCTGACTCTTCTCTAACATTTGCAAGAAATGAACAAGAATCGAATTCAGAAGAGAATCGGAGAAATACCTCAGTAGCAAGGGTGGTCTTTCCTATACCACCCATTCCCCAAATACCTATATTGCGTATCGGAACATCTTGTGCATGAATGGATAATAACAATTCATTTTGTTGAATCTGACTTTCAATCCCAAAGAGGCCTCTCGAATTAGTTGACGAGTTACAATTCAATCTCTTCAAAACCTCTTTGACAATTGTCTCAACTAATGCAGACTCGGGACTCGCATATATGGAGAACAGAAATAAGTACTTAATCAGTATGGGGTAATTATCATTAGTCTTCTGTAGATCAAATTTACCAAAAGTAGAAGCTAATAAAATAATGAAATTACAAAGTTAATTACCTGGTATTTTTTGAATCAAACCCAGATAGATTAGCTACAGACGACAAAACTTTCCTCCAACTGAGCACTTTCTCCTTGTTGTTCACGAAACGTTCTTCATGAGCTACTAATGCACTTGCATAACTTCCCTGTTGTTTCCGTATATGTGATGGATCTATTTCGTAAAATACAGGTATAACAGTCTGTCCGTATCTTTGCCTGCATTTCAGTATATGCACAAGCTCATCCACGCACCAGCTAGAAGAGGCATAGTTTTCTGAAAAAACAATTATTGAAATCTTTGATTGCTCGATTGCTTCCACCAGGGCATGCTCAATTTCATCTCCTCTTTCAAGTCTACTATCCATGTAGGTATCAATTTTCTTCCGCTTTAAAGCCTCATGAAGATGGCTGGTAAATTTCTGGCGCGTGTCTAGACCTCTAAAACTAAGAAAGACATCATACTTGTCTCGAGGGAGGTAAATTTCAGCAGCAGCAGCAGAAGAAGCCATATTAGTAACCTGCTAATCCATATTCATATAGAAGCCTGCAGTTAGTGCTCCTATTCAATAATTGGTTGTACACAGATATACAATATAGGAAAGAGGCAGTACCACACTATGGGACTCTGATCTAAGGGAATCTCCAAGTCAGTATTTATTACCTCTTGGGAGTTCAGCAAGGACTAGCATGCAAGGTAGAAACAAGTAGTAATTCGAAGAGAGATCTATTGCTTGATCGGGAAGTAGCTAGCAAGAGATTGAACTTGCAGGGAAGTATATCAGAGGTCAATTGCAGTTTCAGGGAAATGATATCCTTAAACCAAGATATATCTTTTCCGCTGCACATGCATCAGTTGAATCTGTCTCGCAATTCATGAGATTGCACTTTTTTTATGTAAGCGCTTATCTCTACACTTTCCATCCACTAAAACATCAGTCAAGTCTTTCTAACAGCGACTTAATGTTAAAACAATACTTGAAGCTCATATTAAAGCTATTTGTGGTTACCAAAGTCGTCAGTTAAAAAAAAACCTCCTTAATAGGCTTGCTTCTTGCACTAATTAATCAATCATCTTGGCATCTTCCCACCAGCTACTAGTCAATTAGTCAGTCTCCCAACATGATTCAAAGTTGGAGATAGATTGAACATTAATTAAATTCCCCCCACAATTGTTCTTAGAGCTACCAAGACTTTGTCTCAGAAGAAACAAATCATGGATAGAGGCAAACCATGAATAACTCAATAAAGCATCTTGCACACACCACAAGACAAAAATAGAGAAAATAGGAAGAAAATAGCAAATAAAAAATCCAATAAAAAATGAGTGTGGTGTTTAGGCATCAATGCATCATCCTCTGGAGGGTTTTATCAGCCTTATTCTCTTTCTTCTAGGCAATTCAAGATCCCATTATGCTCAACAAACATGTATGCGGATTGCAAACTGCAAAGAATATATCATAATAAAATATTTCTACAAAAACTTGCAGTGGTTTTCTTCTGCTATCATGCTTCAATGTACCTCTGAAATTTTAATTTGGGGTACTTTAGATAACTAGTTTTAAAGTATGATGAATGTTTATATGATCAACTACACCTACAATGTAGATTCTAAAGTATTGGGGCTGCAATTTTCATTAGTATAGAGCATGACACCTGATTAACAACTTCACAAATCAATAGGATAATCTGCATGGTGATCTTGCTTTGCCTTAAGGGATTTCCTTCCATAAACACCTTATTGGAGCCAAATATTATCTTCATGCTCTAGAACATCGTACTACATCAAATACACCCATATTAACTTCCCAACCGTCTCTATCATCTCTGCCAGTGAGAGAAGGCGCTTTTTAAGCTCATGACAGACTGTTAACTTCCACACTGTAATTATGACCCATCTTTACTTCATCTATCTCACAGAATATCTCTTGCATCATTGCCTATGTATATATTTCCTTGAAGGATTTTTTTTTTTGGGTAATGTTTCTTCTTTCAACTACACTCATATTAACCTCCCAACCATCTCTATCATCTCTGCCAGAGGCGTTTCTTAAGCTCATGACAGACTGTTAGATTCCACACTGTAATTATGACACATCTTTACTTCATCTATCTCACAGAATATCTCTTGCATCATTGCCTATGTATATATCCGATCAGCTCACAAACTCTGATCACTTTGTTAGCAAAAAAATAAGTTAATGCTTTATTAGTTTCTACACAGTCGAGCAAGCTAGTGAAGAAGATATTGGAGTTGCAGGTCCTTGAATTGGGTGCAACACCTATGTAATTCATATCCCCTAAGACCCTGTATATAAATTCTTGAACGGAAAGCGCCAGTCAAGGCATAATAGAGGTCACCTTGATTTCACTCCTTTTGATTGAAAGAACCAATCAACAACATCTTCCATCCTATTTAGATCCCGTATGACCATATGTATGCAACAAAATGCTATAAATTAAAGATGCAGGCAATGCAACCACTCCAGCCTCCACCCCCCCCCCCCCCCCCCCCCTTGCAAAGACAATTAACCTTGATGCCCTATGTCACTATATCAGGATTACAACCAGCATCAATCCTTTGTTTTAAAGGCCTCCCTTGCATACTTCCTCATAATAATGATGCTAAATTTGATCTATATTCACCATCCTTTGGTCCCTCATCGTGGATCACAACCTCCCACATGAATGATCTGCTACAGCAGTATCTTGCCTCAGACTCGATCAAACCATGGTAAGCCTGCACTGTACTCAGTACACTACCCTATTTGATCCTGGATATCACTATACATCTTCTACTCTTCCAAATGAAATTCTGATCTCACTTTGGTCGATGGTTGTATCAACAGCAAAACGCAAATACTCCAGAGCCATAGTAGGGATGATTAACGCAATTTTTAGTATTGATTCTATTGAACACTAAAATGAATGGAAGGAGATATGTATATGCACAAACATAAAGCTAATGATCCTTGTTTAAAGTTTCATTCTTGAAATTAGCTGGTGATCCTTCTTTAGTTTATGAACAATGAGCAATTCGATCAATTCCTTGGTAATCATTTCTCAATCACCCATCCAATTATAAGTTCCTAAATACATACAAATCTAGAAAGCAAGGAAAATAGAGTGGCAAAGCAAACGTACTGTAGACGGCGACGTCTTCTTTAGTTTATGAACACGACGCAAGGTGCAGCTGTGTCTCTCCACTTTCCGGGTCCTTTTTCTTCTCAAAAGACTGATAATGCAGGGCCCGGGCTATATTTATGTACCTTATGTTAACGACGTTATTCTTGGTGTCGTTCGACAAAATCACACGTGCAACAGCAAGAGTGGAATACTTTTTTTTTGGTATGAAGCAAGAGTGGAATATGAACCGCCATCATTTTGAGCAGTTTGACCAAGGGTTTATAGAAAACTAGAAATCAAAGAAAGATGGAGACTTTGATTAGCAAAAAAAGAAAAGAATGGTAATTTCATCAAGTTCTTTTTTTAGTCACCAATGTACAAAAGAATCTCTCATCTAAGAAGATTGAAATGATACAAAGTTGCAAACACACATACCAAACTACCAAGTGTCCTAGTTAGTTCACATCTTCAATCTATGTTGAGGACTTGGGAGTTACAATGCTAGAACTAAAGCTGGGTCTTGATCTATCAATTTCCTGAATGCTAGAATACCCAAAAGAAGATCTATAAGACTCAGTCCCAAGTGGCATTGGCCTATCTGGTAACTTAGGAATATCAATATCACCCTCCAACATCCTCAGTGCTTCTGAAATAGTAGGCCTAAAAGCCACCATAACATGAGCACACAGAATCCCAACATTCACAAACCTCTCCATGACGCTCTTTGGTCCTTCCTCCCTCAATGTCTCATCAAACACCTCCTCCACACTCCCCGCTTTCGTATGCATCCACGCCCAATCCGTGATCAAAACAACCGAATTCAAATTCGTGCTGGAATTTGATGTGTCCAACACTTTCCTCCCACTCATGATCTCAAGAATCACAATGCCAAAGCTGTAAACATCGCTCTTCTCCGTAAGCTGTCCATAGAGAGCATACTCTGGCGCCAAATAACCATAAGTGCCAGCAACTCTTGTTGTCAAGTGAGTCTGCCCCGCTAAACTTTGCTTGGCTAAACCAAAGTCTGCAACTTTGGCCTTCATTTCCGAATCCAATAGTATGTTAGTCCCCTTTATGTCCCTGTGATAAATAGCAGGCCTGATCCCATTGTGCAAATAAGCAAGCCCTTTTGCAACATCAAGTATGATACTCTTTCTCTGAGGCCAACTCAACCTCCTCTTACTACTACTCAAATGATCACTCAAATTCCCATTTGTCATAAGATCATAAACCAAGAACCTCCTTTTCCCTTTAAAATCATCACTAGTAACACAACACCCTCTAAGTGACAGCAAATTCCTATGCCGAATCTTCCCTATGATCTCCACCTCATTCGAAAACTCCTCGTCCCCTTTCGAATCCAATGCCTCCATATCAAGAATTTGCTTCACAGCAACAAGAGTCCCATCAGCTAATGTGCCCTTGTACACAACCCCATACCCTCCTTGGCCTAGCATGTTCTTCTGAGCAAACCCATCAGTTGCCTTCTCAAGTTCTGATATCCCAAACCACTTTGCACCAGAATTGGGCAACAAACTAAGCCTAAAGCTACTCACATACTCTTCATGCCTAGCATTCTGCCTCCCTTTCATCTCATGCCTCCTGTACATGACTATAACCCCAACAGCAAGTAAAATCCCAACAATACCCCCCAAGACCCCAAACACCCATTTCAGCAAAGTCTTCTTGCTCACCTGACTACTACTCCCACTCTTGTTAGCTGAGCTGGACAGCGGCAGTCCCAGAATACACGCCGCGGTTCTTGGATCCTCCGGGCCCCACTCATTCACAACCCCTGCAGCGTACAACACGGCGAAGTAGAAGCACTTGGTGTTGTTTGGACCCAACCCACTTAACTGGTTATTCACATCCATGCCTGCATCCAAGCAAGAGCTACACTTGGTGAGTCCCTGGAGATCTCCTTTACATGACGTGTCTATAGCGCTGATGGGTCCCACTTTGGCGGTCCAGTCGTCGACGGTGAGGATGCCGGCGCAGCTGGTGGAGTTGGCGACGAACTGGGTGGCGTTTTGGAAGCAGAGGGGGACGAGGGTGGAATTGAGGGAGAGGGAGGAGAGGTTGGATTGGAAGTCGGAGAGGCAGGCGGCGGAGACGGTGGAGTTGGGGAGCTGGAAGGTGGAGGTTTGCTTGAGGTGTTGGGAGAGGCCGATGCCGAAGAGGCTGAGGAGGGTTTGGCAGCAGTGTGTGCTGTTTGGGGCGAGGCAGAGGGAGGTGTCCCATGGGAAGGTGGAAACGTAGCTCAGATCTATGGGGCATGATGATGAAGCAGCTGCAACATTATTGAGAGTGATGGAGACGAGGAAGATGAGGGAGTAGAAGAATGTGAAGGGTTCGGTGCTGCACATCTTGGTTGATGTGCTTGTTTGTGTGAAAATGGTGTTGAACAATTTTGGATGAGGGATTATAGAGTTTGAGTTTGAGCAGTGAAAAGGTTCAACCTTGGCTGCTAGATCGGTCAAGAATCAAACATGCACGTTTTTGCTTAGGATTTTCTTATTTCGGTAAGCTGTGTTTTGTTAATCAAGTTTAGTGGTTAAGCAACTGCAAAAAAGGTTCCAGTTCCCACTTATGAACAAGAATCAAAGTCATAAACTATTGTTTCTGGCATGTGGAGTTCAATAAACTAGTGTTTGACACTTCAAATGAGACTAGTATTTTACATGTAGTTGGTTAAACTAGCTCTCTGTTCTTGTTCTTCCTAGGAAAAGTCGTTAACTTGTGTAGGAAAATTGAGTGTGTGAACTTGAGGATTACTACTGTTTAGGATTTGTTTATTGACATATGCTCGAACACTGTTTTTGGCTGGGATTTGGCGAGGTATAAAGTGGGAGATGACGGCCTTTGACTGAAGGAAGGAGATTTCCATTTCCATTGTCAAGAAGATACGAGTTTATTGTTTAGGGTTGATGCCTTCTGTAGGTTTGTGCTTGTTGTTTTGTTCTTGGTGTTCGGGTCGGAGTTTTATGTCATTCGAACAACCGTCTGGTCTGAGCGTGTCAACACCTTGAGAGAGTGTGTCTGTCTTAATCTTATCTGGTTCGCACGCTTCTCTTGACTTCTCTGCAAGCGGATATAAGCAGAAACAGTCGGTTCTGCTGCTAGGTTCTTCACAATAGCCTAAGACGGCTCCTGAGGGCTTACCTCCGTAACAAAAACAACTAAAAAATAAAGGATATTTGTTATAGAGGTGAATCTCTAACAATATGGTGGATTGGTGCTCAAGGTGAGGCTTTATGAAGTGGTGGTGGACTTTTTGCTCGGGACGAGGCTGGTGAGTGAAGCAGGAATTTGCTCGAGACGAGGCTTTGGTGGTGCTCCCTGGAGAGGCTTTTTTGATAGATTGGGTGCTCCTGGGGAGACGTCTAATTTGTCGTGATGTAGTTTGTTTGAATTGTCGGAGGGGGGGGGGGTTGGGAAAGCTCATTCGCTTAGAACCTCTTTTTATAGAGAACTAGGCGGCTAAAGTTCGCGAATGACCTGTTAACCAAGGCGATCAGATCTTCTAATTGAATTAGGAAAGATATTTTCCTAGTCGAGCCTTCTAACAACATATCTTTGAGATATCCTGCAAATCTTCCTCTAGTAATTACCCATTGTAATAAGGAAATAAATTAAAGACATTTGAACAGTGGGTATCGGCCCATGGGCTAGCTTACAAATAAGATAACCAATATAAAATTAGGCCCAAACATTGCCCCCCAAACCTCGAGATCTAGGCCCGGTTTACTACATGTGATCGAAGAGGGCTAACCCTTCAAATCCCACGAAAGGCTTCCTGTAACCCCGAAAAGGTATGTCCATAAAAATGTTTACTGAAAAACTCGTCTTGCGAAGAGACACGGATGTGTCTTTCTATGCAACATTTCGAAGAACCCTTTCAGTTCTTTATAAAACTTTAAACATTTTACTGTTCAGACATAGAAACCCAGAAATGGCTCAAACATCTTTGATTGCTGAGAACGCTCAAGAATTCAAAACCAGAATGATTGGCCTAAAACCCCATGATTCTGCAACCAAATCCAATGTTAAACTCTTCACCTATGCCACAGCAGGCTTAGGGCCATGGATGGACCCAGTACCTCCTTCGATTCGTGAGGAGTATCAACATGCAACTCGAATCCTGACCTTAGCCTTCAGAAACTTTGCAACGAACTTCCGGAAATGGCAGATAAGTCACCAATTTGTAAGAATATGGGTGTGGCCCTACCCTTTCGCGTGCATGTACTTATGGTACCAAAAGCGCAGAGCCCTGGATTTAGAGAGATGACAGCAGGCGGGTATCGCAAACGCGATTGATTTAAGCTTCCAACTTCAAAGTACAGGGGGCGAACAAGGCTCCGAGGATGGCATCAACTTGTTTCTAGGATACCTCTAGCAACACCTTCAATTTCAGATTCAGTCAAAAATGGGTATATTGCACGCTTCTGGACTTTTATGCGATTATAGGCCTTCTAATTTCTGACAAACCCTATCAAGAAATTGATTTCGAAGGAGAAGCAGTGGCTTTTGAAGCGGATCCTAACCGACATAATTTCTATAAGTCTTATGAATCCTTGGCTGATCATTACATTGCTCAAAGTGGTGAGGCTAGTGGCATTGTATTTCTAGAATTGTGGCTTACTAAATTCATAGTCTGCACTAGCACTCAGAAGATCATTGATGCCTGGGTTCGCACGGCCACTCTTCTGCTTAATGGTCATAAGTTAGGATTAGCCCAAATAACCTTAGCTATGTTGTACCGACCCCTGTATGATTTATCCCTTCACCCATTCAACTATAGCACTATATCAGGGCCCCTTTGGATACCGAACCTTTGGCTGCATATTTACTTTGTTCAGTTCAGGAATCCCCAAATCACAGATTTTCCAAACAATCAAGTGTTGGGAATGGCGTTCGCCAGAGCTAAAGCCAACGATCCTCTCGATTACTCTGACTGCTTCCAACACCTTTACACCTTGGATGCTTCTGCACTACATGTCAGCGAACTGATGCTCAACCGAATGTACCTAGAAGCATTGGCGAACAAATTTATATGGGGCACAACTCATTCTCTTTAGGCCCTACATCTATTCGAGCAAGCCATCTCCATTGCTGATCTGAGACTTCCTAATGACGCTGGTTTTGAGCTGTATGCACCAAATCACTTTGCTCGACAACTCAATTTCCAACAAGAGATACCTTTCCCTCTATTTAAGAGTGTGAACATGTATACTTCTTGGTGCCTGAGAAGGAAAGGAAAGAAACTGACTGACAACCCTCACTTTCAGTCTAAATTTACTCGCTTTAAGATGAAGATTCGAAGTATTAGCCTTCTATTCGCCAACAAGGAAGTCAATCAAACCTATAATGCCTGGTGGTCTATGATCTGTGGTGACTTCTAGACTATGGATCCTCTGTATCTTTTCAGGATCATCTTTGCTAATGGTCGGACCCTGCTACCTCCACAAGATCAAACTCTTTTGAGCTAAGGTACTTCTGCAAGTCACGTACCATAAATGGTACCAACAGCGAGCCAATAACTGATCTAGGATGATGAGGTAAAACTAATTCATTGAAAATCTCACGGATTCCCTGTTTGGAAAACACTAACTGTTTTATGTTTGATTGTGTAGGATGAAGAAGATATTCCAGAACCCTGCTAGCCTTCACCTTCGCAGACCCCTCAGAAAAGAAGAAGAGAGAACTCCTCGGGCTCGGAGGGTGAACCAGAGGTCCCATTAGTATGAATTCTATGATAGCCTAAAACATCCCATTCTGTGTTGCATTTCAGTTTTAAATGACTCTCTGAGCTCTACAGGTTCGTAGGTGAAGGAATGCAACCCCAACTGATGAAGATTTGACTATATTGGACAAAGACCTTGAGGAGGATGACCATATGACCCTGAATGAAATTCTCCACATCTTACCAGTTTGCCATGCCACCCCTATAGCTACCATGGATACTTCAAGGAACTGAATCCCTCTTGGCCCTGTCGAAGAAACTGATAGAGTGTCTAGAGCTGAAGCCTCAAATGTTCCCAAGGTGGAGAACGTCGCTCAACAACAAGGTGAAATTGTTGTTGACGAAGGAGGAGCATTGATAATGCTCACGAATGCCTCTTCTGCTGGTTACGATAATGTTCCTCTGCCTCCAACAACAACCCCTATGTTTGCACCTAAAGAAATCACAGCTACTCAGATTGAACCTGATGAACCAAGAGCTACAGCTGCTATGGATGAAACAAATATGGGAGACGACCTTGCCCTCCAAGCTACTGAGGTATACTTCTTACAACCTCCCACAAAACTTTCATCCATGAATGACAACACTGACTGTTGAAATATGCAGGAAATTGACTTAGAGACTTCTGACGCTGATGCAGCAGAAACCACATCTGAGAGGGTGGAGACAATCCCAGCGAATGGTGGGATGCCAAACACTATTTGCTCAAGTCCTCTTGTTGTATCGTCTCCCCAGACCTCTATGGAAGTAGCTATGATGGATGCCCTTGAAATGCCTTCAATTGCTCCAGAGGTGGTTGTTGCTAAGGATCTGCTAAGTAATTTGGAGCAAACCGACTTGGCGGACAAAGAATGTATATCTCATATCTCCTAGGCCATAGCAACTCTGCGGTCTTGTGCAAATGTATCAAAGATAAAGCACCTGGAAGACTTTGAGTTTTGCCTCGACCAGATTCCTGACCTTCAAGATAACTTGCAATATAAGGAAAAAGTTGCCAGCGAATGCCTCCATAGGCAAACAACCTTGGAAGGAAAGTTTAGGAGTGAGAAAGAACAACTCGACTCTCAGCACAGTTGTATCCTTTCTGGAATTGATGCAGAAATCAGATCCTTGGAACAACAGCGAGCATATATTGGAACCAGGATTGCAGTCACTAAGCAAAGGAAAGCGCAGCACGTCCAGGCTGTTAAAACCAAGATTCAGACCTCCAGAAACTCAAAGAAGAAACTCTTGCTGCTGCTCGGGCAACCAAACAGGCCAAGGATGACACTGAAGCCAATCAGACTGAACTGAAGCGAACTTTGCTCGATATTCATCTTCTGGGAAAACTTGTATGAACATGTATGTAGTCATGGGCCCTTTTCCTGGGTTTTATCTATAAAAAAAAAATATTTCCTTTTAAGCCCACTATGTTATTCAAACCCTAAATGGTTCAGTCAACAAACTCAGACCCAAACCCAAATCATTAACTTTGCAGTTATGACTAAGATTCTGAAAGGCAACCATATCACCTTAATTCCCTAGCGCCTGCACAACTGGCCAATATGACATTTTAGAAAACTGCAGCGTTTACCTAGCCTTAATTACCGCGCGACGTTTCAAACCATGTACACCATGAAAACTCCTCTATTTAAAGGAAGCGATGTTAGGCTCTCTCTGTAAACCAAAACACAATGGCTCTTTCTGCTTCCATACTTCTCCTTTGCTTGAAATTCTTTCCCCCAGATTTCCCTAGTTTTCAATAGAAACCCTTGAGTCTCAAGATCTAACCTTGAACCCAGGTTAAGTCTAAAGATTTAACCTTGGGTGACCCTTCTAGCACGAACTGGCAAAGAAGATGGTTGTCTTGATGCTTGATTCTTTTCAAGGAGTGCATAGGAGGATAATGGGAAACACCAATGAGGTGTTCTCTTCTAAAATGACCTCCTGATGCAGGAGATACCAGATATCCGCCTTGGCGAATTAGGGGGTCGTTCTTCTATAAACCAAGACACTGGCAGCATTGCTGGATAAGAGGATTAGGCAGTGTTAGAAGATAGGACAGTTTCATGGTATCAGAGCCACTTTCTAGCTCTTTCGTATTATGTAAAAGTTATGGCCACAAAGCCAAATAATTAATGCATTTTTGAACACTTTGTTGTTTCAAAATTCATTCTGCAACTGTATGTATCTCATCATGTTTGTCACAAAAACAGAAAAAATAGAAGAAAAATTTAAACTGCAGGCGTCAGTTTATAAAGAAAGAGAGAATTAAATCAAAACCCTCAAAGTTTCGAAAATTCTCTATAAGAATAAGTATAGGTGTCGCCCCCCATTTTAACCATGTGGCGAATGTAGAACCCATGCATGGTTCAAAGAGTAAAGAATGGTTAAACTCTATGCAGGCGGGTCTTGTCCCCCAATCGCGTTTGCCGGAGGTGGATCTTCATAGCTCACTGATATGTGGCTCCAACATTCTTCATCCCAAAAGGCATTACCACGTACTCAAAAGCTCCTATGAAAGCTGGACAATGGAACGTTGTTTTGTGTCTGTCTGCTTTAGCAACTAGAATTTGATGGTAACCAGCAGTACCATCCATGAAAGAAAGCATCTCGTGCCCAACAACAGCATCAATGAGCATATCTGCCACAGGCATGGGGTACACATCTTTTGGAGTAGCCTTGTTCAAATCTCTATAATCCACACAAACTCGTATCTTACCATTTTTCTTGCGAACATGGACTATGTTGGATAACCATTCATTATATTATGCTACTCTGATAATGCCGGACTTGAACATCTTCTCTACTTCTTCCTTCATGGCATCCGTTGTTTCTTTCTTCATCCACCGTGGTTCCTGTTGCACCGGCCTTTCCCCTAGTATGGTAGGCAAACAGTGACAAACTAACTCGAGTGACAGTCCCGGAATATCTTCGTATTTTTCTGCAAAACAATCTTTAAATTCCAAAAGCAACGTAATGAGCTAATGCTTTGCTCAGGTTCCAACAACTTACTAAGTCCAACCTCCATGGGCTCCTCTTCAGTTTCCAGGTTGACTTTTTCTACAAGATCTTTAACTTGAGGTGGAGTATCATCTAATGCAGCTGGAGCTGGTAAAATCACCTCTTCCACTTCATTTATTACTTCCAACACATCTTCTAGCACACACTCAATAGTTGCTAGTCGTTCGTAAGTTTTCCTTTCTTCCATATGTACAACTAAACGTTGACGCAGAAACTCGAACGCTTGCAACTCTTCTCCTTCTAATTGTACTAACATTGATCAGTGGGCTTGGCACCATGAGGCTAGGTCTAGATGTATCAAATTTGACTTGAGAGAGAGACCTCACTGTGCTAACTCGGTGGACATAACCCCTATCGGTTTTCCACTTTGGTCGATGCCGACCACTGTCAAAGAACGTAAATCGCTACTATAGTAATCTGCACCTATCTCATTCGCGGATATAGAAAATGGCTTAGGGTCAGCCTTAACCAACTCCGCACATCCACTAGCCTGATCCCACATGAGCAACTCTTGATGCATTGACCAAGGCACACAAGTAGCTCTGTGGATCCACTCTCTGCCCAGAATGCAGCTATATGGAGTAGTATAGTCAGTTACGAAGAAACCTTGTACAATGTTTGAAGGTCCTACCTTCAGTCTAACCATTAAAATCCTCAAAGTTTTCGTAACTCCGCCAACAAAGTTCTTGACAGTCATAGCCATCTCAATCACAGAAGACTTCTTTATCCCATGCATAGTCATTGTTCGCACTATCATGATACTCACTGCAGCTCCAACGTCTATTAAAATCTTGCTGACCTTCGAACCATCGATGTCTGCTATGATGTATAGAGGGTGAATGTGTTCCATCATTATAGGCGAAGGCCTTAAAAACATCATGTACCATTCCCTCATAGCGTCTGTAATTTCTAGAGGACCACTCGTTGACGGTCCTGCTGTAGAATCAATCGTAACTTTCTCTAGCTCTGATGCTACCTCGTTTACTACTTCTTAGGATTCAATAACAGAACACACCGCTCTCGACTTTCGCAACACATATTTAGAAGAGATGACATAAACCATGTTGCAATGCATCTGCACTTTCCCTTCCTCTTCATCTGTGGAAACGTCTTCATCCATAGCTAGCTTTGGTTCATTCTCTGCCACCTCCACGACTAGTGTTGCATCAATTTCGACAAAGGTCTGGGCCATGGATGTAACCAACGATGTATCCATTGTGTTGTCATTTTTAGCCTCAGGTATAGGCTATTTCACTTGCTGAGTTAAAACAACCTCAGCACTAGGTTCAGTCAATTTAGGTCTCTACTAGAGCCTCATTTCCTGCACCCCTTTTCTAGCTGTAGGATCTGACTTGAGTTGTTTTGCTTCAGGTTCTGTACTAACAGGTTTGGTTCCCGAGATAGAAGGTGTAGACTCGCCTACAGGCACTAGACCTAACCTTTCCAATACAGACCTCCTTTTAGGGGACCCTGGTGTACTAGACAACCTCTTGAAAGCACTTTCTCTAGGAGGTGCAGGTGGCTCTGCCCCCTTGTTTCTCTTCAATGGTGCATATGGCTTAACAACTAGCCTGTCAATTGTCTTTCGCAGCTGTTCTGGTGTTTGACCTAGGTCTTCTGGTTTAATCAAACCCTGATCCAAAGTTGTTAGCTTCCTCTTTGCTATGCCATACCTCTTTTGCATGTTCCTGATCTTGGTGTGGTTGATCTCAACAATTTTTCCCTTTTCCTTAATGTACCAGGTATCATCTTTAATTATGTTCCTTGATGCTGGAGGGATATAGGGCTTCGTTAGGATATCATTTTGACCCTCTGGTATAGGTTCAACTTCTGATGTTCCTGCTTTTGCATTTCTTTTATACAGGTTGGATCCGTGAAACTTGAATCCGACCTCTGCCTGCTTCAAAGGCCCAGTAGGGCTGGCAGGCTGATAGTGATCCGGCGGCGGATGATTGTCGTTCGCTTCGACTGCTTTGACCGGTGTCTCAAATTCATCATAGGACACCGGAATTCCACATTCGACTTTGCACCTGGAGCATAATACAACTTTCGAAGCCTCAGGAATAGCTTCATGCTTGCCCTTTCCGGATGTTTCTTCAATTTTATCACCTTTGTCCGATTCCTCCACTATTTTCCGGTCAGACTTCTTCCTCTAGACAACATCCACCATTGCTACATGGAAACTCACCTTTGGTGGTCCTTTCATATAGCCTTCTTCAATTACCAAACGCCATTCGTTAAGTCGTTAAGTCACTGCTATACCTGGTCTTTAAGCTGCACACACTCATAAGTATCATGACATCGTGCATTATGAAATTTACAATATGTTTTACCTGCCAATTGTTCTTCCAACAGGTATGCCCCCAAGGGATATTGAGTAGGTTCGTCTGAATCAACTCATCCAACATCACATGAGCCAAATATGCATTATAGGTGTAGAACTCGTACTTGGATTTAGCTTTGTGTTTGGGTACCGGGGCCACGTCTACCATGGCTACTGTACAGATCACATCTATCGTGGCTATTGTACGGAAAGGATTCTCATTGACCAATGACACCGTCTTCTCTTCATCTAGGATCATGACCCCTTCATTGATCCAAACCTGGATTTGATCCTTCAGCTTTACATAGTCTACGGTGTTGTGATTCCACATATTGTGAAACTTACAGTACGTTTTGCCCTTTAGCTGCTCTGGCGTTAGAAGTTGACCAAAATCATGCTTTATCAGCTTTTGTCTGAAGAAATCATCCAGCACGTCATGAGCCTTGTCCGCATCATAAGTATAAGACGAAAATTATGGTTTAGTAAATGTTGCTGCCGAGATCTTTACTGGATTCCTAGCGAGCCTCAAACTCTGAGACCTAGCAGGCTTCTTGCTAACCAACTCCAAAGCAGCTACTTCATCCTCGTCATCATAGTCCATACTGTAATGATGGGCAACCGATGCAGGGTAATATGGATCCACATGCGAATATATGGCTCCCATAGTTCTATGTTGGTTGGGTCCAAATCTTGGCTTCAAAGTTCCAGGAGTGTATGTACCGCTAGACGCGTTTTTCCTTTCATCCATGTCATTCAAAACTATCTAGTAACTCCCAACTTTGTTCATTAAATTAGCTATGTTGGAGAATTGTTTGTCATGATGTTTGAGCCTCTGCCTTGGCTCTAAACCCTTAATTGCAATGCGAAAGGCATCCTCCTCTGACACAGGAGACCTGCACTTATCATGCTGCACCTTGAACCTCTTAAGGAACTCAACTGGAGATTCTGTAGGTTGCTAATACATTGAAGCTAAAGAAGAAAGGTCGACCCTGGCTCAACTGTACCGAAGGTCGTTCTGAACATTCGTTCCATAGTGGCCCAATCAGGAATGGACCCGGGTACCAACTTGGTATACCATGTGAGAGCTGAACCTGCCAAAGATGAACCAAACACCCTTAGTTTCAGCAAAGGATCGTTCCCATAGGGACCACATTCACTTTGGAACCTCGAGATATGTGTTGCGACATCTTCAGACCCTTCCCCTGAAAAGGGAGTGAAGCAAATGCTCCTGTAATTATGTGGCCAATCAACACCTACCACGTAGTTTGGGTATGGAGTCTGGTAGGTGAGGTTTACTCCAAGCTCCCTCAACTTAGTCTTGAATTCAGTTCTAAGCTGTTGTAGTACACGGTCTTATATACCCTGAATATCCTCAGGCCGAACTATACCATTCGCATCTGCAGGCTGTGCAACCACATTCGCAGCCACTGGTTGTGCTCCTGCCTGGACTACTGGCTCATTAACTTGCTCGAACTAGTTTCCACCTTCATCTTCGCCTTTCGGTGGAACCACTTTGACGACTATCGTCCCTGCTGGTTTCATAGTAGGAACTTTAGCACTTGAAGACTTCATACTTAACGTCCTTCTTGGGCAAATACTTGTCTGTAAAGAATGTGTCTATCTTCTGGACAGTTTCTGTGACATGCACATTCTGCTCGGCCTGATCGCCTATTTTTTCCCACAACTGGTCAAACTGGGCATCGTTTTTGGCAGTACTAGAGTTCAACGAGTCTTGTAACAACGCCAGTCGTGTCTTTATGTTTGCAGCATTCGTGGTCGCGGTTGCGGTTATGCTTGCAGACAACTTTTTGATTGCATCCGTGAGCTGCTCTTGAGAAACATACTTCTTAATTCCAGATCCTCCAGTCATCGTTTCGATACTGAAATGTTGGTTAACTTGCTCAATGGTCAACCTTTTGCACCTCAAAGGATTGTGAGGTTTACAGTGAGAATGTTCCGGCAAGGAACACTTAGGATATTGCTTACATATATGTTATCAGTCGCAATTTTGCTACTGATGTGTCTCGTTGACTGGCATGCCAAAATGTTCGGGTCAGATTTTTACGTCTTTCGAACAACCGTCTGGTGCGAGTGTGCCAACACCTTGAGAAAGTGTGCATGTCTTGATCTTGTCTGGTTCGTGCGCTTCTCTTGACTTCTCTTCAAGTGGATATGAGCAGAAACGGTCGGTTCTGTTGCTAGGTTCTTCACAATGGCCTAAGATGGCTCCTGAGGGCTTACTTCAGTAACAAAAACAACTAAAAAATAAATGATATATTTGGTATAGAGGTGAATCTCTAACAATAGGGTGGACTGGTGCTCAGGGTGAGGCTTTATGAAGTGGTGGTGGACTTTTTGCTCGGGACGAGGCTGATGAGTGAAACGGGAATTTGCTTGGGACGAGGCTTTGGTGGTGCTTCCTGGAGAGACTTTTTTGGTAGATTGGGTGCTCCTAAGGAGGTAACTAATTTGCAGTGATGCAGTTTGTTTGAATTGTCAGGGGGGGGAGGGGGAAGCTCGTTCGCTTAGAACCTCTTTTTATAGAGAACTAGGCGGCTAGGGTTCATGAATGACCTGTTAACCAAGGAGATCAGATCTTCTAATTGAATTAATTAGGAAAGATATTTTCCTAGTCGAGTCTTCTGACAACATATCTTTGAGATATCCTGCAAATCTTCCACCAGTAATTACTCAATGTAATAAGAAAATAAATTAAAGATATTTAAACCGCAGGTATCGGTCCATGGGCTAGCTTACAAATAAGATAACCAATATAAAATTGGGCCCAAACACTTGGTTTGGTGTTTTGATCTTGGTTAGGGTTGATTCTCTATAAATCGACAGAATGTTAAGTTTGACATGATTTTATTGAATAAACTTGAATCGGATCAAATTCATATATATAAACCAGAATCAATCTGGTTTCATTCGATTTTCTAAGAATTGTGGAGTGTACATATATATCTTCAATTTGAGATCAATATAGTACCAAACCAAACTAGTATCTATAGAGTTTTGCTTCAAGCTTGACCAAAACTGTTCACTTGACAATTGATGAAATAGCCTGGACATGGTCAGTACAATCACCAACCAAACTAGTCTGTAATTTGCACTTACTGGTGGAAGCATCTTACCGGCCGGATAATGAAACTAGAGGCCACAACGGAACCAAATTCCGATTGGTGATGATGAGACAGACTGCGATAGGCTCGTAGCCATTGATACTCTCCGAACGGAGTTACGGAGACTAGAGAAGGGTACCTGACGACGAAAGTTGGCATCATGCAGCACAGCCATCACTTACCCCGCTTCCTCAAAATGACAGTAATCTGGGATTTATAGGTGGGAAATATCAAATATATGGAACTCTGGAACCACCATGTAGTTTATATCACTATTCAATAATCGTTGTAATGAAGTGATTCATGTGAAAAAGTTTGCACTAATCTGTGAGTGGACTGGAACAATTGTCATGCTAGGTGTATAGAGCTGTATCAATGGAATTCCAAGTTGTCCTTATGTAGTTCTCCTTTTTTTGCTCTTTTCTTATCACTGCATTATTGGAGGTTGGATTGCTTTACTAAAAATATGGCAATGACATGTAACATAATCAAAAAATAAGAAAAACTATTTATTATCTTGTAACATTTTATCGATTATATTTTGAGTTTGTCAACCTTATTATGAACAACCTTGATAATAAGACGAATATTTCAACACTGTACCCTCTAAGTTAATCTAGACCAAGACTAATCTGCATCAAAATATCATGTCAAAACGTTTCTTCCTCATGACACAAAATATATTGAGATTTAGACTTTAATTAAAGTCGGCGATATTTAAACATGTGTATGTATACACACCTAAGCTTTTACTAACTCAACCACTTATGATGGTTATGTATCCGTCACACCGATTTGTTCTTCTCCGTTTCACTTGTCTCGACGGCTTCGTGTTTCATTTTATGACGTTTTTAATCCTAAATAAACTAACATGTCATGAAATCACTCCTAAAATCATTTTATTCGGCAAATTTTTATATTTTTTTCCTTCTGTTTATTCTTGCACCTAAAATTACTCCACTGCCATTCTGCAACAGAATATCGATGGAAATTTCCCACCGACACAGAATTAGAAACAGCACCTACTCATTTTCATAAAAACAAAAAAAGACCAAGAATTTGATTCATCTTCGTGGCAAACGTCGTGCTCCGCCACCTTCCAATTTTACACAGACACCCAGATTCCCATCTTCCTCCAAATCCCCTTCAATCCAATCCAAGCTCCCATCTTTTCCTCCTCCCCCAATTCCCAATTCCCGCCAATTCCTCCCCAAATCCCACCCATTTCCCAATATGGACGACTTCGGCGTTTTGACCGAGAGGTTCGGCCTCAAACCCCAAGGCAAATCGGCGCCGATGGCCGCCTCCCGTTCCACCCCCAACCCCCAAACGACGTCGTATTCATCTTCCTCAAAATTCAATTCCAATTCCAATTCCAATTCCAACTCCGCTTACGCTTCTTTTCTCGACGACCAAAACAGCTTCTTTTCCCAATCCAGCTCCACCCAAAACGCCGCCGGCTCCGGCGGATTCAGCGGCGGAGTCACTAGGCCAGCAAAAGGCTCCGACTTTGATTTGGATTCCGTGTTTTCGGGCTCGAGTGCCAATACGGCGTCGTTTGACGATGGGTTTGATGTGTTTGGGAGTTCCGGTGGGTCGGTGAATAGTAATGTGAAGGATGATGACTTTTTCGGGTCGTTTGCTTCGGCTCCGAAAAAGAGTGCTGCTCCCAGCAATGATCTGCTGGGTGATCTAGGTGGAGTGAGGAGGAGATTGCAGAGTATGAATAGCAATGGGAATGGGAATGGGAATGGAACTGCGGCGAGGAATGCAGCTGATTCTGATGATTTGTTGCCCGGGTTTGGTGTTACCAGTGCTTCCAATAGTGGGTATGTATGGTTTGAGCAAATGCCTGATGGGTTAAGTAGCTTTGCTTATGTGTTTGTGCTAGTTTGATGGAAAATGTTGTGTGTTTGATCAGTAATGTGTAGGATTTAGCATTTTAGCTTTGTTTTATAGTTCAATTTTGATTATATAGATGTGCCAGTTTATTCTGAATTCTGTTAAAGACCGATAAAGATGCGTTGGTATAGAAATATAAAACTAGCTAGTCAATTCAAATTGTCACAACAGCGTGCAGCATTTACTTTCTCTGATTGTTGGTGAGCTACTTTTGGAAGAACAATGAAAATGTTGCTTGTTAGAATGCGTGTGGGTACATTGATTTGTTCTAAGAAATGGGTGTATGTGATGAGAGTTATATTTATTATATGAAAATTTATGTATAGATATGTTGTGATGTGGTTACATGTTTCTGTATATGTCATTTGTGTGGCTAATTGATGCAATGTTTCTCATTTGGGGTGCTTCTTTTATGTTCAGAAGTTACACAAAGGAAAGTCATACTCAGCAATCAACTGTTAATTCGACTCGATCAAACTTCAGTTCCCCAATGGTTGACCCCTTTGTGGTCTTAGAATCAGTTTCAAGTTCAGGACCTGCAGATTCTTTAGATTATCTTTCAGGACTGGAACAATTCAGTAAGATGAGTAATTCTGGAGGTGCAAAACAGGGTGGTTCATCAAATAGTTCTACAAAACTGAAAGCACCCCCAAAACCAGCACAAGTTTCAAAGTGTGAGAAAGGTTCTTATGCTTCCTTGAGTTAGAAGGAAATTACTTGTATCCCATAATAATTTTATGAACTTGCAGATATAGATGATCTTGAGATATTTGCTAGTGCTACGGTGCCAAAGAGTGCTCCGAGAGTTCCTTCTCGTAATGAAGGGGTAGAATCTACAGCCACCAGACATGGTAAATCAAGTGGAGATGATCTGGATTTCATGTTCAGCACAGGTTTTCGGTCTAGCAGTGTACCAAAGTCAAGGGTTCAAAAACCGGTGAGAAGCATAATGTCGTAAATATGCAATTTTTCAACACCAGCGGATATGTTAGTTGCTTACTGATGCACTTTCCAGGACCCAATATTTGATGCACAGACAGACAACAGAGGAGGGCCTAGGCCCCAAAGGACATATTCTAGGACCTCAGGTAGCATGAAGAAGTCCCCTTCTGCAAGTGGTATCTTTGATGATCTCTTTTCAATGGATGGAGGTAATTAATTATTTGGTTCGACTTCACAGGAGCAACTACGTATGTCCTTTCTTGCTTTATGCTGATTTCTATGGTGTTTTTTGTTTGCATCAGGTTCTTCAATGGTTGCGGAATTTGAGGAAGTTGAAGGTGAAAGTGAAGAAAGACGAAAAGCCAGATTGGGACGGCACCAGAGAACAAAAGCGCGCGCGGTTTGTATTTTTCCATTCTCATAATTTCCCCAATTTTTCTTCTCTCTCTCTCTGTTTGATAAGTGCCAATGATTCATATAAACTATATTACCAAAAGTGAGGGTGCAGATAGAGATGTCGTTTACTATAATAGAGATACAACAATGCACTTCACATAATTAACGGCCCTGACATTCCATGATTTTTAGTTCCTTTTCCCTCAATCAAGCAGTCCAGATGTTACATGCACTACTTCTGCGATCTTATAATATGAGCATAATGTTGTCAAACACACAGTCATAGGTTAGTAAGTTACTTACAAGCAGTTGACTGCTGTTTATGTCTTCACCTTGATGCTAGGTTTCTAGTACATAGCAAGTAGTTTTGAAACAGTGGTATCTGACCTATTAATTTTCATAATTATTGTCATTAATTCTCTATTTATGTATCTCTGGCATACTTTGACAGTTCTAATTGTTATTATTCAGTTGCAAGCAGTGGCAGATATGAACCAACGTGATTTTCGTACTCAGCAGGAGCAGGAAGAGAGGCATGTAAGTAGTATTTCAGACATTGCCTTGGCAGTGGATGCATTTATCCTGTTATATGTATAAGAATTCTATATAAACGGGTTGGATTCTTTCTCAAAAAAATTATTTGTATCTTCTACATTAGGGTACAGGAGTGACTATATATAGTGCTTGTATACAGATTTCTAATACCACTGTGTTTCTTTGTGTCATCAAGCTTTCTATATGTAGTAACTAATTGTGTTTTGCATTTCACTTTGCAGAGAATTGCTGAGAGTATGGATACTAAAATCAAGAGCTGGGCTGCAGGGAAAGAAGGGAATATGCGTGCACTATTGTCTTCATTGCAATATGTATGTTATTTCACTTAGTAGTCTCCTTATGATTTTGTACTTTAAATATATTGTTGAGAGAGCATAATCCGGCTGATTGCGTTCATTGGGTAATTGTGATATTGTGAGTGTGCTTTGTTAGGCAATGTCTTGTGGTGTGCATCCATGTGAGACCCTCTGTAAATTCTTGCATTTGCTTGAGAGATCAATAAGAACTCTGTGGTCTTGTTTATTTGTGATTCAGAGACTTGAGAATGGGAAATAAATGTTACATTGAACTGGGGAAAAACCCCCTCTTTAAATTTAATGTCTGGTATAATGATTTTTGACCTTGGTTCCTGAATTAATTAAAGCTTGCACTTATCTTGCCCTTCCTAACATAAAAAAGCTTTTCTACACCAACTAAATTTTTTCGTTTTTGCATTGGTGTACAGGTACTTTGGCCTGAATGTGGATGGGAGCCAGTTTTACTTACAGATTTGATTACTTCTGGCTCAGTTAAAAAGGTTTATAGAAAGGCAACATTGTGTGTCCATCCTGATAAGGTTCAACAGAAAGGGGCTAGGCTTCAACAAAAATATACTGCAGAGAAGGTTTTTGATGTCCTGAAGGTAACTTCACGGTTCAGTCAGAACTATAGCTTTTGCTTTTTCACATCTTCATGAAATGGTTTCTGCTTCCGTAATCTACTATCTACTACCTATGATGTACTGAAAGAGTTTGACGATTGAATATTTTTGTGATGGTCATAATCTACTATCTATGATATTATATTAATAATTTTCCATAGTTCACTCTTTGCCATCAATCATTGATATTCAAACCAAATTGACATGTTTTGTTTCTATTTATAGTGATGGATATTGTTCAGATAGCATTTTCTGATTTGTTGTCATGTTTAATGAAAATGGGTTCTTACTGAAACAGGAAGCTTGGACCAAGTTCAACAAGGAGGAACTATCTTAGTATTCTTATGATTTATTCTTTGGAGCTTCCATTTAACATTCATGAGAGGTTTTCCCCCCATTGGGGAGGACGATGCATTTGCTGTGCGTATTGCTGGTCCTAAGCTGTAAAGCATGACAAGATGAATTTCACTTCCGTTTTTTATCACAAATTTACAAATCTTCATTTTAATCTGTAAAATCGCAAGTATCAAATACTAGTTCTGGTTACGTTCTTGTACATTAGTAGTGTTGACAGAGGTTATTAATTAGAGTGGATACATACACGCCCCATTAAGAAATCAGTCTATATATGTAATCCCCACTTTGGGATTGTTATTGATATTTTCTGTTACTCAAATAAAGCGTAATGTTGTGCCGTTGTGGTACCAAATTCGATGGCTGGAACCCAGATGGAAAGTTGGGTCCTGGTGCCTTCTGGCTCAAGCTAAAGCTCCCTCTATGGGAGCTGTTGTAGTGGCGTTTTATTGACCTTATTTGTATCTATTTTGTATGGAAACTCTTGGGTTGAACATAGCATCTATATTTGGTTTATGACCTTGATGGTGTCATTACATTTTGAAACAAGTGTGTCGTAACTGTAACCAAAGTGATGTATGAGAAATGATGTTTGCATAATGATGAGGATTGGAAGCAGGTGCCAAATTGTGTATCTTGCTCTTCTGTGATATGAATCACCTGGATTGAGTGTGTAAAATTAAACCAGAGTATCTGAAATCAAGCTAAGGATCAGGTAAAATGTTACAGAGGTGAGAGATTTCCTGAACGATACATTAAATGCATGCTTGAAGAAAAGAAATAATTGGTTCACTTGACTTGTCATCAGAAGTGGCTGTACATCGAATGAAAGTCCATATGAGATCCTGTTGATGAAGAGGTAGCAATCCCATATACAGATGCTCCATCTTCCTAACCGGGTGGCTAAACTGGGAGAAATATCGGTAAGTAGGTTTACAATAAGTTGATTACAGTACAGATGCTCCTTTAGAATCTTAGAAATTATATTTTAGTTCCCCCTTTTAGAAAACAAAAGGACACTTTAGTTTGTTTCTTAAATCTTCTCCCACCAGCAAAGGCGACTCACTAAAGTTCAGTAGTAGCTTAGTTTTAGCAAAGAAAAGTGAAAAATCGATAAGTACTGTATAGCAGCACCCATGGTGAAGCAGAGGACCTACCACTTGCTGTCCTCAGTCCTCAGCTGGCGGCCTGGAGCTGCCGACTTCCCACTAACTTTGATCACACAGTATGAACATGTGTTAATATTGCATTCTAAAATATCAATGATATATTATATTGTCGGATTGAGAAAAACGGCCTATAACAATTTATATTTCCAACTCTTCCATCCTATGAAGTATAGGCATTGCCAATATAGATGAATGGACAACGCACTAGTTCATGCATCATCATCATCATCACCAAGAAGCTAGGGTGTTTCCTCACCCCTTTCATATTTCTAACTTCAATGAGTGAAGAATTTCATGAGCACAGCCATTATATAACTTTCACCTTTTTCATACCCTTTTGAATTGTCTAAGAGAATCTATATGAATCCAGAATCCAGATCGAACTTTTAGCTAAGCTAATCCCCCTTTTGCTGTTCACTAAAACGTGTACACTTGTCTATTTTGATATAGCAAATTATCAATCTGTGGATAACTTTAACTGATTCATTGCATTTGGAAAACATGGCAGAAATTCTTGCAGCATGGCCATTCTGTTCGTGTGGGACTCTGAATTCAATTCTTTATCAGGATGATGCAGATTGATGTCAGTCTTCAGAAATCAGGATCATTTCTCCCAATTGTGGTCAGTTGAATCTTTTCTCTACCTACAAATTATAGTGATGAGGATGGAGAATTTACTTGATACACAAGTAATCATTACTCTTCTAATGGGCATATAAACTTACCTAACTGGCAATAGGCAGGTCACCAAGTTACCTGGTTAGGTTTGGTTATTAGGTAAATAATTTCTTGACCACTCTTTTTCATTTCTAGTGGAAGTCAATGATTCTTTGGTCTTTAGTGCTGTTATTAGTTGTAACACAGACCCATCTCTTCTGTCTTCTGTATCAGAAGCATAGACGTGTTTCGCAACAGTATCATTTAGGTCCTAGCCTCCTAGGAACCAAAGGGTCTCTAGCTTAGAAGAGACACCATCTGATAAGTTAACTATGATATCTCACTGGTCATTTCTCAAATCTGCAGCACATGAAGTTTGAATCATTGGACGGCTCATATTCACCCTGTTTGATTCTTTCTTTGTTAGTGGACTATGCACTTTCAGTGGTTCCTATGAAGATGCAATATTCTACTTATGGAAATTGAAGTGGCGGGGATGATCTAATTGATGAAATGGAATTCATCCTGATATAGAATTGTTATTTGTGTGAAGAAAATAGGCAAAGTATCTTGGGAAATACTCTTCATTAATTTTGGAGAAATACATACATGGCCAAAGCCTTCCCTTCACTTGAAGATAGTAAAAAACAACACATACAGAACAACAACTAACAACATCACCAATTGAGGCTTTAGTTATATGAACATGAGGAGGACTTGACCCTAACGACCAAATCTCTTTCCTTGATTAAGGAAGGAACTGCTAATTAATGATGGAACTGGTTAACTCTTGATGAATCAGTAGCTGGTCTTGAAGGGCTTATAGGTCTTGAGGTCAGAAATCACCCCAGCAATTGAGCCAGCAGCAGCAGCTATGGTTATAATGAGGCAAGCGACACTTAGGATTTGAAGGCAAAGCCATCTTGTGCTCCACTTTGGAATCCTCTTCTGCACAATGTACATCTCAACTGGGAAGTAGACAGTTAATGGCCAGAATCCCACAGCCCCTAGAAGTCCAACCACATCGTTAAAGAATGGGAGGAGCATAGAGATTACAGTGGTCACAATCACAAAGGCAGTCCTCCACACCAATCTAAAGAGGTTAAGATTGCAATGGCCAAGACCGGGAACTGGGATTTTGATTTCTCTCGAGATAAATTCACTATCCGGGTACTTTTTCGCTGCTGCTTTCTCAACAAAAGCAAATAAGGGTTGGCAGTAGACTTGGTATGCACCAACAAGGTGGACTACTATAGCAACATTGGCAATGTCTAAGAGCCAATATGGGTTATAGAAGCCAAAACCAGTGAGCAAGTTTCCAGGGGCTAAGTCTCCAAAAGCAGCATAGCCCATGCAGCCACATAGCATGTAGAAAAGGGTTGTCACTGCAACACTAATTATAGTGGCCTTCTTCATTGTCTTGGCTTCAGATGGTGGAGATCTAACTGTGTCCTGTTTTGCAATATTGAGTTAGTTACATGCATAATTCACTATGAAATATAATATAATAATTATGCTCTAGGAAAATGAGATATATACCTGAATTTCAATCAAAATAAGAGAGTAAGAGTAGGCAAAAGCTATGTCACCAAGAGCTTGGAAGCTCCTCCACATCTTTTCGGTTTCACTGACAGTTCCAATGCTTATTCCAGTCATACTTCCCATGATGGTTCCAGTTTCTGATAATACCACATATATTAAGTTCGAGTCAGCTTTACAAGAACAATTTGTATCACACAAGCAACTGATTTCATCTTAAAGTGAAGCTCCTCCACATCTTAAGTGTAGCATAGAGCTGGATGTTGTACCTGCAACTTTAGCAATTCCAAGGCCAAGTCCAATAGTCGAGTAAGTGAAGGACATGACTGCAGCAACAATGGAAAGCCACCACAACTGATCGAAGTCTGGAATCTGAGAGAATATAATTTCTGCTATGCCAAAAGCAATCATGTAGGGGTTGCTGTTGATATGGCATGGATCTTTTCCACCACTTTTGTGGAAGCAGTTAGACCTCTTGATTGCCCTGTTTGTTTACCACACCAGAACCCCATTAGCCTAAATAAATTATTTTGAGTAAAACATTACATCACTAAGTTCATGATTTAGAATAGACACTTACATCATGCTAATGGCTGATGCTATAGTGTATCCAATGGCAACTCCAAAAAGGTTCAAGTACTGAACATATCCACAAATCTTGACCTTTACTCCACCTGGGAAATGAGATTACCACAGTAAATCTCTGAACTTAACAAGTTTTGAGGAAAAGACTCGACCTTTTTTAAACATTCAGATGAAACTGCTGTTTAAAATGTACCTAGGTTGGATTGAACAGCATCCATGTAAGTGTAGTTTCTTTTTCCAGTGTCAGAATCACCGGACCGGTAGCAAGCAGAGAGCAGAGTTGAAGTGTAGTAAGTCACCAAAGAGAACAGGAACATGACAGCAGGGCCAGCCACCCATCCAAGCTGAGCTATGGCCCAAGCCAAGGATAGAACCCCAGATCCAATTACAGCAGTAATAATGTGAGCACTTGCAGTCCAAACCGTTCCTGTTTCATAAACCACACAAACAATTACTACCAAATCTACCATAGAGAAGGCTAAGACTTCAGCATATTCACAGTGTTGGAGAAGCAAAAGTTACCAGTTCTTTTGAGACGGCCATCATCATCAAAGCACTTGGAGCCTCCCTGTGGCGGCATATTGACTGAGACATCAAAAACTTGGTTGTGTTGAAGCATCTGGTTCTTGTTATCACCCATCTTTTACAGACAGACACCAACACAGAACACAACCGTTTTCAGAAGTGTAATATGAAGAGCTAAACACGTCCTACTGTTAAAGAAAGAAGTGGGTCTAGTTCCTCAATGAAACTTGAGCCTATAGTTATGAGCTCTGCTCACCACACACAAAACAAGAATCACAGTTTCAGAAAGAACTTAAATGAAGTTTCTGCTTCAAGCAAAATGGCGGTGGGATAGTAAGTGAGTGTTTAATGCTTGCTTAGTGAGTTGAATTAGACATGCAAAATAGGAATGAGAGTGGGGTTTATATAGGCAAGAAGGTACCCGGTTACCATTACCAACTTGACTAGTCTAGTCTCCTATTATGTTCTTTGATTTCCAAGATCTTTCCCAACCTTTGATTTTTATTGACCCACCACTCACACTCGGCCACTTTCTCACCGCTCTATCATTTTCAACACCAACACGTAATTTCTATATCCTTCGGAAAGGACAAGCCCCAGATTAGTAGGACGATCTTGTGTTTAGGGATTGCCTCTGTTTTGGTGATAACAGATATAAGTGATAAACTTTGCTACTCATTGTGACTCTTCAAAAGTGTGTACAACTCATGGCTTGCGTTTAGAAAGCTAGCATCGACCAAATGTTAGCCCATGAAAACTACATCCACATTACCAAAGTATCTTTTTGTTCTTACCCGACTATATATGTTCGTGTTTGAATTCGTTTATGAATTACTGATGGAGATTTCGATAACATGATATGCCATATAAAAGCTAAAATTATAAAGACTTGTACGTATCGAAATAACCAAGCATAGTAAAGAGCCTTACCGTCATTATTTGGATATGATTTCCTCTATGTAATGAAATTAAGCCACAGCAGCAACTGTAATAGAGGAAATATAGGAGATGGGTATTACTTTGTTGCTGATGTGCTTCTCTTGGATGAACCAACCTTCCTTTTATAGTAGAGGTGAGAGCTACTAAAACCAGTAGTTTAGTTTAATCAGCTGGTCATCTTTAAAAGACCACCTTACAAATCAGAATAATAGAAATCCTACGTGTGAGGCTTGACATCCATCCCTTACTGCAATAGAGAATAATGAATATGGTTCTCTCCCATAATTCATAATAATAATAATTCCCAGGACACCAGATGATAAAAGCATTCTCAGAGCGTATTATTACCAGTCAAGGTGTTCTTTTCAGTGATAGTGATAATAAAATACGTGCATACTCGTAGTGTTGGAACCAAGAACCCAGCAGGTGATCAGCTCACTAGCTAGCTCCATTTTGGGGTGGAATTTTATCATCTTATTGGACAGATGAAATTATACCAGAGACAAGATTTTGGAATATTGATATGAGTGATCTTGGTAAAATATTGAACTTCTTCATGTCTTGAAGGAAAGAATGTTTCAGAATTGACTGGCTCAAAGAATGTAACTATCAGAAGTCAGTCTCAATGGTTTTTGGATATAAAGGGGGAACCCAGTAAGTAGGAATTTTGAAGGGTCTGAGTCTACAGAAAGCAATTTGATCATTATCAGCTTTCAGCTTTGTGAGCCTAGTTGTGTGTATGGACATTTTTAAGAACTTAATTCCTTTCGATTGGTAGTTGTCTAACTGTCATGAAGGGAACAAGACAAAACAAAAAACTCAATGAGATTAAAAAGAAAATAATAACAATTTCTCATCACCAAAAACTCATGCATTTCATTAAGCAAAAGAATAGGTTCTAAGTAAGGGGTGTTTTTTTTTTCTTTTCTTCATAGAGTCAAGAAGGGATTGAAAGCCTACTTCTAACCAAACATACTATCTACATCATGAAAAGTATAACTTGCATTAGCATGAGCTACACAATCACCTTCACTCGGTTTGAAAACTTATCAAAAGTTCAAAAAAAAAACTCTTGCATTAGCATGAGCTATACAACATGGGACCAATTACTTTTTTTAATCTTCTTGTCCGGAAAATAAAAAATATATATGAGCCTCTCATAAATCTAATTATCGAACAAACGTACTAGATTAAATTGTCAATCAATATTTCTCAACATCTTGAGTCACAAGCTAACTAACGATCCATCTCCGCCACAAAATTTGTGTCACCAAGAACATGATTGTATTAGATAGAGTCAGGGAGGATTGTGGCTGGGAAGCAAATATATCTAATGGTGGAACTCACACGAGTTCTAATGAGAGAAATAATTTGAACGTACGTATGAGATTAGTTGGGCATGAAGCATCATTTTCTGTTAGATTTGAAGCACTCTACCTATAAGGCAATCATCGGATGGTGTAGAGTCTGTCTCTGTCAGTGGAGGTTTAACAATCTGCACTATCAATGGTTCTTAGTAAGGTACCATAGCAATCGATATGTTCATCAAACTATTTCAGTAACATTAAACTTAAGAGGGTTATTTTCCCACTGTTCTTTTTTGCTCTGGGAAATACAGAAGTTTTGACCTTTGTGAATAACATACATACTCTATAGCTAGACAGTAGTACATATCAAGTGCTGGTCATGAATGGCTTGTAATCTTTGAGACTTTCCAACACACCAACAATCGAGCCAACAGCAGCTAGTAAAGCTATTACTAGCACAGAAAGACATAAAACTTGGAGGCAAACCCATCTTGTGCTCCACTTCGGTATCTGTTTTTGAGCAATGTACATTGCCACAGGGAAGTAGATTGTCATTGGCCAGTACCCTAAAGCCCCAAGAAATCCAACCACGCCATTGAAGAACGGGAAGATCATCGATAACAAAGTTGTCGATATCACATATAGTGTCCTCCAGACCACTTTAAAAAGGTTAAGCTTGTAGGACATGATTTCGATGTCTTTTGTGATGAAGTGGTTATCTGGGTAAAGCTGTGCTGCTTTCTTCTCAACGAATGCGTAAAAGGGCTGGCTGAAGACTTGGTATGCTCCAATAAGATGGATAACTATGGCAGCATTGGCTATGTCAATGAGCCAAGATGGATTAGAGAAGCCTGTACCTGTCAGGAGGTTTCCGGGGGCTAAATCTCCGAAAGCAGCATAACCTAAGCAACCACACAAAATGTAGAAAATGGATGTTACTGATAAACTTATTTTACTGGCTGTCTTCATTGTCTTGGCTTCTGATGGTGGAGATTTAACCGTGTCCTGCAATAGTTACATGTATATGAATGTTTTAGTTAAATGTATGCTTCATGGTTAAAAGGTAGTAACTAACTAACTATATATGGAAATCTCAAAGGAAATACAGACCTCAATTTCAATGAGGACGATAGCAAATGAGTAAGCAAAAGCTATGTCACCAAGTGCCTGGAAGATCCTCCAAATCTTTTCGGTTTGAGTCACTTGAACTCCAATGGTTACTCCAGTAAGACTTCCCTTGATTGTTTTAATTTCTGGTATTTTTAGCAGAAAAATAAGGTTGGATTTATTTTACTAATAGTTTAATACCGATCTAGTCCTAATTAAAAGTCTGATCGAGTTTAGTGTATTTGTACCTGCAACTTTAGCAATTCCAAGGGCAAGTCCGATCCCTGAGTATGTAAATGACATGATTGCAGCAACAGTAGATAGCCACGCCATTTTATCAAAATTTGGAATTTGAGATAATATAATTTCTATGACGCCAAAAGCAATCATATAGGGATTGCTGTTTATCAGACATCGTTTTCCTTCACCATGCTTATGCACGCAGGCATTCTTTCGTATTGCACTGTTTAATCACATACCAAAAATCCTATATTAGCCAAAGAATATTTAATAATCAATTACCAAGCTCTTATTTGGATTTAAACAATGGAACTTACACCATGCTTATACATGCTGTTATGGTGTAGCCAATGGTGATTCCGTAAAGATTAATACGCTGAACAATTCCAAGAACTTTGTACATAAATCCACCTGAAAAATCAAAACATGCACCATGAAAATTGACACTATTTAGAACAGATTGACAATATCAAAGTCTTAGCAGATCGAAGTTTTTTTTTTTTTTTTTTCGGTCTGATAGCAGATCGAAGTTTACCAAGGTGGTTTTTAACAGCAGCCGAGTAAGTAGAGTTTCTATTTCCGGTGACTGGATCACGATAGCAGGCAACGAGAAGACATGAAGTGTAGTAAGTCACTATGGAAAACATGACCATCACAACAGGACCAACAACCCAGCCAAGCTGAGCAATGGCCCAAGCCAATGACAGAACCCCAGAACCAATGACAGCAGTAATTATGTGAGCACTTGCAGTCATAACATTTCCTGGTCATAAAACAACACAAGTAATGAGTACAATTTTGAGTATAAAAACTCAAACCGAGAACTATGAGCATGCAAGTATATATCACATTCTATAAACACAAGAAGAAAATTACCAGTCCTTTTGGGACGGCCATCATCATCATCAAAGAACTTGGACCCTCCTTCCATAACTGAGATATCAAAAGCTGGGTTGGAATGGATGTGATTCCTTGCAGCAGTGTTGTCCTCCATCTTTGTTATAGATAGTCCAACCACAAAAACACATATATAATTAGGTGTTTGTACTAGGTCATACTCAACCAATTCTTGAAGTAATTAGTATGAAATCTCAGAGTTTGTGCAATCATGTAGGCAAAATCTATGAAAAAGACAAGGGCAAAGAAAAGATAAGACCCTTGATGGATCTAAGTTATTGTAATAAATCAATAACAGAAACCCACAACAGTGAGGATAACTAGTGAAATCAGGTTGACTAACATCACTAAATGTAATGTAACCCATATAAAAAAATCATTAACATGTCAAATGGTTTTACCATTTCATTGATTTTAGAAAACTGAAAATTTTCAACCATCAGTAAATGTAACATTCAGAGTTATAAAGATTTTCAAAACTCTCTCCCAAATCCTAATTCCAAACATAAAGCAATCAAGAGAGAGAGTCAGATTCTGGACTTCCTGCTTGGATTTCATGAGCTAGGATTTTGCTTGAATCAATCCTAGCATTACACAACACATCCATGGATATGAATCCATTGTATACAGATCTCATATATAAGCTAGTAATCTGTCCCAAATAGCTGAAAGCCTGAAATTGGTATTGGAAAACCAAAATCTTGTGGAAGACCTTTACCTTCAGAATTGGCTTCTGTTCTCTCTTCTGTTGCTGATATGACCCCTTACAGCTGGGAGTGAGACTGCTGTGATTGAAGAAATGCAGATATATAAGTAGTACCCTGATCTGCAATAAGCCTGCCTTGCATGTATGGTACAATTTGAAAAACACTGTATAAAGGCTAGTATTTAATACACAATGTCTCTCATTATGGTGGCAACCTTAGAGTCAGAAATTACCAGCTGTATGGTTATTAGTATGATTTGAACATGAATTCATTCCCATAAACAGAAGAGTGTGATTGTGTGAACATATATAATCAAAGATTCCATGAACCATGCAGTATTACATCATTCATAGGCAAAAATGTTCCTTTTGGGACCGCAAAAGTTGATAAAGGACAACAGGAATCTAACCACATTAATTTGCATCCTCGAACTGCACATTCTCAATGTTCTTTATGCAATGGGCTTAGGTAAGGGGCTTTACTGGCCTGGTTGACTATTATTTACGGAGAAAAAAAATAAGAACCCTACATATTCAAAATTTTATGTTAACAAACTACAATGCAGTTGTCTTTGAGTTTTGGTTAATGAAATTATCGAATACAAAGAGAACGTTAAAATATTACAAATAAAAAAAAGAATCATAAGGTCATCCGGTAGGATATAAAACCGAAGTACACTGAGGGTGGATGATGATGTGGTTTTTTGTGCTAGTTGATCATTAAAGAAAAAATTAAAATTATCCTATAATTTCTAGGTAAATGAACTTCCAAATCTCTACCAAATAATTAATGAAAAATTAAATGAAAATAATAAGGTCAAATGGCAGGAGATCGTCCATTAACATTTCATACGGTCGTAAGTGTGAGGTTGTGAGTTCGACTCATGATAGACCGTAGTTGTAGTACGTAGTATTGAGTTGTTATCTGATCATAAGAAAAAGGCAAGCCGGAGATCAAAACCTAAATATATGCCTGATTCCAAAACAAACAAAAAACATAAGTATGTTGAGGATGGAATGATGATGAAGGAATTTGAGCGACGATGTAGCTAACACTCCCAAACTAATTAAGCAGAAATAATGTATTTGAAAGTGTAACTAAAAAAATGTTGTCTCTCATACCTCGACTGGTCAATACTCATGACTGTAACTGAAAACCTCTTGGAAGCATGAAACGGGTTGAGGTCATTGGAATACAGAGTACGCCATTTCCAAATGGTGAGTTCCTTAAGTTAGCAAGAGTACTGAAGTATGTCACAACGATTTACATGAAGAACTACTGCTTATATATATAGTCTTTTCCTTTGGATTTCTGCATCACTGGTTTTCATCCGTCATTGAATATTTGGTATAAACAAGGAATTGAATCTCTTCATATATCTGATGCAGGAGCATATGAGAAAATATTTAATTATAAATTCGTAATCTTTGATATTTCATTATTGATATAGTTTCAGGAAATTATTTTATAATTATTAGGATTTACTTTTAATTAGCTTTCTCTTTTAGCTTTAGTCTACTTATTCTCCAAGTATTGTAAATCATATAAATATGGGTATTGTAATAGTTGTTAAGGGGCAGATATTTTATGAATTAAATCAATCTATGCGGCATAAAAGGGCAAATTCATGCCGCATAGATTGATTTAATTCATAAAATATCTGCCCCTTAACAACTATTACAATACTCATATTTATATGGTTTATAATACTTGGAGAATAAGTAGGCTAAAGCTAAACGGGAAAGCTAATTAAAAGTAAATCGTAATAATTATAAAATAATTTCCTAAAACTATATCAATAATGAAATATCAAAAATTACGAATTTATAATTAAATATTTTCTCATATGCTCTTGCATCAGACTCCCTTAGTTGGAAAGAATTTGCCTTGAACCATTGATGTAGAAAATCCAGACAAAATCTTCCACTGCTTCAAATATTCTTTTGACAGATTCGCTTCAATTCTTCCTTTCCAAATAAACAGATATTTGGAGTAAATGCTTGATTGCGAGCCAATAAATTTTCTCTTCAACTTTAATCTCGCAATCCCAAAATTTTCTTCACCATCATTGATCTGATTGACAATATTAACTACCACTTTGGGATTCTGCATAATGAAGACATTAACTCCAAAAAAATCAACAAAATTATAGTCAGTATCCTTCTTCGATGCCTTGATTGCGTCTTTCTTAACATCTTCATCTTCTTCCATACCACAATTGTCATAGCAAACCTCACAAAAACAATCATCGTAAATTGGTGGCTTAATAAAATCCACGACACCATCTTTTTTTTCTTTTTCTGAATTATTATTTACTGAAAAAGTAAAGATAGAATTTGAACCTTCATAGTCGAAACTAATAGGTTCTCCCCTTTCACCCGACTCACACAACAGAGCACAACGATGAAATGGGCAAACGCAAATCTCCCCGTCGGAACCGTCACTATCTTGGTTGAAAGTTTCGATGCGATTAATACGTTGATGATAGGTGGTAACGTCTCTCTCCCCGTCGGAACTCTTACGACCTCGTCGTCGAGTTTCGATGCAATCGATACGTACCGCAAGTTGCTGAAGAATCCTTTTGATTTCAGCCATGCCATGTCGTTGTTGACGTCACGACCCTCCATTCTGAAACCTCCGCCTCTTCGCCCGACCTGAGACATGAAATCCACCAAGCTCTCGCCAGAGCTCTGATACCAACTGATGCGGATCAGGTATCGAGAACAGGCCTCCAACAGTCACTCAACAGACACCAGAAATAAGGAGTAACAAACTCGTATAAAAGGGCAAATCCATGCCGCATAGATTGATTTAATTCATAAAATATATGCCTCTTAACAACTATTACAATACCCATATTTATATGGTTTACAATACTTGGAGAATAAGTAGGCTAAAGCTAAAAGAGAAAGCTAATTAAAAGTAAATCCTAATAATTATAAAATAATTTCCTAAAACTATATCAATAATGAAATATCAAAGATTACGAATTTATAATTAAATATTTTCTCATATATATGCTCCTGCATCAATATCAGAGAAATCAATACACCCGATTTCTTAACCATTTAGGGTGAACTATTGCAATTTTTTTTTCTTCAATTTGCGAAGCCTTCATGATCATGGTTAGATTCTGTGTAATCAAAATTTTCGGTCTATTGGATAAGCTTTGAGAGAAGTATCTGATTGTCTGTATACATCATTTTATTTTTTTTGGTATTGCAACTTTAATACATGTCATAAATAAATACGTTGGATAACCAAGAATTCAAGACGATTCATCCACCACAACCTAAAACGTACATCTAGCTTGCATGCGAAATGAAATTAGCAGCCAGAACCAGTAAAGTAACAAAGCTTTTTTCCAAAGAAGAATGCTACTGATAATAATGCTTTTACATTTGGGTTTTTAAAATGCCAATATTTTGGTTTCTGGAAGAAGACGGTACGTGAACAAGAATAATTGATGATGAACAAAAAGGCAAGTCCTTCTTGACGGTTGCTTCGTTTTCAGTGGACATATTCAACATACAATTGTAACAGAAAAGTTCAAAAGGTCCCTTTGAAGTTTAGAACCTAAAGCAGTAGTTTAAGCTTCAAAATTGATTTAGGATAGGTCGTGTCTAAAACATACCACGCAGTAATGAAGTTTGTAAATGGTATTTGGTAGGAAATAATTGAAACCCGGCCGCTTGATTAGAATTGGAATTCGTTAATTAATAAGTAGATTATAGGATTAGATTGCAGTAGAGGTCAGATGAGTATATTTCAATGTACAAGAAGTCAGAATTAGGTACTAATTAGGCGTCTCGTATAATTAAATTTCAGCATTGGCTGACAAACATCGATAAGGACCGGATCGAGTTATATAATGAAATGATCATTCTTGAATAATACACTGTTAATCTGATTGAAGAATACCAAAGTTATAGTTTGCATGTGATTATTCGAAAATTATACAGCGCACCCGTCCATCTCCACCGTCCATTTTGAAAAAGTCAAAAGTCCGCGTCAAATGGACGGCGGAGATGAACGGGTGCGCGGCGCACCCGGGTGCGCTGAATACGCTCTCGTGATTATTCGAAATTATTGGACGCACAATACGTCACTTACGTTCATAACCCATATAAATCAACTCCATTTTGTTTTCTATTGGGGTGAATTTTGCCTCAAATACAAACACAACCTCGTAGACGACTTTTGATATCAAAGTTTAAATGGTAAGTGATCGAAATGCCAACATAGAATAGTTTTTACACCGATACAAAAATTTATGTTCTCAAATGATATTGGAATGCATATCACTACATAACAAAAAAAAATTATATAGAAAATGAAAAAGAGATCAAACAAGTAAGAAGTTGTTGTGTCTGACCATCATAGTTGGCAAAAATAAGAATACCTTCACATTTTCATGTAAAAACAAAATGCTTTGGATATATAAATTGTGCTCTTATATATTCAATGTGATTTTCGCTTATGTAGAAGCCACAAGAGTCTAATAGAAAGAAACGACAGCTTAGTCAACCGTAGCAGTCCATGATTTCAGTTTTTCTTCACCAACTCATCCATAGAGAACTCTCACAGTCTCAATCTCACACGACACTACTACTGTCTAATTATTTTGAAGTGTCTGCAATAATTGAAACAAACCATTGAAAACTTGGAGCAAAGCACAAGTTGGTTGTGATGTCGTTTTAGCCCACTTGAACATGAGTCTCTGAAAATCTGATTGAATCAGAATGTTTTCCTGTTCTTTTTCTCTTCTTGGTAGTACTATGGGACTATGGGGCATGTGTGGTTGACCATTTTCAATTCATATTATTTCTTCAAAAATTCTCATTTGATTCATGTCATGGACTCAGAATGGTTGGAAGAAACCAACACCATCGCAACTTTGACAAGTGAGAAAAGAACTAGTACATCAGCGCCAAACCAATAGAAAGCTCTACTTAAAAACTATAACTCTATATATGCAAACATCATTGTCAACCTGAACAAGAATTGAAATCCTAATGACCAATTCTTTCTTCTTCTTCTTTTTGTTACAAAAGTTGAACTTTGAGGGTAAATGCTTTTTACCACAGAAGCTAAACGAGAATGGAAGGACTACTATACGCTGAGTAATGATGACTGTGTAAAACGGTTTTGCTGAATCAGTAGCTGGATTGGAATGGCTTGTAGCTCTTGAGGTCGGAAATCACCCCGGCGATTGAGCCGGCAGCAGCAGCTATGGTGATTATGAGGCAAGCGCCGCTTAGTGTTTGGAGGCAAAGCCATTTGGTGCTCCATTTTGGAATTCTCTTCTGGACAATGTACATCTCCACAGGGAAGTACACTGTGAGTGGCCAAAATCCCAAAGCGCCAAGAAGGCCAACGACATCGTTGAAGAATGGAAGGATCATGGAGATCACAGTGGTTGTGATCACAAAAAGTGTCCTCCACACCAATCTGAACATGTTAAGGTTGTAGAGACCGACACAAGGGATTTGGATTTTGATGTTTTTGGAGATGAATTGGCTATCTGGGAACTTTTCTGCAGCTGATTTCTCAACAAAAGCAAAGAGGGGTTGCACAAAGACTTGGTAGGCACCAACGAGATGGATGACTATGGCAGCATTGGCAATGTCAATGAGCCAGTAAGGGTTGTAGAAACCGAAACCGGTGAGGAGGTTTCCGGGGGATGCATCCCCAAAAGCAGCATATCCCATGCAGCCACACAGCATGTAGAAAAGGGTTGTGGTTGCCACACTGACTAGAGTTGCCTTCCTCATTGTCTTGGCTTCCGATGGTGGGGATTTCACAGTGTCCTGAATTTCAATCAGGATGAGAGAGTAGGAGTAGGCAAAGGCTATGTCACCAAGTGCTTGGAAGCTCCTCCATATCTTTTGAGTCTCAGTCACTGTTCCGATGTCTATTCCAGTCATGCTTCCCCTAATAGTTCCAGTTTCTGAAAATTGACAAACACAGAAAAAGCTTCAGTTCTAGTCCCAATTGAATACTAAAACCATGTTCAAATTTATAAGATTTAGTGATTTACATAACACTGGTTCTTAAGTTTATAGTACCTGCAACTTTCCCAATTCCAAGACCAAGTCCAATAGAGGAGTAAGTGAAGGACATGACTGCAGCAACAATGGAGAGCCACCATAGCTGATCAAAGTTTTCAATCTGAGAAAATATGATTTCTGCAATGCCAAAAGCAATCATATAAGGATTGCTGTTCACATGACACTCATCTTTTCCATCACTGCTGTGGAAACAGTTAGACCTCTTTATAGCCCTGCAAATTAATCAACAGCAACAACCCATTAGCCCAAAGAAAACTACAGAATCAAACACTACCACCAAGTTATTAATCCATGAGTCCAAACATCACTTACACCATGCTTATAGATGATGCTATAGTATAGCCAATGGCAACTCCAAAAAGATTCAAGTACTGAACAAACCCACATATCTTCACCTTGAATCCACCTGAAAGATGAAAACAAAGATTCAAGCTTCAGTAAATTCTGAGAAGAAAAAAAACCCCAGCTTCAGATAATCTCCACCAGAAAATTTACAGCTTGAAAATTTACCAAGGTTGGATCTGACAGCATCTGTGTAAGTGTAATTTCTCTTGCCAGTAACAGGATCACCAGTACGGTAACAAAAAGAGAGAAGAGTTGAAGTGTAGTAAGTGACAAAAGAGAACAAGAGCATCACAGCAGGACCAGCAACCCATCCAAGTTGAGCTGTGGCCCAAGCCAAAGACAGCACACCAGAACCAATCACAGCAGTAATAATATGAGCACTTGCGGTCCAAACAGTTCCTGTTCCATAAAACAACACAAACCAATGAATGTCAATTTCACATGAATGAACTCAAGGCCAAAAGCACATAGAAATTCTACTTAGCATTTCCACAAACAGGTAAATAACTGAAATTTACCAGTTCGTTTGAGACGGCCATCGTCATCGAAACACTTAGAGCCGCTCTGTGGTTGCACATCCACAGAGACATCAAAAGCCTGGTGTTGGGGAAGAACAGTTGCCATGTTAATTTGTAATGGAATCACAAGAAGAAAGTCTCAAACTTTCTGGAGCATATAAATACCCAAACTCTGAGGGATACTACACAGAAAAGTTGAGACCAAGCTATGAAGAGGGTGGTTCAAATCTAAGTGCTGCAACTTAACAGTCACTGACACATACGCACACAGACCAAGAAACACAGAAACCCAAATGATCTCACTGTCCTAATTAGCAATGGCAAAGACGGGTTTGCTTCTAAAACAGTGACAGAGATGCTTAAGAAGAAACGATGAGAGAAGAGAGAAGGATTGAATGGTATAGAAGTTGGAATGGGAGACGGGTATTTATAACCGTTGTCTGGAGGATCGAGGAAACTAAAGTCTTGGACATGTGGTTTAAAAAAGAAAGAGAGAGACCCCAAAAGGGCGCGTCGTCAACGACCAAATAAGCCCCATCATCGTTCCAACTTGGGTCTCTCTCTCTCTGTTTGCTAGCAAAGATTTCAAGATTTTTTCCTACCTCTGGTTATTTTAACTTGCTGCCCCCACACCATGAATATATAACTTTCTCACCGCTTTCCTTTTCAACTGAATACGTATTTTTCTGTTTTGCTCAGAACCGTCGACGAAGTCCCAGATGGGTAACAGTCACCGTCACCGTCTGTTCACTTTTGGCCAAAAAAGTCACCGTCTTTCTCTAACGTTTGGCCAGAAGAGTCACCGTCCTCTAACCTTAGGCCAGAAGTGTCACCGTCCTGAGTTACTCAAGTTCTGTAGACCGTTAAAGTCATCGAGCATTTTATAGTAGCAGTTAAGTTAGTGTAAGAATCACTGTGTGAAGAATTAATGTGGTTAAAGACGACCACATATCACAGTCTTCAGTCTTCACAAAACACAATAGGGTCACTTCTGCAGATTGAGAATCAAGTTAGGATAATTGAACTAGTTTAGAAGTTTGATTTTCCTTTAACATTTTTTTTTTAACTTATGTATAACAAAAACAGACCGTTATAAGGGTTAAGTAAGTAAAATTGCTGAGGATCATGAACACATAGTAGACCGGGCCGGGACTACCTTATACACTAATAAGGAGGTTAACATCGAAGAATGATGTGGCAAATTCTCATCACGTACAAGTAATTCCACTAAGTTGAAAGAAGAATAATGAAATACATCTTGACAATACGTTGTATTATTTCGTATATGAACAAGCAAATTTATTAATTACATATTGTGGTGTGATTGTTTACGAAAATGAGAACATCCACACTTGAAAATTTTGATTCTTATCTATATTTAATAATTATACATCATTACAGAAGAATGATATAACTTAACAATTAATAAAGGACATCTTAGAATGTAAAATTCTCACAACTGGTGAGCATATCAGCGGTCCTTACCAAAAGAGAATTTGGTTCTCTCATATGTTCATTCCCTACACTAACTTTGGAGCATATTACATGATAATATATATATATATATATATATATATCAGTCAAATGTTTCTTTTTAGAGTTAATCATATCAAAATAAGGGATCTAGTTCACTCACGCCCACAAGCTATAGTACCTAAAGTTTCAGTGTCCTTGATTCATATTTCTTCGTATACGTGTGTTTTGTATCCTAACAAAGTATACATGTTCAAGTTACGGTCTATATGTACTTTGTACTAATTTTGCAATCAAAATCCAAAAACGAATTATCAAAAAGGGATCCCGATGCAACTCCAATAGTTGTTAACATTTCAAATTAAGGTCTATTTTTTGTAATATGTATAGGACTAATGAACTTGCACTCGCTTAATTACGTACATCTCTATCACTACATGAGAGGTGCACAAAGCAAGCACTATCTTTTCACTTACCTTTTTACCCAAACTAATCATTGAAGCAAAGAAAGGTAATTTTCACCTTGTTGTGCGATTGCTTTCATCATTAAGAAATTAACCACTAAGCCTTTCACTGTTTAGGGTGCCTTTCACTGTTAAACACATGAATCAAATGCAGAACATAATTGAGATGCCTATAGTATATTATTGTTAAGTTTTATCCAAAAAGCTATGATCGATGAGTTATAAACTAACTGGTTGATAAGATTGATACAGCCTAATTAGCATATAATCTTAGGACCACTTTCTAGCTACTTAGGCTTTAGCGTGTTACACATATACAGGCAAATGAAGAACGAAGAAGTAAGGCTCAAGATTTGACCAACCCACTAAGTGGTAGTGATATATTCATTGAATACATAAGAAGCTTGATATTATTACATAGTTGTTAGGGACTGATCGATCAGAGCTCTTGGAAATGTTCTTGGAGGAAACCAAATTCTAAATAGTGATCCCCTATTTAAGAGATAAATTAATGAGCATATATTGGTGTTCATTCAGAATATATGTATCTTTATCAATCACACAACATCATCATCGATCGATTAATTGTTATATCATAACAAACCTTCATCGTGAATATAAGAATTTAGTCGTTGTAAATAATTTTTGAAGAGTTCTCATGTCATCCAAAGTTTATCAATTAATTATGTGCGTATGAGTTGTGCTCTGTTTAGGTATCTATTCTCCAGATGCTTATTATGAATTGTCATCTATATACATGTGAAGAAAACAATAGGGAATAATTGTGATGTTGTATATATCTTTGGTTAGAGACAAATGAGTTATTGTCAGTCCAGTATATATCAATTATATTACCAAAATGATCTGAAATTTTGTTTGATGGTGATTAGTCTGAAATTTGGAAAATGATCACGGAACCTGATTGAGATAGGGAATAATATTTACACATAATATATATATGCAAGTATGGTTATAGATTAAAGACATCAATAATCTATATATTAGCTAGCAAAATCTCTTGTTAATGTGCAAAGGGTTTGATGCTTCTAGCTAGCAACTTTATATGGAAACCATTCATTAGTTCAGCGCTTTGACCCTGGTATGTGACTCGCGCGCTATATATAGATGAGCTACAGTACTATATGAGAAAACAGAAGCATTTGGAAGGAAATGAAATTTGATTATACTATTAACCTAGCTAGCTAGCCAGACAGTATTAGTATACTCTCTTTTGTCATTCTATATTGTAGTACAGCTTTTGTTTGCTCCAAATCTGACATAAAAAATATGAGTGTTGTTCTTCAACTACTTGTGTATAGGAGAAGTTCATCATCACGACGCTTATTGCTAATTTTTTACGTTGGCTTCTTATTAAAAATAGATGTTCATACGTCTTGTGTAATTAGTGTTTTTATTCATTCCTGAGTGATTGAATTAGCAGCGCGCACTAAGAGTGTTATGGATATATACGAGTATATATAGAATACATTCGACGGAGAAAGGTTCTGTACATTGTTGAACATGAAGGAGGAGACTGATAGCTATAGATGGCTGCAATGTATGTGAACTCGGCTTTGATGCTGCATCGATCACTACTGTTCAAAGTTTCAAACCTAAAGTAATAAAAGGGAGTACCAAGTTGCTTGCATGGAAAGGTAGCAAGCAGCTGCAGTTTTTGTTCAAAGAAATCAGATATTATAGAACCTAATCGATCTGACAGTACTAGTCAAAGGTCTTCCGGGGACAGCTGAATTTTCTGGGGATCGATCGCACGCATGTTTGAGTATGTTGATGTCATTTCTCTATTTGAAGGTGGAGAATAAATAGCCTTAATCTTTATCTACAAAAGTGCTTTGCATGTTTCCCTCTCTTTCAAAAGTGCCTATAAAGCAAGCGCCTACTCTCAAACTGAAAAGGGATTTCAAGCACTCACCCATCAAAGCGATCGATCAAAATATGTACTTTTTTAATTTTTAATTAACTAAAACATAAATATAAGCTACAAAAAGTTGGTTCTTTGTACACTTTCTTCAATTTCTAAAGTTTATTCTCTTTACCCTACTTTCAAATCACGTGGATTTAATCATACATGATACATACAAAATTATACAGCGTATCTGGTTATCTCACCGTCCATCTCACCGGACCCGGCCATCTCACCGTCTCATCGACCATCTCACCGCGCACCCAGGTGCGCTGAATAGGCTCTCCATGATACATATGTACAAGTGCATTAGCCAAATTTCTTCTTGGTGCCTATGTGTGCTTCTTAATAAACATACCAAAGAAAGTTGAGTTCGATCTTATGAAGTGAAGATCAAAAATTCATTATATGATTCGATATGAGTTAGTTTTAATTATATGTTTGAATGATTCTCAAACGTTGATGCACATAATATTGACAACCATAATGTTTTATGAAACATGCTAATTATGCAAGGACTTCATGTTGGTGATGAGTTTGATCTTTTGAAGTTTTGCATCTTCAAATCAAGTTTGAGTGCAAGTAAACAAAAACTTGCAACTCAATTATACCCTATAAAACCTTCTTAGATGGAAATAAATCTATATTTTTACGTTTGATCTAGTAAAAGTACAAGAATTAGGTGTGGCTGCTAGCTCTGTCTCTCTACTCTAGATGCCTTATTGCGTCCAAAATTGATCTCCAGGAAGTAAATATCTTTGGCAGGACTTGTTAACCATCGATCATCACCAACCCACCTACCTAAGATATATATAAAAACACAACTGCCCTCCCTATAATCTATTCTCCTACACTAATCATGAAATATATTTCGACATTTGGTTGCAAATTGCCTTTGTTTCTTGAGTGAGGAGTAGTGTTATGCATGCATAGATGCAAAGTTAGGAAATAAAATCTATCATTTGTATTCGATCTAGGACTAAATGGTGCTTTTGTTTTTTTTAAACCAATTGCAAATTGAGTCATATAAACCTCTAGACTAATCACAAGTGAATTCCTTTGGAACATTAATCGATCTTGAACTGGGCCCTTCTAACATTTGAGTGCCGATCGACACACCCACACAACTCAAGAACATCAATATATGGGACTTAATAGTTTTATACATTTTGGTCCTTTATCTAAAACCTAAAAGGTGCTGATCGATATATGATATGAGTTATCTTTCCATTTCTTTTCATGTAGATGCCTGGTTGCATTTATATATAGCACGTAGCATCAATGATATAGAGCACATGAATATATTGTGTCCATAAACTCGAAATTAAGACATGCAATGTATACATCCCAATATGTTTACAATCATGCGTGGTAGCAAAGTCCTTATCTAGATAAGAGTATATCTAGTGCTGCATTCATGCAGGAGTGGCATTTCACACTCTCCCCGTTCTTTTCCAAATGAAACAATCATCAAAGATTCTATATCAAAACAATCAACCTTCGAATACTAAGTTCAAAGTTTTGAAGATCCATGATAAACACAAAATCAGCACAAGTGTGTGTTTGTGTGTGTATATATATTCCTAAATCAGTCAAAAATATATTTCCGAGCTTGTTCTTTTCGATGAGAAAGAGAAAGACCAATTTATTTGGGAAAGGAAAATCGTTTCGCATCGATGAAGAGTTGAAGACTATAAACGAATAGTTACCGTACCGGCATGTCTTCTATTATTGTTTCACTTGAAAATCGAAGTCATTCGTCACCAGTGTCTGGAAGTATGTGGACTTTGAGAAAAAGGTAGCCGCTATGGTGCGATGTCATGCTAGACCCTTAACTCGTTAAATACATTAATTATAACTCTTGCATATAATCAACCACAGTCTCATAAGATTGTATACATATATCATATGTGTAGCTAGGTTCTAAATCAAACAGTGGTCTAATGGTTTTTGTTTTCTCTGGAAGAAGACAATTAGACAACCTGTTCCCAGAATTCAAAACCTACTGAAGTTTAGGACAGCGACATAGTTTAGAGTACTCCTTAGTTTAATACTGATCATTTTAATTTCGAAGATGAACTCAGTCGTGTGGCGTAGTTAGCTTCTGATTTTGTTAACTGTGTCTGAAATATTCCATGCAGAAATTAAGTAATAACCGGCTTTAATTTGGTTAGTCGATCATGATCGAATTCGAGAGGATGAAATGGGTCTTTTGGTTTAGTTAGGGTAGGGTACTTATGTTCGATCTTTTCGCATATCTTCATATATTTCTTTCATTCTTTGAATTTACTGGAATCACTTAAGGTCAAAAAGGCAATAAATTATGAAGATGTGATCGATCACAAAGAATAGTTCGTATTATTGTATTGGAAGAGAAATAGACCATTCGAGCACATTGAAGGGTGATCGAAGAGTCAACGATTATGTAATATAGGACCCAACAGAAGAAAGAAATGATCGAAGAAGATATACACGCCGGTCAACTATGGCAGTCCATGATTGCTTTGCACATTTTTCTTCTAGGTATTTTGTATCATCGTGTCGTCATATCACTTAACAACTTAAAATTGAAGACGATAACAACTTATAGTTTAATGTATACTATACATGTGTATATATATATATATATATATATATATATATATATATATATATATTCTTTTTTATAATTGAAAGTCCTATAGAAAGAGATCGATCATAAGCTGGCTGGGGATGATGAAGAACAAGTTGCAGCTAGTAGTGCTGGTTGATTGTGACACCACCACCAGCTCCGCCACCCAGTTCTGATAGTAAGGATAGCCCTACTGTTGCAGTGTAGGGTTTGAACTTTGAACTCATTAACGTTATGCATGGCCGGGTAGGCTACGTGTGTGTAGTGTGTGGTTGACCCTTACCAAGAGTCAAGCTAGTTCTTCGAACAGTAGTAAAAAACATGTACTACAAAACATGCCCAGCTGATCGAAACTACAAGAGTCAAGTTAGTTAGCTAGGTCGAATAGTACTGTGTGCCTCTCTCTATCTCTGTCTATCTATATATCTCTCTTTATAGCTGAGAGAGACTACTGCTAGTGGTGGCGGTAACTTGAACGATATCACGCATTCACGCGGCGAGTCGATGGATCTCGACCAGCAGCGTGGTGGAGGTCGACGTACTCTTTAAATTTGGATCATTATGGACTTGCAAAGACTCGTGTCTATTGACCGGCCACCATATATACCAGTGGTGTACGTCCTTCTCATGGATATCACGAATGCATTATTTCGTTCAGTGGGTAATGTGGTTAAAACTGATCTCTGTCATTGTCTCTTTAGAACCCTAGCCAACCTCCAAGGTAGACAGACACGGTGAAAAAAGTTAACCGCTGAGGGACTTCTTTGGGACAGTAAATGTAAAACCAATCTTTGTCATGATTCTCTCTTTAAATCTGATCTTTGTAGTAATGGTTAAATCTGATAATGTCATTCACTCTTTAGAATCCCAGCCAACCTCCAAATTAAAGTGGACATAGTGAAAGAAGTTATGAGTTATGACTGCTGAGGTGCTTCTTTGGGAACGTAAAACCAATTAAGGCGTTTGCTAGTATACCTACACTAGTGATATCAATTTATAAGAAAATTTAATTACCAATCCGTGATTTCTGTTGGTCGGTGAGTTGTGACATGTTTGTCGGCTATCCTAACACACTACAAAGGTTATGACACGGGTTGAAATCTCATTGATATTGTAAGGGTAAAGGGGTTAAAGGGGTTAAAGGATTTTGATAAATTTAGAGAAGCCTTTTTTTTAAAACAAACAAATCAGATACTTAAGACGTACAAATTAGTAATGGCAGTTCGAACTATCAATACATTTAGTTTTATCCCTATCCAGCAGTGAATTTGCTAGTATAGAGCATTTGGAGTGTTTTCTTTTCTGTCCGAGAAGCCTTTGGGGATCCTTTGGGATTTTTATTATCTTTTACCCTAAAAATTTCTTTATGTAACTAGTAACTACTTCCTGCACTTCCCTTGGATAATTTGGTTAATTTCGGTATGCTTTGCTCAAGGTGGACTATATGAAAAAAAAAGAAAAAGTTATCATATTATGCAATACTCCAACTCTGGAGTCTGGACTATATGAAAGCTAAAAGCTTTAGCCCCGTTGGCGGGTACTGATTTGATTCGATTATCACAAATATCCCAAGAACGATCGGTCCAGCCAAAATGCAATCTTCACCTTTCCAAAAAGCTATGAAATAGACATGACACCACTCCAGATATTTGTCACACATCTAAGTTGGTTTACTTTCGTTGTGTTGTAACCAACCCACTCTCATTTTCGAGAAAAGCCTTTGGTAGGATTCATAGGACCATACGCACAAACATACAGATCAGAATCATGAAATAATCAAAAACTGAATCACGAACCAAAGAAAATCTTGAACCTCTGCTTTTATAAGGTTCTAGCTCTAATATGGTCGAGTAGACAGTGGAGAAGCTAGAATCTCTATGCAAATATGAATCACAGCTTAATCAAATAGAAGCAAGCACAATACAGCTATCTATGGTTAAAGTAGTCACAAGAAGTTAAGTTGCATTATACAATAGAGTACAGACCACCAGAATGTGATGCTACGATTACTACAGAGAAGTTGAGTTGTCTCTGTGATGGAGCATTGACAAGAAATTTAGTTTTCTTTGTCAATTGTCTACCAGCAATTAACAGGCATTGTACTCCACACAAATACACAGACAGCATCCAACATCAAGTTGCATGCCTTGATTGAATGTTAAAAATGGAATCACATATCACAAATGGGGTACAAAATGACTGCATTCGACGCATATCTACACTACCTCATGTCGTATCCTAAAGCTCACGTACCTTTAGCCAGTCTTCAACTATCGAATTAACTGCATAGAGGTCTGTGACAACACGTGACATATCTTGCCATGATGTTTTTCATTGGAAGGGGTCCCCTGTTCGTAGAAGACATGGAAAAGATTAACCAAATGAGAAAAGGAAGCTTGAGAAGCAACAAATTAACAGTTTCAAGTTCATGAAAGTAGTCAAGAAGAGGCATTGTAGATCATGTCAAAACTACTAACCAAACATGAGAATCGTAGCTGTTGTTACGGTTGTCACCCAGCACATATACATGGCCTTCAGGCACATACTGCAAGTTCAATTCCCCAGAAGTTAAAGTTATGTGTAAAACAAAGACTGTGACTTTTAGACTCAAGAGAAACTAATTACAATGAAAAATTAGTAGTGAAACAAGTAAATTTTGTACTGACTATAAAGGTCCATGATGAACCCAAAATAAATGGGGATAAGAAGGTACACAAAGCAAAAGAGCATTACTGGTGATCATCTTTTGAAGAATTTGTCAGATGAGTTCCTACACATTATTCTGTTAATGAACAGTCTGCTGGAAAATGCGATGTGAATTGAAACATAAAGTAGTAAAAGATATGATACTCACAGTCAAATTTAATACATATGTGGGTGGTTCTGCTATAAAATCTTCTTTCTGTGCAATACCATTGACATAGAGCCATCCATTCCGAACCTGCAAAGGAGTTGAAGGAAAATATAAGAATGTCCAGTTGAATGAACTTGATGCATTTTTACAAATTTTCCGGTGTGCAAGTAAAAGAAAAATATCAAACCCAAGAAAGAATATGATTTCATCATCTTCTGGAAACAGCCTAATAACATTAACTATAAAATGTTAAATGTCAATAAATAGTATACCTCAACCAAGTCTCCAGCTTTTGCAACAATCCTCTTTATGAAAACAATCTGTTCCAAGTCTCCAGGTTCCTGCAGGAAAACCAGTAACAGAAATGAGTATTTCTGGCCAAGATATTTGATTAAGAAATACATCATACTCCAAGAGACTTGAGCTAGTGTATGCTAAATGAACTAACCTGTGTTGGATCTCGAAATGTTACAATATCATGCAAAGCAGGGGTTCTGAAGAATAATGAGGCCTGCAAAAGTTACCAGGTTACCACAGTGTCAATCAAAACTACGAGTAGAAATGGTAGTTCTTCGTAGATTAACAATTTGAAATAAACAAATATATCAGACATAAAAAGTTGTAAAATACAGTCTATTATTTGATGAAAAGAGGGTATGGGGGGAATAGAGGTTCTGGTGTGTAGTATTACCATTTAACTATCATTCAGACTTCAGCTAAAACCAGGGACTGCTCTTTAACAAAGATTGAACATCTTTAATAACATCAAGGGTACTGGACTACTAGTTTTAACTTTTAACCAAGAAATGCCAATTGAATTGATTATTGCGGCAATCGTGTCTGTTATAATATATATTATACTGAGTTGTATATGCTCACTAGTTCAAACTGATATAATTTCAGAAAAGTATAGGAATGTTTGCTTTGTATTTCAGGGGGAAAAGGTCAAAAATTTACAAATTATGTTTAGGAATTCCACTGTTCACATTCTGATTTTCATTTTTCTGAGATAAAAGTTCTAGCCGCCCAATGCACCGATAACATGAGATGTTCATTCCTATAGTCAGTTACTGCTAAATTGCTAATGACTACTAATCACCTTGGCACTCAGCAGATACTGGATGGTCCCTTTTGTAACAAATTTTATTAAAAGCATTTTCAAGAAAGAAGAAAGATGAACAGAGCCAGGGTCATTACTGTAAGGATCTCTCCTAAATAATAATTGGTAGTATTGGCTTATTACCGCGAATGACTACATATCATTCGACAGAAGATTTTCCATGGCTCATGTATGACAACAAAGTACGACATAAAGATTAAGTCATATGAAGGGAAAATGATCTACCAAGAAAAACAAACAAACGAGGGACCATACAATAATCACCAAGTAAAACCCTCACTAGTCTTTGCTCAACAAATACTATAACGTAACATCGAAACTCTTTTGGGTCAGTATGATGGTTGAAATTACATTTTTAAAGATTCTTTATTCCTGGTGTATAACACTCCAACCCTGAAAGGCCAAGAGAAATGATCTTAACTCAACTGAAGGCTACCGAAACTATATATGAGGATGCCATTATGATGCAAATATGAGTATGGAATACATGAAAACTCACCAACTCTGATGTCCTAACAGAATATCTAAGTACTTTTCAGTAGTAAGTATTTACTCAGAGCTGCAAGTAAAAACAAGAATGAAAATTGATTGCTCATAGTTGCTACAGAATGAAGCTAGTCTGACAACCACCTCTGCCCCAAATAATTTCCTTTGATCAAATTGCATCAAATGCTTGAATGAGTCAACCTCTTAATTCCCAGCACAAAAGAGAGTAATAAATGAAACAATCTATGTGGTAATGAACCAACGGACACCGGTTCTTTCTTTTTTTTCATCTTCCTCACAAACAAGCTTATCTGAGATAGTTAGATCCATAAAAAACCAAACATGTGGAATTATACTTAGAATGGGAGATCGTAATCGCAACAATATAAACTCCAGAACACTGGGTTTCTTGGCTTATTGTTATGACAATGTTGTTGGATTCTCAATGCTCCTAAAATCTTAAAACATTAGGGACATACACCAAAGGTCATCTTGGTTTCAAGCACCAAGAACACAATGAGAAAGAGTTCCATCCATACAATGCAATCAAACAGTCTTTACTATCTGTCCTCACATTACTACATGTACACTGGGCCGATAATCTAAATGTACATCAAATACTACAAGATCATGATATAATCTATTCATTGGTGGATTAGTACAAAATTCCTAAGCGAAAATAGTATTATTGTTATCAATTATCATGATCATACAATACATTGTGCTTGTTACACAGAGATTATTGGGTGAACATAGTGATGGTGAAGACGAGCATTTCCAAAGACTCGTGGCACAAAGAGAACCTTTGCAACATTACCCATTCACAAGGTCAAACAAGGTAAACACTTCAACACTATTAATTACCAAAAATCAAAAGAGGAAAGGTTATGCATTCTAGCTTGTCATTTCTAAACACACAAAGGAAAAACCCAGAAACTAAAAGTAAAGGTTGTACCTTTTCAACCAGGACTCGATCACCAACACGAAGAGTCGGGTACATAGAAGAAGATGGAATGAACCGGATTTCGGAAAACATAGTCCAGAGAAGCACCACCACCAAGAGTCTCATGAACCCATCGAGCCCCGGCCACCGGAGAAACTCCCAACTCTGACACGGCAATGACGGCATCCAACGCAGCGAAGGGTACGCAAGTAAGCACTGGTACAAAGCAGAGGGCCGCAAGAAGCTCATTGCAAAAAGATTGAAACACACACACAAAAAAACAACAAGAGCAAAAAATAAGAAAAGAAAGCAAAGCTCGGAAAAGCTTCAATCTTTTGCAAAGGGGAAACAAGCTAGTGATTGTGGGTTGTGATCGAACTACCCCGTTTTTGTGATCGCCGTGCCCAACAGCCCATGAAAGAGTGCTGACTCTGCTTCAGCTTCAGCTTCAGCTTCAGACAGAGAGAGCTAGAGAGAGAGGCAGAGAAGAAAGACTGAGCGAAAGCGTGGAAATGTGAAATATATATTGACTGGGTGTGTTTATTCTTGGAGAAGAAGTTGTTAGCCAAGTTGTGAGAGACAGCTAAGCCATGTTGTGATGGTGGCACTGTGGAGCTCCCCCACAGTTTTGATTTCTGTGAAGAAGCCCCCACTATAACTGTCCTGGACTCTAGCAACAACCAACCAACGACCAACGACCAAAAAGTACTTGGCTATTTTGGGGGCACAATCTAGCGAGCAACGACTCGATCTTTGTAGTCATTCTTGTTTGAATTAACTACATTGGTGTATACAGTTAGCTATAGGTAATGGTCCCGTCTGAGTTATTGTCCGACCTGAAACTTCTTCGATGGAATTTGGAAACCCTTTCTTTTTGGGAGAAGATGGAAATAGGTAATTGATAAACAGACAATTAAGTAATATATAATTTGATATTTTAATTATGTTCTTATAACATTCATCAGTTCATGTTAAATCTATCACTATTGTATTTGGATTGCATGTGAACATGACTATATGAGTATATTATGTTATGCACGTAGGTAGTCATGTATTTAAAATACTCGCTTCATATCTATTTGTGTATCTTATATTTACTCACGCATCATAATATTTCACACGTTTTATATTTTTTCATGCACGTCAAAAAAATAGGCCCTTATCATTTTATATGTGTATAACTATTTACTTCATTTTCTTCTTCCAATCGATCCTCTTCACTATAATTAAGGATGACCGTAATTGAAAACTACCAGTCGTCAGTTATTGGTCTCTGATTATAAGCTTATCGCCTTGAAATGCTACGACAAAGAGAAAAAATATCTCTCGTGTAGTTGTGAAGCCGTGAATTAGGAGCAACTCTAGCCTTCAGTACGTTGAGTTATGTTCAGATTATTGAAGAGCAAAGATATGACTGCAATAGCAAAATAAACAACAAATCTGTAAAAACTCTGACTTATTGAGATCTGTTGTACATCCAAGACGATAGTTTTTCTAAATACAAGGTCTTCTTATCGGACTTCGAAACTAGGTTCTCCACAAACTCTTAATCTTTGAAATACAAAACAAGTGTTGTTTTTACATCGGAAATTGAAGAAGAAACAATTGTTCTATATAGATTACATCGGAAAATAAACAAATACATCTGGAAATAAAACAAAAAGTATATATTACATCTTGAAAAATACATATAGAAAAGTATTTTGGCTGAAGTAAATTTTCTATTGATACTGAATGATATATATACAGAGTACAAAACTTGCACAGCAAGTAGTCTCCAATATTCTAGGAGATAAGAAAGGCAATACAATATTTATATCTTGTGCGTATCAAATCTGAATCTATCTACTGATACACAAATCCAATCTATTGATACATAATGATCTACTTTCCAATACTTCCCCTCAAGTTGGAGAGTGAATGTCAAGAACTCCCAACTTGTGCAACAGAGTTTTGAACTTCTCTCTCCCAAAGCCTTGGTAAATATGTCAGCTAGTTGTTCTGAAGAAATGACATGTCGAGTAACAACTTGACCTTGCATAATTTTATCTCGAATAAAATGACAATCAATTTCAATGTGCCTAGTTCTTTAATGAAACACTAACAACATAATCAACCTTGATTAAACCACATCACATAAACAACCACAATTATGAAATATAACCAAAACCAATAATTGTCCTAAAAAAACCAATAATAAGTAAGCAAATTAACCAGTTCCAGTTCACAAACATAAGCATGATAACATGGCATTCATGGCTAACCTGAATGAGCTTGAAGGCTGAAGAAGAAAGGAAAAAATAGAGAGAATAACAACAACACGAAATTGATACAGAGATAAAATGATCTCAGCATAGCATTCTATTACAACCAGAAGATATTTATAGGCTTCTCTATATGACTGACAGCTATCATACACACCATTAGCTAAATAAACTAATTAGGACAACATTAAGGCTCTAATTAACCAAATATTGATTAACTAAAGTACAACTCATTATTTAACACACCCCCTCAATCTCAGTAGGGGACAACACACTGAGATTGGAAGCATGTTTCTTGAAGCTTGGACTGTGAAGTCCCTTTGTGAAAATATTTGTAGTCTGAGAATCAGTTGGAACATATTCAAGCAACAGGTCTTGTCTCTGAACTCTTTCTCTCACAAAGTGAAAATCATTATCCAAGTGTTTAATCCAAGAATAAAATACTGGATTGGAACACAATGCAAGAGTAGATAAGTTGTCACATTTCAGAAGTGGAGGAGATTGAATTCTGACCTTTAAATCACACAATACATGTCGAATACAGGAAATTTCAGCAGCAGTATTAGCTAGGGACCTATATTCAGCTTCTGTGGAACTTTTAGAAACAGAACCTTGTTTCTTAGTCTGCCATGAAACTGGACACCCACCTAGATAAACAATAAAACTTGTTGTTCATCTTCTATGATTCACCTCTCCAGCCCAATCTGCATCACAATATGCAGTAATATGACTTCTTCCAGTTCCATATTTGTAGAACAGTCCTTTAAATAAAGTGCCCTGTAAGTATCTCAAAATTCTTTTAACTGCAGCATAATGAACATCAGTATGAGAGGACATGAACTGGCACACTGTATTTACTGAAAAAGCAATTTCTGGTCTTGTAAATGTTAAGTACTGCAAGCCTCCAACAATGCTCCTATACTAAGTTGGATTAGACAAAAGAGTTCCCTCAGAAGAGAGCATTTGCATATGTGGTAAACAAGGAGTGTTACACTCTCTACATGATTCAAGACCAGCTTTTGTCAAAAGATCCTTTGCGTATTTTTCTTGAGAAAGAAATAAACCTTTGTTCTTGTACTGAACTTCAATTCCCAGAAAATAAGACAAACAATCAAGATCTTTCATATCAAATACCTCACTTAACTGATTCACCACATTTGTAATTTCTATACTATCTGATCCAGTTATGACATTATCATCTACATAAAGCAATAAGCAAACCATACCAGACTCAGTGTGCTTCACAAATAGGCTTGGATCAGAATGTGAGAAAGTAAAACCAATAGCTGGCAGAAAAGTGGTGACTTTTTCATTCCATGCACGAGGAGCCTGTTTTAAACCATAAAGAGACTTCTGTAACAAGCATACATGATCAGGAAAATTTGGATAAACAAATCCCATAGGCTGCTGCATATAAACTTCTTCTTTTAAATCTCCATGTAAAAAGGCATTTTTAACATCTAGCTGTCTCAAGTCCCATTTAAACATAGCTGCAAGAGCTAAAACAATTCGAACAGTGTTGTGCCTAACAACCGGACTAAAAGTCTCATCATAATCCAGTCCTTTTTCTTGAATGTACCCTTGAGCCACAAGGCGAGCTTTGTACCTAGACACACTACCATCAGGGTTCTTCTTGATCTTATATACCCACTTACTCCCCACAACATTCTTCCCTTTAGGCAGTGGTACTAGAATCCATGTACCTTGTTTCTGTAAAGCATCAACCTCTTCATTCATCGTTTTTTCCCATTCAACATGACCAATAGCAGCTTTAAAATATTTTGTCTCAACAAAATCAACAATATCAAGTACTGAAGTTAATCCACTGAAAAATGACAATTCATCAAGAACTTTTTGCTGAGCTATGCAAGAATAAGCACAAAATTCATCAAAATTTTTCTTCTTAAAAATCCCATTTTTGGCACGAGTCAACATTGAATGGTTATTATAAGATGTAGCAGGATCTGTGACAAACTGAAGCTCTTGAGGCAAAAGAGAAGAAGGGACAAAGATCTCATTAGTTTCACTGTTACCATAAGGACCATACCTGCCATCAGTATTCACAAAATTCTCAACATGAGTCTCAGTGCTAACATTATTACCATTTCCACCTTCACCAAGATCAGTAGTACTAACATTTCTACCATTACTAAGATTCACAGCAACAATATCATTAGCACTATCAGTATCAACATTCACAACTTCATTTTCAGTATGTTCAGCAGGATTAACAACACCAAGATCAGTAGCAGAAATATCATCATAATTCCCCCTCTCAATTGAGGCAGGGAGCACCACAGAGAAATGACGAAAGAATGGACTAGGTCTCAGCTTAGGGGAAGGAGGAGCAGAAACAGAAGTAGGACAAGAAACAAGGAAAGGAAAGACTGATTCATCATGGAGAACATGGCGACACATGAACAATTTATTTTTAGAAGGAGAGAAACAAAAAACTCCCTTAAACCCCAAGGCATAACCAAGAAAGACACACTAAGTTGTTCTTTGAGCAAGCTTGTAATGAGCGTAAGGGCGAATATAAGGATAGCAAGCTGAACCAAAAATTCTTAAGGAAGAGAGATTTGGAGAAGTCCCAAAAAAATTTATATAAGGAGATGACATATCCAAAAATCGATAGGCCATTCGATTAATAAGAAAGGCTGAATGAGCCATTGCATGAAACCAAAACTATTTGGAAGATTAGCTGCTGACATTAGGGTTATAGCAGTTCAACAACATGTCGATTCTTCCTCTCAGCAACACCATTTTGTTGAGGGGTATGTTAGTACATAGCCAAAATACTTGGCTAAGCCGAGAATAAGGTACAATTACCCGGTCGAGATAGCCCTGGTGAACCCTTCACAGGCATCCAAAGAATGAAGGGCCGGTAACAAACCGCTTGCCGAAGTCACTCTAGCGGCAAAACACCCCCAAAAGGGGAGACTCTCCAAAGGATAGCAATCAGTCCCACATTGGAGACTAAGGCAAAGGTACCCAAACTTAGCCTATAAAACAAACTCAACCTATCATAAAAGGTACACACTCACATATACTCTCTCTCTTTCATTCCTCTACCCGTACAAGTGCCCAAGGCTAACTTAAGCATCGGAGAGTCGAAGACTGGGCCACCCTAGTCCCGACCCCGTGACGCTGTCATTTGTGCAGGTACCGAGTGAAGGACCCCAAGAATTCTACTTCGCTCCGCTTCGTGACCCCTTCCCGGCTCGGGACGAAGCAGGTAGAAACAATTGGCGCTAGAAGGAGGGCCCCTATCTTGTGGAACTCTCATTTGCCTCGGAACTCAGCATCATGGTGGAAATCATCGATGACCCTGTGGACCCTGGCACTCAAGTGGAACTTCAACCCGGCGACATATCCCTTCCCCAAACTAGCAGCCCAGCCCCCATTAACCATCCCGACCCCGCCACAGCCCTTGAAATCCTCAAGCGAGACTTCCATTCGTTCCGCGAGCAAGCGGCGAAAGAGAGGGCAGAAGCGAAAGCGTACCGGGTACGCATAGCTGAGTTGGAGAAAGAACAATTCTTGCTCCGGGCCACGTTAGAGCATCGTACCGTGTACAACGATAGCTTGGACCGCGCGGCGCGAATTGCCGGGACCCCGGATTCTCTTCAAGGCCAGACTGGTTCCATGCTCTCGGGAGGGCCTAGCCAGATCGTATACATGTCCCATCCCCTAACCCACCCCTCATTTCCACTCCCAGCCCCCCAACCATCTCCAATCCTCAATGACTCCCCTCTGCCACATCAACCCAATCCATCTGCCCAATCTATCTCCACTTCAACCACTGCCAATTCTCCCAACCCACCTCTTGACATGCCAACCCGCTACTGCTCCAACTTAGCCAAACTGACACGCAGTTAGCCTCACAGGTTGAAGGCGTCGAGAGTCGCGGGGCTCAGCGACCCTTGTTCTCTGGGTATGGACATCGCCCAAGCCCCTTCACACCCCAAGTGCAGATGGAGAAGCGGCCTCCGGGAGCCAAGCCATTCAAGATGGATAAGTATAAAGGCACATGAGACCCTCATCTCCACCTCGAGACATTCTTCTCGCTCTGTAGCTCCTCTGGCTACAGCGACGCCATAGCTTGCCACGCCTTCCAAGAGACCCTCTCAGACGAGGCCCTCAGTTGGTTCCTCAGCCTGACACCCAACTCCATAGACAACTTCGACCAACTCTCGGAACGCTTCCTCAACCGTTTCATACTACACACCAGCATCTACCGCACTGTAGACGCCATGTTCCACATCAAGCAGAAAGAGGGTGAAGGCCTCCATGAACTGCTGTCCCGATGGTAATCTGCCACAGCGAGATGCCATAAATTAGAACCTCGCGTGGCGGAGCAGGCTTTCCCTCAGGCCCTACTCCCCGGCAGTTTCCTGATGGAGATCAATAAGAACCCTCCAGGATCCTATGATGCCTTGATGGACCTGGCGGTACGGTGGGCCCGTGCTGAATTTGCCACTTTCGGACGTCCCGCCCATGCAACGCTAGCTCTTACCGCCCCGGAACCAGATGAACACTTTGGCCGCGGGCAAGAAAAAATGCAATCACATGGCGCGGCTCCGACCGTCGCCATGGGGGACAGAGAAACCGCGACCACCCTTACAAGTCGAGGAACCAGAGCCCTCCACAGCAACAGAGTCGTTTCTCCCCACCACCTCATTATGAAGTCCACACTACTCTGACCACCACATATGAGGACATATGGGCCAGACACAAAGATCTCATCCCCCTACCTCCCAAAAGAAAGTATCCAAAAAAGCCCCGGCGAGCCACCGGCAACAGGTACTGCGCTTATCATGACAATAACGGTCACACAACAGAGCAGTGCAATGGCCTCCGCAATGCAATCGAGCTTTTGATCCAAAAGGGGCAACTCCATCAATACTGTGCCCCCGCCACAGGAGCCAATGCCATTGAAGTGCATGGCCAGATCCTAACCTTGTATGGTGGAGCCCCACGGTTCCCCCCACGCCAACCTTCTGTAAAAAGGCAATGCACGACACCCTTAGAAATCCTAGACATCCAACGCGGTGTCACGACCACCCCATCAGTGTGGGATCAAGTGACATTTCGCAACGATGAGGATACCCTGCATTGCCACCACAGCGAGCCATTCATCATCAATGTGCAGGTGGACCATTACAGGTGCCACAGAGCTCTAGTGGACACGGGTGCCGCCGTAAGCGTCATGTTTTCTGACTGCTACAGAGGACTCCGGTGGGACCGCACTAAGTTGTACAATCACCACGACCCACTTGTCAGCTTCTCTAGCGAGACAGTACAACCGTTAGGCTCAGACCGCCTAACCATGTCTGTGGGAACAGCTCCTTGCCGCTCTTCCATCACAGCTCGCTTCCTCATAGTTGACTGTCCCTCGTCATATAATCTCATCTTGGGCCGGGACATCCTCTGGGGGTTGCAGTGCTTCATAGCTGGCCACATGCTTCTCATGAAGGTTCCTACCCCAGGTGGCACCCAAACAATTCAAGGGGATCGAGCAGCCGCCGAGCATGGCCGTCTTAACGCCATCCAGCAGAGGCGAGGCACCTATGAGATGTTGCCCCTCAACTCCCCGGAACCCATAGATGATCCACGAGACGACACAAAGGGGTGCAGGGCAGAGAGCCCTGCGACCTAGTCCTACAAACGCTCACCACCACCTACCTTAGACCAATTTTAACCTTGGCTTCAAAAGTCGTTACTTCATTGTTACTAATGTATATACAATGGCCCAGTAGCGGCTCCAGCTATGTATATTTTGCCCGCTAGCGGCTACATCTAAGTACAATGAAGTGTTTTGTCATTCCAACATGATATACTTTGCCCCCGCAACGCAGGGCCACAAACCACACAAGTATATAGCAAGACAAACACAAAGGCTACACATAACGCCAAAATATCAACCTGGACTCCCAGGCAAATTAGTATAAAATAGTTACAATGGCTAACCACGCCACTTGCATTGTTCCAAAAATAAAGTCCTACAAACTATCAAAATATACAGGCACATCTCATTCACTCCCTCCCAGCGGATGAGTCGCCAGACTTGTTCACACTCCCCATCGACCCGCCACTGCGGCCACGCACCTGGCTCGCGGTCCCCGCTACCCTTTGCCCAGTCGGCTGCTTCAACGGGTCCCGGGACAAAAAGGAAGGCCTCACAGCCACGGTAGGGCGGATAAGTGAACTACCAGGAGCCACCTCAGGCCCGGGGCGTCCCTTCACGGGAGCCTTCTGAACTTCAAGGCCCATACGCGCCACCAACCCTGGAGCCCGAGGATCGCGAGCCGCAATGGCAGAAGAAGCCACTTGCGACACTACTACTTGGGCAGACATGGACCCCTCGGGGCCAGTAGCCCTCACAGATGATGCAGCTGCAATGGCAGGATGTCGCGGGTCACCCGCAACTGACGTCCTCTTCTGTCCAGCAGACGTTGCGCGCCACGCCTCATGTTGCTTCGCCAGAGACAGCGAGATCTCGGCTTGCTTCTTCTACTCGGGCGTCATTTGTTCCCACGCCACCTTTGCAGCATTTTTCTCTGCATACCACTTGCGCATGGCAGCTTCGTTAATCCATCCCGCCTAGCAGCCCAGCCGGCTCAACTCATCGTGCCCTTTGTTATAAGCACCTTTCAGCTGCTGCTTATACACTTCACCCTCCCGGAACAACCTTTGCCCCGCCATGGCAGCTCGCTCGCACTTGGCCTTCCAGGACACCTCCAGATCCGCAAGTGCCTGCGTCAACTTGGCCACCTCAGCTTCCAAGGACGTTGCCTTAGCAGCCGCCACTTTCAAAGCTCCCGCATGTTCATCCTTCTTCCTCACAACTTCCTTCAGCTCCGCCACCTGAGCCTGGAAGACAGCAGTGTTCTGCTCCGCCTGAGCTAGCTGCTCTGCAAGGCCACATGTACGTTCTTCAGCCTCCCTCAACTGCTGGCTCTTCGCCTCAGCATCATCTTGCCAGTGGGAGGCGGCCCGTTCACTCGCGGCGTACATCAGCAATGTCGCCTGCAATCACATAGCAACGTATAAACCCCAAACTCAAACCAGTAGAACACAAAAGCATATAAACACTTACCCGAGTCAGTTTCTCCTTAGCGAGAGCCATTCCCGCCGGCGGATCCACATCCTCCAGTACATGCATGTCACGAGCACGGTGACGCATGTCATAGGCCATTTGAGCCAAGTATGGCTGAGCCTCCCCTGTCCCCTCCAAGGCTTGGGCAACCTCAGCTAGACTTGCAGATCCCCCAGACCGGCTGTCCCTCCGCGACCTCTTTGATGGGCCCTCGCGAGCCGGGTCAACTCTCTCCTTCCTCTTTCGAGTCTGGGCCGCGCCTGTCTCTTCCTCGCGGTCTGCAACCTCCTCCACAACAAGTTCCTCCTGTGCCTGGTCGGGTTCGCCCTCGCGATCACCCTCTACCGGCACCTCCTCCTCCTCCAACTCCACTTCCTGGATGCCTAGACCCATCGCTTCCGCCACCAATGGAGGCACATAGGCGTAATCCTCATCCGCCAGGTTCAATCTCAGAAAATCTTCACAGTCCCCCAGCTCCACCGCCCTTCCCTCCCCCGTCTCCAAGTCAATGTCATACTGCTTGGCGTGGTCAGCCTCAGCCAGCAGCCCATCTAACACGTCCTCATCCGACACTTTGTCGTAAGGACCTTCCTTCTTCCGTGAGCCCCCGTCGCGTGGCATCGTCACTGCAACAAAACAAGCAATAGTCAGACAACGACTCGCAAACCTACAACAGGTAACGCAACTACTAAAATACAGACCCGGAACCCAGGCGTAGCCGAAGTGGCTGTATATGCCAAGGCGGCATATCCGATATGAGCTCCTACATTCAAAGGCCTATATCACCCAACGAATCCACCGCTCCATCAGCTCAGTCAGATTGTACTCTTGCGGCACTGCACAAAGCTAGTTGTCAGCAGTGATAGTAGACAAACAAAACAAAACAACACAAGGCAAGAGCACGGTACCTATTCTCTGGAAGCTCCCCGGGACCCGGAAAGGATGCCCGTGCCACTCCTGCCACTGCCCCCCGACAAGGAAAAACTTGCGCCTCCAGGTTTCACTTGTTGAAGTGGGCAAGTCTTCCCCCAACACTTTAAACTTCCCCCGTGACTTCATCGTCACGCAGCCCCGGCTGCCCTTCTTTGCGCACCACCCCATGTGCCAACAAGCATTAAACTCGTCACAATTCGGGAACTCCTGCTTCAGCAGGCGAAATAACACGCCCGTTCCCAGTATTTGCTTCAGCATGTTGGGGGTAACCTACCCCGGGGCGACATGCAGACACGCTAAGGTGTACTGCACAAATGGGGGCAGCGGGAACATCAACCCGCACTTTAGTTGGTACTCGTATACCAACGTAAAGTTGCCCAAGGGATCCCAAAACTTCACCCCCCGGCCAAGCGGCCGCAGCAAGACCTCCTCCGGAATGCTCCAATTTTGCCGAAGCACTTCAAGCTCCGACTAAGTCAAACTCTCGCCAGGGGGTTCCCAAAATGAATCATCCTCCTCACGAGATGTCGCCATGATCAAATCCTCTACCTCCTGCAATAGAGGGTCACACGAGGACACATGAGACCCGGCATCCATCACAGAAATGCCTTCCCCCAAGTCAAGGGCAATCTCCTCCATAAGGTTATCTAATCCCTCCTCCATCCGGTGCAAAGTGTCCGAATCGGCACTAAGCGAACTAGAGACCACCACGATCTCTTCGCTGGACACCCACACCGGATCTGCCATACCCCGATACCTTAACCCTAACCAGCCCGACAACAAATCCCTCACCCTAGAATTCCTACCAACACCACAAACATGTGAACAATCCCACACCTAAAAAAAAACCCGAAACAACTCCGCCACCACATACAAAATCAAAGACAGAGAAAGCGACGAGTTCATACCTGGAAACAGCGGGTTTGCGTAGTGGCAGTGAAGCTGATTACAAACGGCTGAGCGCTCGCACCCAATCGATTGAGGATGAAATTGGACGTTTCCCAGTCTGAAACTTGTAGAATAGCCGAAGCCCTAAAACACAAATCGTGGCTCAACAGTTTCCAGTTTCAAAACACGAACTCCCCCCTTCAGTTCTCTCCAACCCTATTTATAGGCACTCCCCAGGACCCCACAAAAGTGAACAGTCAGGGTAAAGCCACGTCACCTTTAGCCACTTCAAAAAAAAAAAAAGGTGACAGTCCCCAATCAAGCGCTAACTGACAAGCCAAGGCAACGGCCCGCAACGCTCCATAGCGAGTCTCCCCAATCAAGCGCGGACTGACTCGCCACGCAACGGCCGCAATGCCACTTCGCGACAATCCCCAACCAAGCGCTGACTCGCCACATAGCAACAGTCCCCAACCAAGCGCGGACTGACTTGCCACTTCGCGACAGTCCCCAACCAAGTGCGGACTGACTTGCCACTTTGCGACAGTCCCCAACCAAGCGCGGACTGACTTGCCACTTCGCGACAGTCCCCAACCAAGCGCGGACTGACTCGCCACATAGCAACAGTCCCCAACCAAGCGCGGACTGATTTGCCACTTCGTGACAGTCCCCAACCAAGCGCGGACTGACTCGCCACATAGCAACAGTCCCCAACTAAGTGCGAACTGACTTGCCACTTAGCGACAGTCCCCAACCAAGCGCGGACTGACTCGCCACATAGCAACAGTCCCCAACCAAGCGCGGACTGACTTGCCACTTCGCGACAGTCCCCAACCAAGCGCGGACTGACTCGCCACATAGCAACAGTCCCCAACCAAGCGAGGACTGACTCGCCAGGGCAACGACCCGCAACGCTCAATAGCGACAGTCCCCAACCAAGCGCGGACTGACTTGCCAGGGTAGCGGAAAACGTTTCTTCTCGCCAACTTGTTTTCGGAACATCACCCCCGTCACCTCGCGACTCTCGCGTGGGGACTTGGGGACTCGGCACCATGCCTCCTGCACCCGGGTAAAACCTATTCTCGGCATCTCTAGAATAACTCCCCACCCAAGAACTCTCTTGGACTGAGGACTTGGGGACATGTTAGTACATAGCCAAAATACTTGGCTAAGCCGAGAATAAGGTACAATTACTCGGTCGAGATAGCCCTGGTGAACCCTTCACAGGCATCCAAAGAATGAAGGGCCGGTAACAAACCGCTTGCCGAAGTCACTCTAGCGGCAAAACACCCCCAAAAGGGGAGACTCTCCAAAGGATAGCAATCAGTCCCACATTGGAGACTAAGGCAAAGGTACCCAAACTTAGCCTATAAAACAAGCTCAACCTATCATAAAAGGTACACACTCACATATACTCTCTCTCTCTCTTTCATTCCTCTACCCGTACAAGTGCCCAAGGCTAACTTAAGCATCGGAGAGTCGAAGACTGGGCCACCCCAGTCCCGACCCCGTGACGCTGTCATTTGTGCAGGTACCAAGTGAAGGACCCCAAGAATTCTACTTCGTTCCGCCTCGCGACCCCTTCCCGGCTCGGGACGAAGCAGGTAGAAACAGGGTATAAGGACAAGTAATGAGATGAAGAATACCATGCGAAGAAAGATAATTTTTAAATGCATTGTTGTTGTATTCTCCACCTCCATCAGTTTGCAGAGATTGAATAACACCATGAAATTGGGTATGAACAAACCGATGAAATTTAACAAAAGTTGCATAAGCATCTGATTTATTAACAAGTACGTGGATACAACCACAAGAATCTAGTACAATCATCAATAAAAGTGATGTAGTATCTATGCCCTTCAACAGAAAGACATGGAGCTGGACCCCAAATATCATAATGGACTTTCTGAAATGGAGTGATAGACCTAGATACAGACTCTGAAAAGGGAAGTTTGTGCATTTTTCCAGTAATACAAGGTATACAAACATGTGGCTTACTATCTAATTTTGATAGAACATTTGAAAGGGAAAGCATTTTTGAGACAACTTCATCAGTGGGATGACCAAGTCTGTGATGCCAAAGAGTGCACTTCACAGTACCCATAAAAGCTAAAGGAGAAGGAGAGATGGTTGAAATTTTTGGTGATTTGAAAAGAAAAAGCCCTTCCCCATTACTCTTTCCTTGGAATAGAGGAGCCTTTGAGACCTTGTCCTGCACACATATGTCAACATCATCCATTGTTATAAAACAATGGTTATCCTTGCATAGTTTATTAAAAGATAGCAAGTTCACATCTAATTTAGGCACATTAAGCACATTATGCAGCCGAAAAGTATGATGTGCAGGAGTTAATGTAGTATCAGCAATATGTTGAATTTTCAAACCTGCACCATTACCAATAGTAATTGTGTGTGTAGACTCATATGGCTTAGCAATAGAAAGAGTCCTCAAGTCTAAGGTCATATGATGAGTAGCTCCGGTGTCTCCAATCCATATATCATCTCCAGAATTATCATGAGCAAAAGAGCTGGCACCACCATTTGAAGTACTTGCAGACATTGCAGTAAGAGATGAAGGAGGTTCAGCTCCCTGATAAGCATAATTGCTCCTGTGCTGACAATCAAGAGCAGCATGTCCCTTTAAACCACAAATTTGACAAACGATAACAGACTTTGAAGGATGATCAGATGGAATATCAGATCTGTAGAAGTAGTTGATAGCAGTATGACCCTTCTTACTACAAATTTGACATTCAGGAGGAGCTCCAACATTATTCTTGTACTCAGCAGCTACAAAATTTGTAGGATTCTGGAAGCACTTACTGGCTGGATGTCCTCTCTTATGACATATAGTGCATTCCAAGTTCTGATAGCAGTCACTACATTATGCCATTTCTTGCATCAGGCAACAACCATCAGGCGACAAAAAAAAAGTATGGTTCGGGGTTTCGGGGCGACATATTTTTTCTTTTGTGTTGGTGGAATATGCACTTAGACAATACTTATTTTCTTTGAAAAAAAAAGTATGTGTTTGGGACAATACATATATGTTGGTGAAGAAAGATGTCTGTTTTAAGTCTCAATTGTCAAAATGAAAGTTACATTCGGACAACATTTATTGGTCGTCTAGCTATGAAGGTTATCTTTTCTCAACTTTTGGAAGGATTTCCAAATTGACCAGTACTTGTATGAAAATTTTACTCATGTTAATCCGACAATATTTATGTGTTGTCTGATATTGAATTTTTAAGAATTAACAACTTGTGTGAAAATTTACTTAATTATATTAATAAGACAACATTTATGTGTTGGCTAATACTGAAATGTACTAATTTCTGACTTTGGAGGTAAACCCTAGCCTTTTAACTTAGATGGATTCCCTCCAAACCATTTGATTTTGCAGACAAATTTTTTTGTTAATAAAACAACATTTATGTGTTAACTGATACTAGAATAGTGTAATTTCTGACTTTGGAGGAAAACGAAACTCTAGCCTTAATTTTAACTTAGGTGGATTCCCTCCAAACTATTTTATTTTGTAGATAAATTTTTGTGTTGATAGGGCAACATTTATGTGTTATCTTATAGTTATTTTTTAGTTTTTAAAATATCTTTAGAGGAAATACCCTTAATAATTAAGTTTGATTTCCCCCCTTAATTTTTGATTTTATAGCTAGATAAACATGTTAGTACGTTAGGACAACATCAGTATGTAATGTAAGGAAAATAGGCGTAATTTAAATAAAAAGAAAGACACTTTTTAGAAAAAATGGGCCCCGTTGCGCATTTTGTTGTGCATTTTGACCGATTACTCTCACTCTCACTGCTCTCTCATCCTCAGCCTCCATGGAAAAAACCTCTCTCCGTCACAATTCCCTCTCTCAGCACCGATCGAACCTCTCATCCTCATTCTTCTCTCATTCTCAACACCGATCGAACCCCACAAACTCTCTTTCTCTCCCCAGCCGCACAACCATCTGTCTCTCCCCCCATATCTCTAAACTCTCTTCTCTCCCTTACACTGCCAGCGCCGGAAACTCTATGTCCGGCCACCGTCGACGATAGATAATATAATGGACTTTCAAATTAGAGTCTTCTCTCAGTTTTATTCTTTAAACTTCTGCTCTTTTCTTGGTGAGGCAAGATTTTGATATTGGATTGTTTATTGCAACCCCAAATAGAAACAACATAAAGCATGAGAGCTGATAACATGGGATTGATCAACTCGATGAGCTTTTTTGTTGACTGAAAAACCTACTGCATTTTTTTTTGGATAGTAATTATATAAAAAATAAAAAATAAAAAACTACTACATGGTCCTCAATAGCAAGCACAAGACTATTGGGGGGTTTTTATACATTAAATCAAAGATAATCCAAAGAAACTAAAAGGGGGGAACTTTACAGTGGCAGGGAAAAGTCGATTCATTGGCATGGAGAAAAACTAGCCGCTAAAAATTAAGCTACCAGAAGTCCAACAGAGTATTGGAGTAGTAGTACAACGCCCTTGGCTTGGTACTCTTTAGTCGATTCATTGGCATGGAGAAAAACTAGCCGCTAAAAATTAAGCTACCAGAAGTCCAACAGATCGAGTATTGGAGTAGTAGTACAATGCCCTTGTTATGCTTGGTACTCTTTAGGGATTGTTGCTGGGCAGTACACCTTGGCTACATACTTGTACTGAAATTAGCAAAAGAAAATGTCAGTTAGGCATAATTAAATACGGGGTTGTGGAGAATGAGAGAGAGATCTTTGTTTACCTTATGCTGACTGTATTTCTCTCTGATAGCAGGTAAACTAGAATTCTGGTTATCACAACATAGGCGATGGAGATCCTTGACGCATTCACCCAAATCCGAAGGCTGGTATAGTGTGTAATGCTGCAAGGTAGCATTCTGCTTCCAAAAACAGCAAATAAAAACATAAGGCATTCATTCAAGTCTATGTTGCAAGGGAGTATTATACCCAAATGTTGTGTATATTCTGAGTAAGCCATTTAAAAGAAATCTATATGGGACACGTACCCATGGTCTCTTTGAGGGGAGTGTTAAGTAATTCGCCAGGAATATTGCAGAAGCAGCTATAAGTGATGGAGCATAAGAAAGCATGCTGTAATCTAGAAGTGATAGTTCTGCAAGATAGTTTGCCAAGCACTCCAACTGTATTGATGGAAGCTCATTGACCCCTTGAGCAGCGCGGACAAATCGCCTAGAATTCATATCCATGATGGTCAACACCAGTACAATCAATATGTGTGATGTATGATATGCATAATTATAAGCTAGCAATCACCTTAAGAAGCATTTGGTTGTTGCGGCTGTCATTTCAAACTTCAAGTAATTCAAAACAGAAGATTCCATTTCCAAAACCTGCCGCATTATAATTGTAAGTTCACCAAGGCTTTTTACAGGCTTTATCAGCAACTCAAGGATAAATCTAAAGTCCCACATTTCACTCAAAGAAGGATAAGTCTTACCTCTTCCTTGAAATATGTGTTGTCAGTAATGTAACAAAACTCTTCAACCTGGGGTGCACAGATCTCTTCATATTTTCTGGAAATATAAAGAAAGTACTTTTTCAATATTATGTGCCAAGTGTAAAAGAGATCAGAATAAAAAATGAACAATTAATACACAAGTGATTATAACACAGTGCAAACAACGGAGAGTATGTATGTTCTTACGATGCAATCATCATACAAGCAACACCAAGTAACTGTAACCGTTGTCTATTCATAGGGTTCCCTGAAAGATATCGGTCTATGAAGTTCACAGTCAGATACAATGTATCAGGTACAAGCCTGTATTCTTCAGCCACCTGCAGTTGCAATACGAATTTAGCCTCACTAGCATCGCCTGTAAACCAATGAACCTTAAAAAGATAAAAAAAAAAACTGATCCCTGTTTCCATGTACACATACTAATAACTACGTTAAACTACCTAGAGAGATCAATTACCTCCACAAGCCAGTCAACAAGTATTGCACGCATGCTTGGATTAATGTCTTTCTGAATTTTGTCCATGTAATCTGTGGAAGGCCTTTTCTTCACCTCAGAAGCGCGCAAGTGCTTGTAAATATCACAAGCCAAGGTTGCACAGAGCTGTGGATCCATGAAACGGTTATCAATGTCCGCAACACTACCATCTCCTTCCAACTCCACAAGTAGTTCCCTACTGCAGACGATCCCTGCAATCATATCAATAACCATTATACCACAAATTGAAGCAAAATTGAAGTCTTTTTAAACCATGGAAACTAAGAACACAAGTGAAATGCACAGCAGCACAGGAAATTTCGAAAGTTTATTCAAATATGCTACCTGTAGTTTCTGGTTGGTCTGAGATGTGGAGGTGGCTGAATGTCTTTCGGTTAATAGAATCAATTGCTTGAACATCATTGCTATCAATGTACTCCACTTGCGGACTCTTGAAAGAATCACAAGTCGACATTGTCTCATCCATAGAAACAGAATCTCCATCCGATTTACTTGGAGATTCATCCATGTTACAGGGGACAGGTATGACAACTGAGCTAGGGGCAGCTTCTCCACTCCTTTGGACAGATGTAGACTTTGGGAAAACCTCATCACTTCTTTGGACAGAAGTCACTTTCGGTAGAACAATTGTACTTGGTTTAACACCGCACGAAGCAGCAGGTACATTACTCCCTGAGATTCCTCTATTACTGGTGCTAGCAGGTGATCCCTTCTTCACTTTGGCAATCTTACAAGGTACCTTAAGATATGAAATTCATTCAATTAATCATCTTTTCAAACTAACAACACAAGAATAGAACTTAAAACTGTGCATCACGTTGAATTAGTTTAAAAGCAATTGGGACCAAAACCAGAAACAACATCAGTTTCACTAAAAGCACACATTGGCCGATTAACTATCACTACAAGTACTACTATTCAAATGCTTATCAGCAAAGATCTGCAATCATAAGTTGAGTTACCCACAATGCGAATTCAGTTAAGCAAAACACCCAAGTATAAAAAAAAATGTAGCTCAAACTAGATCCATGTATCTAATGACTCATCAGTTTAGTAAAACCCCATACCAGTTTGTGAGGACTCATTAATCATCAGTACAGCAGTAAGCACAAAACAAATGCAGCTACAAAACCAAAAACTTCATTTAAAACCACAATGAGATCACAAATGTGTCAAATTAAAACCACAATGAGATCACAGATGCTTCTAGCTCTTCTAACGTGCTTTAGGCATCACAAAGAAGAACACAATAGCAAGTACACACATAAACAAGCTCCCCAATCTCAACTAGGAATACACTAAGCACACAAAAACTAAATCTTACTTCTCTTCACAACTACAAATCAAACAAAAAGCAAAAACCCAGCTCAGCATTCAAACAAGAACCAAAGAACCAACACCCAAACCAATCAAAGATTCAAACTTTCCTCATCTCTTTCCATACCCAAAACTCAAAAACAAAAACCCAATTCGAAAACATACCAACGCACTCTTCGAAGCACTACCGGCCCCCACATTGCTCCGATTCGTCAGATTACTCAACGGCGCTCGCTTCTTGGCCAATCTGGGCTCCGCCACCGGAAACCTCCCCACATTCGACGACGACGGAAAACCTGATCGACGGTTCTGGGTCGACGACATTCCGGATCCAACCCAATTCAAATTTCCGGGTCCAAAAAAAGAGAGAAAGAAAAAAGAGTAAGAGTGTGAAAGACACAAAGGCTCTTTCTTTCTTAAGCTCTGAGCAGAGAGAAGGGTGTGGTTAGAGTGACCTGGGGGTGATATAATTAATTGGTTTAAGGCGGGGAGATTGGACCATTTGAATTTGCACGAGATCCGGACCGTTGGATGGGCTCGGTATTCGTTAGGAGCGGATATGAGTGGGGACCACGTGAGTGTTGAAAACGAGGACATGTGTTGTCTCGGGTGGGATTTATTGGTCCGTTAATTTGGGTCGAGAGTCACAGCCTGTGAGGTTAGCTTTGCTTCCAGGGGGTATTCGAATTCAAATTTCAAACGGTCCGCGACCCTGTCTTTACTACTCTACGGTCACTTTAGGGCATGACGTCAGCAAAGTTGTACATGGTGCTATTTTAGAGGAAACAAGAGGGGAGGGATTGCGGAATCTTTATCAAAATTAATGTTTGAATTTCATGACCATAAGAAACTCATATGGAACAATTTCAAATACCGAAAGTTTTAGTAGCTCTTATTCATTTGAATTTAAACCATTTTGGTCATAATATTTTATTTGTATTATCTTCGTCGTAAATGTACAAACTATTTTTCAGCACTTTATTTTACTTTCTTTATTTATATGTAAGTCTCTTCTTATAGACTTATCTATTACCCATCCACCGTTACTCGTTACTCATAATCCTTTTCTTCTCCATTCACCCGACTCCGTTTATCCATCCTTCACTTGGTCATTTAAAGGTAAGGTTTTGCAGGTTTGCAACCTTTCCAGAGGCTATTTAGATGCTGCTCAATGTGATTTCTAATGTTCAAGTTAGACAGTAGTATAGCTTTAAACCCAAACGGTAAACACATGAACAGTAGTAGCTCTAAACACAAATGGGAAAACATGAATAGTCTAGGAAAACAGGATCATAAAGGCCACAACCAGACATTCTCGATTCCAATAGCAAAATTGACCAACTCGATGCCAATGACATACAATTTTGGTTCGGGAGAGACCTGTATATGCTATTGTTGGAAACAATCTGCTGAAGGATTAAGAGTTGGTGTTTTATAGTTATCTGGGATTTGGTTGACACAAAAACTGTGGTGGCGATGCGGATTCAAGGACTAGAATATTAGAAGTTTACTCCAAAATCCGGTTACAAACCACTAAGGTTTCTCAGCAACTCCAACAATGCCCATTCTAGGCTTACATGCATGTACCAATATACGAATCATAGTTTCTTTACTGCATTTCCACAAAAGAATGAACCGTATCCAACCCTTATGGAGTCTACACTTCCGATAGAACACCTAATAACAATCATAAAGCATATACAAAACATTTATCACTTTGGTATCTGACTATATGTCAATCTCTTATACTGTAGACCAAAGTGTCTATACAAGAACAACAACAGCACCACATTCTATCTTTATACAAGGCCAACTTTTGGTGAGTTCTGAACAAGGAACAATGCAAATCAGAGCTAACTGATTATCCCACAGCAGCAATGTGAGTCAAATATGTGCAAAGGATGTAATAGGAAGGAGCCTCACCAACTCAACAAAGAACAACATACATCAAACTGCAAGCTTCTAGTTGCTAGGATCGTGGAAGAACTCTGGAGGTATTGACGGAGGACAGTACTTCTTGGCAACAAACTTGTACTGAGGTCGAAAGAAACATGAATATAAGTTCATAAGAATTTCAGAAGAGCCATAAGTATCAGCACTGCTTACATTATTGTTAGAGAGGAAAGAGAGAGAGAGAGAGAGAATCTTAATACCTTGTGTTGACAGTACTTCTCTCGAACTGCAGCTAAGTTAGAACCACTGCCATTACAACACAGGTGATGCAGCACTTTAACACAATCACACAAATCACAAGCTCGGTAGTTTGTGTAATGTCTTAATGTAGAATTCTGGACCAAAAAAGACAGAAACCAAATTCCATGTCAAGCAAGAGGGAAACATGTCTGAGCAAGAAATAGAATCTGACAAATACTTTCATACATACCCAAGGCCTCTTTGAAGGAGAAAGTATATATTTCGCCAAGAAAGTAGCAGAAGCAGCAATCAGCGATGGGGCATAGCCAAGCATGTTGTACTCTAGAAGAGATAACTCTGAAATGTAGTTGGCCAAGCACTGGAACAGCACTGGAGGCACCTACAAAAAGTTGTAGGTTAGGGATGCAACACCATTGTCTTAATACTATCAAAGTTGGGGAAAATAGATAAAATGCATAAAGCATCATATAGATCAGCAGCCCCAGGATCAAGTTTCTCCTTTCATTAATGACAGTCACAAAGAAACTGACAGTCAAATATTTACTGACCCAAACATGCAAAAACCCAACTGATAGTGTACAAAATTAAACAAGAAAAGGCAGCCAGGTCAGAGATGCATACCTCACAACTGGTTCTTTCAGCAACCGAACAAAAGCGCCTGCAGAATTGTCATAAACCAGAAATCGAACATCAATACTAACAGAAATAAACTTCCTGTTTGACGGATAGTAAACAACTTTTCAAAAAAAAAGAATAAGAACAAAAAGATAGCAAGCTAGCCATGACCTCAAAAAGCACATAGCTGTTGGAGCTGTCATTTCAAACTTCAAATGATGCAACACATCAGATTCCATTTGCAAAACCTGCATCCATCATACAGCTCAGGACTTGCAAAATATAGAATCAAACAACTGAAAAAGCATCAAGTACAACAATAATCATAAAAGATATCACCAACCTCGTCTTTGAAGTATGTATTGTCTGTAATGTAACAGAACTCTTCCACCTCTGGAACATGAATCTCCTCGTATTTACTGGAAAAGTTGACATTCATTTCATTACATATAACAAGAACTCTTCCTTCATATACTTGTATATATATTTAGATAGCCAAGGAGATGCAGATCCACATCCAAAAAGAAAAAATTGCTCAATAAATAAGAAGTAACTTAGGATCTTACGCTGCAATCATCATGCAGGCAACACCCAGCAGTTGCAATCGTTGCCTTTTTATCACATTGCCAGAAAGATAACGATCTACATAGTTGACAGTGAGAAATAGTGTGTCCGGTACCAACCTGAATTCTTCAGCAACCTATAGATTCATTAGAGGTCAAGATAGCCAATCAATGAAAAATTATCCCACATCCAAAAATTGCTTGATGATGTTGAGAATGATACTTTTTAATAATGCAAGAAAAAAACACACTATCAACATTTGATTTGGTAATGCTTTGTAGACAGTAAACATAAACCAGATAATGGGTTAGCGAAGCGGCAAAATCTTGCATTATAAATCATCAGCCCTGAAATATCGTCATCAGCCACCATAACTTACCTCTATTAGCCAATCAATCAGAACAGCCCGCATTCTAGCATCAATGTCGTTCTGCACCCTTTCCATGAAGTCCATTGAGGGCCTTCTATTTACCTGAAACCCAAGAAGCTGAACAAATCAGATGACTCAGAAGATGGGAGGAGAGTGATAGACGACAAAATATTTACATGGGACAGAGAACCAAATAAGATAGTTTCTCTTTTGATATCTTAATAAATATTACTCATGCAGCATAATACTTTGTGCATAATAACTATGTCCAATTTTCGGATTTGGTTCAAATTATATGAGCAAATAGATAGCTAAAAAGTTTTTATTGCTACCACAAACCCTGACTCTTAGGACTTTACAGAATCCGTGAAACAGTCAGGAACTGTACAATCCAGTAATAGAATAATGAATGGGATGAAATCTTTGTGTGACTACAACAACAAACAACACTTTTGCAAAAAAAGCCTGCCAATCAGCAACACCCTACGAATTGTTGACATGTGGCATACATGTTCTAGCATCCTCATATACTATTTTATTTTAGATAAAGCTAGAGACAATTCAACACATCAACACGACAACAAAAAAGTGATTACAAATGGAGAATTTACACAATCTAAAGAAATATGTATGCATAAATAGAAAACATTCATTGCTTAAAAGGTAACATCAAACCTCAGATTCAAGCAAGTACTTGTATATGTCAGGAGCAATGGTTGCACAGAACTGTGGGTCCGTAAGATTGTTATCGATATCAACAATTTCTTCTCCTGTCACTGTATCTGTAAATACATCTCTCTTCTGGATAATTCCTGAAATCAAGATTTGAAACATATATGCACATCAGTATTATTCGCTTGATTACCTAGCTAGCAACCATTCGATCATGATGTATACTAAGTCTCCTTTGGCAGTTTAAGTGAATGAGGATCCTGAACTAAAACAGATAGGATATCTATATAGAAATAAAAGGAGCAGGGGAGACAAAATGTTATCGAAGAAGAGACCTTCTATTTGTGGGATGTCTGTAATGTAGAGGCTGTTTGTTGTCTTCCTCTCAATAGATTTGACTTCTGAAATGTCCTCACCGTCAATATATTCAAATTCTGGACTCTTCACAGAGTTAGAAGTAGACATGCTCTCATCCAAAGAAACTGATCTACTTGGAGAGACATCCTTGCTTCTGAGAGCTTGTATTATGCTACTCGGAGCAGGAAAAACAGTACCCCTGCTGCTGGGAGAATGGTTGGTGGCAATTGTTTCAATAGACTCGACACTTCTTGCAACTGACGTGTCACTATAAGGAACCAAGACACTTGACTTTGAATTCAGTGATTCAGGAAAAACAGTCCCTGAGAGACCATGAGTACTAATGGAAGTAGATGTTTCCTTCTTTGTCTTCACAACTTTAGTTGTACATGGCACCTTCATATGAGAAAAACATAGTTAATCCTCTTGTCCGTAATAATACTAATATTCATCAATACACCTTTATGAACTTTGGCTGCAATCAATACAAAATGCAGGATCAAAATGCTTACTGTAACAATAAAACGAATAAAAAAAATTTGATATAACCATTCCACTAGCTTCTCATGTCAATTGCAAAACCCGTTGCGCCCTTTCAGGAAAAAGCTCAAGAAAATATAGAATTATCTCACATAACAACATAGTGACACAACTATCAGTAAAAACAAAAAGCTAGAAAACTACTAAAACAAGCAAAATATACACTAATTGGATCTATAGCATAAAACACTCATCTACAACTAGAACTATACGGTCACGTAATGGGGTTACCGGTCAAACTGAATGCGCCATTAATGTTACAAATCAAGAAAGGGAAATATGAACATGTACATTCCCTACATCTCCAATTTGCATAGCAACCAGTCAATTACTATTCCTATAGAAATAGCTCCACTTAAATGTATGATACGTATTAAGCAACACAGTAAAACCTGTTCTGAATTTTCTTTTCCGTTGAAATTAAACAACAAAACCCAATTGTCTAAGATAATTGAATAGCCCCAAATTGCATTTCAACCCTAGGTCACTTCAAATTGACCATTACGGAAATAGGCAAAAATTACTGGGTTACATGTACAGAAAAATTCAAGGTTCAACTTCTATTAATACTCCAACATATTCATAATTTCAAGAAACAAAAAAAAAAAAAAAAAAGAAATGAACTAATAATAGCAAACCCAGATAAATATAATTTTTTTTTAAAACTTTTTTATTAATAACTCACACACCCTACGTTTTGAACCTATGACCTCAAAGTTGTCAGTTAAACACCTTAATCAACCAAGCCACAGCTCACTGACACCCAGATAAATATAATAATTACCCACTGAAATTATAAATTACCACACTGTAAATTAAAGAGGAACAAAGACGCAGCGACGCACCATAGGCTTCAAAGAAGAAACAGAGCTCCATGGATCAATTTGAGACCCATTTCTTTGGTTGGTGACGTCACACAGCGCGGTTCGTTTCTTCGCCACTTGAGGCTTCGCCGCCATGGCCTTCTTGTACGGATTCTGCGGAATTGGTGCCCTGTTACCCGAGGACGGCGGTGCGCGGCGGTTCCGGGTCGACATTTTCGGGGCGGAAACCCTAAAACCCGATTGCTCTGCAAGAATCGCGAACAGGTTTTTAGTTTCTAAATCAAGAAAACGAGTGGGAATTGAGGGAAATGTAGAAGGAATTGGGGTGGGGAATCGGGTCGGACCTTGGTGGATTTCGCTGCGGAGTTGGATTTTCGGGTCGGGGCTTGTTGAGGAATTTTCCTTTTCTTGATTTTTGGGTTTCAGACAAAATAGAGAGAGTGAGAGAGGTTTTTCTTTCTGGGCGGGAAAAACGTACGGAGTTCAAGGCTATAGAGAGATCGAGACCGTTCTGGACCGTACGTGTATGGCGGTAGTAATCTTAACATTAATTAGGATAATAGTGTTGACTTTTATGGTAAGTAACCGATGCAAGATCATTATTAGTGGCACCGCTATCCCTTTTTTGTTTGTAACAGATCAAATAGAACAAATATTTTTATTTTTCACACATAAAATTAAATTTAAAGTTGCTGAGATTCTTCTCCAAGTAGGGATGAAAATAATCCCCGGTGGATAAGATACCCATGAGTATTCGACCCTAATGGATGAGATATACGGGAATAAACAAGTGATGGGTATGGGGATCCTCAGTATTCGGATTTTTGAATCATGTACAGGGCGGGTATGGTATTTTGATATTCGTCTTCATCCCCACTCATTTATGATGGAAATATTATTATATACAATGTTTTATATATATTTTTTAATATATAAATTATTTATAAATAGATATTTATGTAAAATCTTTTGTAATATTTTTTTATTATGATTCTCTTAATGAATATTTATAGAAACTTTCTTTTTAACCAAGAGTTGTATCCGTTTTCGTTGGATTAAATCAAGAAACTTATTTATATATATATATATATATATCTGATTTTATTTTCATACTTCTATATTTCGTAATTATTTTTAAAAAAATGATGAATGGTAAAGTGTAGAAAAAGAGATAGCAAAAGAATCATCATCTTATTCATTAATAGGAGTCTTTTATATAGAGAATTACAAAGTATGAGTCTATTATGATTCTCTAAATGAATATTTATAGAAACTTTTTTTTAACCGAGAGTTGTGTCCGTTTTTGTTGGATTAAATCAAGAAACTTATTTATATATATATATCTGATTTTATTTTCATACTTCTATATTTCGTAATTATTTTTAAAAAAATGATGAATGGTAAAGTGTAGAAAAAGATATAGCAAAAGAATCATAATCTTATTCATTAATTGAAGTCTTTTATATAGGGAATTACAAAGTACCAATTGACATTACTGATTTTGTAGTAGTTTAGTTAGAATGTATGAACAATTTTCTACAGAATTCATTAATTATTTTGTATATATGAACAATGTTTGTCCATCTAGTTATCATGATCAATATATGAATATGTTTTTTAAAACCAATGCTTCCGGTATATATGTATATGTATGTGTTTGATTATATGTGTTTGATTATTGTTACTGATATGTAATTTTTTGAAACAGTGAATAAGGTAATTTACATAAAAATTACATTTTTTTACAGTAAAAAAAATCATTTAGGCGACGGAAACAAAATATTCCGTCGCCTAAGATAAACCACCTAACCGAAGAATATAAAGATATCCGTCGACTAAAAGCTGTTATGAATTCGTCGATTTAAAACTCTACCAACGAATATATAGTCGCCTAAGAATAGAGCAAGATTTGTCGGTAAATATACATACCGCCGATGTTTTCGTCGGCTAAGAAAAATTATGTGTTCGTCGGCTAAGAATCCTTCCGACAAAAACGTTTCGTTGACAAAGATTTCTATCGACGAACCAGTTTGTCGATAAGGTAGGAAAATATTTGTCCGGTAGGAACACTCTTAGTCGACGACTTACTTCATTTTCGTCGCCTAAGTGTCTACCTCACGCCACTTAGACGATGAACAATTCGTCAGCTAAGATCCTAAACGATAAATAGTAGGTCTTAGGCGACGAGTTGTTTCTGTCGCTTAAGACGAGATTTCTTGTAGTGAAACAAACTTGGAGGGCCTAGAGAACTTGATGATGATTGAATCCGCTAAAAGATTATGGATCATGATGCCACAAAATTTTACCGACAATGTGTAATCATAAAAAGGTGATAAACAATCCACATGACTAATAACTCAACAAGTTGAGTTATATGGACGTTTCAAGAAACGCTACATAAGTGTATTCCACAGTACTTTGTGGTCATTACTTTTTACACAGATTGTCGTTGAAGACTTTTGTCGATGTGGCACTTCAAAACTTTAAACATGTAAGATGTAAAATCTCGGCATCTATAGGCTTGTTAGCCTGGGGTCAAAACATGTGGTTTAATCATTTCCAATGAAAGGTTTCACAGATACCAAGGGAAGAATCGTCTCAGGCATTGACTACGTCAAAACTCAGATGAGTAGAATATTACGTTGCTCTTGCATACAAAACCAAGCTGTTTTGAGACTCGATAAAGGTCACAAATGATGTTTTTTAATGGTTTGTCTCATGGATTGATCACACACAATCCGAAAAAGCCGTGAATTGACCAAACACAATTCAGAAAAGGCCTCGGATTGATCAAACACAATCCGGAGAAAGGTTGGGGTTGATCACACACAACCTGGATAAGGAAACAAGAGTGATCAAACACACTCTTGACCCGTGAATAAAATTCTGGAATTTTTACCTGCACACACAAATCTCAAGGATAGAATGGAGATGAAGAAGAGAGGAAATGATTTTATCCTCCTCGAGTTATTGAACTTAGAAAAGTTTAGGGTTTCAAAACATATCTTTCGAAATTTCAAACGCTTGAAAAAGTCGAAAATTGTAGTTTGAGGAAACCAAGAATCGTCGGCGAGCGGCTAAGGGATTGACAGCCGGTGATGTTAAACGACGGCCGGGAAAACATGCTTCGGCGGTGATCTAACATAGGAACCGAAAAACACTTTTTCTTTTTTTTAGGGTTTCGGAAAATAAATGGTGGGCTATTGGCTCTAGGGTTAGAACAAAGTGCATGATAACGTGATGAATGATAAAGTATAGAAAAATAGATAACAAAAAAATCATCATCTTATTCATTAATATGAGTCTTTTAAATATGAAATTTTAAAGTACCAATATGGTAATAATAATGAATACATAGTCATATTTTAACAACATATCATGATGACATAAGGCCAAGACACACATATAAAATATCCTAAAACAAAAAATTAATTATTACATAATTGTTAACGGGGATTGGTATGGGTATGGGAACGTAATCCTCAAAGAGTACATGGACGGGGAATCCCCATTATCTAATTACGGGGAATGAGACGAGTACGGGGATGAGAAATGAAAAATGATACGGGTATAATATTTTAATCCCCTTACCTTACCTTACCCATTGCCATCTCTATCTCCGAGTGTGTAAGTTTTAATGAGACATTTTTGTTCCGATTACAACAAAAAAAATATTACAATGTGAGAAATCTTGGACTAATTGGTAAGACTAATCATACCATTTTCACACATTTTTTGTCTATATAAATATTTTTCATTCATGACATTATAATGTGTTGTAAGCATGATTATGTGATTTTGTTAAAATCCCTCTTGTGTGACATTGTTTCTTCATATGGCCAAATTCTACAAACAATATTATTGTCTCAAGTCTATAGGGTGGTGGAATTTCATTAGCACTTTATGTATTAGTCAGTAGTTACTCCCCATCAATATTTCTTTCTTATTTGTGTATGATATGTACTAATGACAATAATATACTATGATTTGTAAGATATTGGACTAAACTAATAACATAGTTTAAGGGGTTGTTTGTTGCGTACATTATTCTTAGCTTATTAGCATTTTGGTTTCGATGGTTCTTCATTGGCTAATTTGTTTGTGATACCTCAATATTGATTTTTCCGTGTTTCTCAGTTAGCATCAAGTATTGGTACTCTGTCTATGTAATCTGTAGTAGTTAATAATATATGACTATGAAATGATTTGATCCAATATATGTATATGTATGTTTTCAATTTAAATTCTCAAAATGTATACTTTTCTTTGTTCATTAAACAACTCAAATGCTACAATTAGTCTTATTGTGAGTCGAACTTGTAATTTCTCACTTATAACGAGGAGAAAATATCGTTAAACCAGATGATATTGGACCTCAAGCGTATACTTGTAAGAATTTTTTCAAATCATTTAAATAAAGAGTAAATTACATAGTAGCACATGACCAAATATCAAAACACAAAAAAACCCACTTCTTATAATTTTTATACAAATTAGGACATGAGACCAAACTCAAAACCAAGTTATAACAGGCCTGACCCGAATTTATATGTGAAAAGACCAAAATGCCCAGTTTTTTCAATACACTTCTTCCCCGATCTGGTTCTTTGCAAATACTCTCTCCCTCTCTCTCTCTCTCCAATGGTGTCACACACCTTCACCGTCGAAATCATCACTCAACTAGCGGCTCAAATCTCAGATCCCAAACCCAAACCGTTGTGCCTTTCCCTCTCTCAGATCCTAAAATTGCCGCAACTGGCGGCTCCTTCATTGTCAGAATCATCACTCAATCTCTCCATCTCGGCGTAGTCGCACTTCTAGGTCTTGGAGCATCGATGCTCATGAAGACTTCAACCTTCACCACGGCCTTCTCTGCCTTCAGCGATCCAATTCCGTGGATCATCTCCCTCACTTTCTTCTAGTTCGTATCATTGTTCAATAGCTCCTCGTTGGTGCCGGCACGATCCATTGGCAGAGGAAGGGTCTCATTGAAGAGAGGAAAAGCTTTCGACCGACGCCGTTGACTGGGTCCGCCGAAGTTGCCAGAAAAGTTGGGGCGGGTCAGCGGTGGGTCAATTCTGGATTAAAGGTAGAGGATGGTAGAGCGAAGTTGGGGTTGGGGAGTAGTAACGGAGTTGGTGGGAGCACTATTGGTGGTGGTAATGGTGGTTTAGGATTAGGATTGTGCTTGTGTTAGAATTTTTTTTTTTACTGGTTTGTTTGGACAGTAGCAGGATGCTCGCATCAGCTTGGACAGTAGCAGCATCCTAGCATTAGAGTCGGTAGTAGCAGCGGGCTAGATAGCATCACAGTCAGTAGCAGAAAAAAGTAATAAAGAACCGAAAGTAGCATCAAAATTGCTAGAAAAAATTGCAATAGCACTGACAGTGGCACTTGGGTATCGGTAGTAGCACATTCTTACTCGACAGTAGCAACATAATTTGTAGTGAAGGGTATTCTGGTAAAATTATTGTGACAGATGATATGCAAACATTAATTTGTCCTCATTTATTAAATATATAAAATAATATATAAAAGATGTATTTATAAACCGAAATATTAATAGTAATTTTATAATAATTTACTGTTAAATGAAACCCTTTTTTTTTTTTTTAGAATTAATCTCACACAACCGGAACTGGACCCAAAACTGTGATCTATTTTCCCCTTCTCTTTCACGTTCCAAAGTCTACATCCGTCTCTCTCAACGGAAGCGGGAAAAAAGCCCTACTGAGGTTTCAGGCGGGAGAGAAAGAGATCGATGGCGCCACTGGTCCCGAGCTCCCAGCCATGGGTCGAGAAATAGTAAGCTCCCATCTCACACTGAACTCTCTTTAATTTAATTCTGGGAATTCACTTCGATTTTTGGTGTTCGTGGTTTCAGTCGGCCGAAGCAAGTGAAAGATGTGGCTCAGCAGGATGAGGTGGTCCGCGTCCTCACCAACACCCTTGAGACCTCAAATGTAACATATACCCTCCACCTCTGCAAAACCCTATTGCTATTTTTTTTATGGATTATTCCTATTGTTTGTGTGCTTTAATTTAATTGTTTTGGGGATTTTGGGGATTACAGTGTCCGCATATGCTGTTCTATGGCCCACCCGGCACCGGGAAAACCACCACCGCTCTCGCCATTGCCCGCCAGCTTTTCGGGTTAGACTCCACATTTCAATGATTTGAATTTAATTGGTTGTATGCCTTGTGCTCGTTATTGGAATTGTTTTGTATATAAGGGTTGAAATGATTCATGAAATGTTCAAATGGGTGACCGACATGATAGATATTCGGTTGGACTTTGATCCACTCTAAGATGTGGTTTTGTGGTTTGTGGAGGGTTATGTGATTATGTGGGAGTTCAAGTGAACAATAGGAGTAACAGCAGTATCCAGTTGTCTCTGTCGTTTCTCAGATTTGAAATGCTTGAATTGGGCTCTTGAAATATCCACAATATAATGAAGTTTAGTGTTGGTGTTAGTTTGGTTTTTAATTTCAACAACAATCTCTTTGCAGACCTGAACTCTACAAGTCTAGAGTTTTGGAGCTCAATGCAAGTGATGATCGTGGGATCAATATCGTGCGGACAAAGATTAAAGACTTTGCTGCTGTGGCTGTGAAATCTTGTAAAGGGCAGGGGTATGTTCTCATATCTGTAAGAACTGTTATCTCCTTTATTTTTTATTTTTTATCATGTATTATTCCTTTCCATTTTTTATACATTTATGCTCTCTTTCTTTACTGCTTCAGGGGTTACCCTTGTCCGCCATTTAAGATTATTATTCTTGATGAGGCAGATTCAATGACAGAAGATGCTCAGGTATGCTTGTTAAATCTTCATTACCTAGTTTTTTATTTTATTTTATTTTTGTGTAAAAAGTACTAAGATTAGTGTCTCACACATTCCATTATGCAGAATGCCCTAAGACGTACAATGGAAACTTACTCCAGAGGCTCAAGATTCTTCTTTCTATGTAATTATATCAGCAGGTACAGTTTCTTTAGTCGTTTCTTGTTTGATTTGGCAATAGGAATTCTGTTTGAAATTCTTGCGTTTACGTATAATGATGGTTATTCCAATATCTCTGACCGTCTTTTGAGGGTGGTGATAACACACATTTGAAGAATTTGGGTTTATTGGGAGGATTTGCATGCATCATAACGGTCCATACATAGTTCCTGACCATCTGCTCTCCTTCATGAAATTGTTCTGAAAGAACTTGTTAAAGTATTTTGAGGCAATTAACTGTTGCTGTATAGTAGTCATCTGTAGAAAGCGTAGTTGAAACGTACCATGAGGGAGTTTTCACATGATGTCTTTATCTTTTGTCATGGAATTGGAATATACATGAATGAACGTTAGGTTTCGCTGCTTGGTGATATATGTGGCTGTATTTTGTAGGATCATAGAGCCACTTGCATCGAGGTGTGCCAAGTTCAGGTTTAAGCCACTTTCAGAAGATATAATGATCACCCGTGTACTGCACATTTGCCAAGAAGAAGGACTCGACCTGGAGCCAGAGGTATGCATATCACGGCTACTAACTTAGATGGTGGTTGGTTGAAAATTTGCGTTCCTTGCGTCAGTATCAGGTTTTTGACATTAACATTATAAAATTCACTACCGGTGTTGTAGGCTCTGTCAACATTAAGTTCTATCTCACAAGGTGATCTTCGTCGAGCTATCACATATTTGCAGGTAAGTGGTGTTTGGTCAACAAAGAATTGTATCCTTCCTTGGTGATCTATTTCTTTGCACAAATTTGACCATTAGTCACCTATAATCTAAAATTTGGCATTAAGTGTCATTGGCCACTGTAAATTCAGCATCCAAAGTAGCTGCATATCTTAATTGAACTTTTGGAATATTGCAGTCAGCTGCTCGCTTGTTTGGATCTTCTATTACTTCAAAGGACCTGATTAGTGTCTCCGGGGTAAGTAAAAAGATGCTTAAACATTAGGATGATTTCATAGTAGCTCCTTTGTTCTCAGTTATTGTTTGGATGACCATGTTGTTGTAGCAAGATGTCTTTAGTTGCCAAAATAGCAAGGATTATTTCTGGAAAAATAGGGTGTTTTGAGATGGTTGAAGTCCCAAACCTGCTCAACTAGTTCTTTGATGGAGAATTTGAGCAAATTTGGAATAAGACATTGTCATGCAGAATAACCACCATGTGTCTGATAACACCCTTAAGTATGTCTCCTTGTTACTGGGCCAACTGAAGTAATTTGTCATAGATGTACAGTGCTTCTATTTCATTCTTTCTGCCGTTAACTCAAAGGTAGTCTTTCGCTACAGTGGGCTTGTCCTAGGGATGAGAATCTCTGGGTTTAGTCCTGGCATTAAGTATTTAACATGAAACAGCCCCTCTTAGGATTTAATCTGGTCATGTCCTTGACATCCCAAGACTTAAACCTTCAGTGTTACATCAAAGCCCTTGTCCAAAGATCTAATATTTCATTTCTTCAGGTAATTCCGCAGGAGGTTATCAATTCATTTTTTGCTGCTTGCAGAAGTGGCAATTTTGATTTGGCAAACAAGGAAGTCAACAATGTAATTGCAGAAGGATATCCAGTCTCTCAGATGTTTTCACAGGTTCTATGTTTGTTCTTTTAATTGTGTGGTCTCTGAGTTCATAATGCTTGTACTAATAGAAATGTTGCTTCCAGTTGTTTGACATTGTGGTCGAAGCAGATGACATATCAGATGAACAGAAGGCTAGAATATGCAAGAAATTGGGTGAAGCTGATAAGGTAACAATGGACTATTATAACGTTTTATAGGCATGTCAGAAATGTTGGTTTGTTAGTTTTGATATCAGTTAAAGCTAAAACTCAGCCGGTTACCTATAAACGATGGTCTTCTCACAATCCTCTCCACCTTTAGAATTTCGATTAGATACAGTATAAGAAGCCTATATTGTGCTAAGATTTATGTTTGGTCCTGGTTATTTGCAGCGTCTTGTTGATGGCAGTGATGAGTACTTGCAGCTGCTGGATGTTGCAAGCAGTACAATGCGAGCTATCTGTAACATGCAAGAAGATTTCTCTTGAGTGAATCATTTCATAACACTCAGATGCTAGGTGTATCGTTATCTTGCTGCTAGATATTGTAGAAACTAGTTATTGAATATGTTTTTTCCTGGAACATGATGATGTAAAAACGGACAGAGCACTAGCTAATGTTTATCATCTCTTAACATGCGATAGCTTGTTAGATTTAGCAGTGAGCATGGGAGACATGGTAAGTGGTTTACGTTAAGTTTTACAGGATTATGATTAAGAAAACAACATGATTTTAGTCTCCTTCACGTTTACATAATGAAGTAATGAACCCATCATTGCAGTACTGTATTTACTTTTTGTCCCACCATTCGGGTTTCAAGTAATGTTTGGATTTGAGAAAAGGACCAGTTCTTCTATGGACAAAAGTCCGTGAAAGGAGCTCAAAATTATTTGAATTCACGAGCAGAAAACCCTCGAGACTTTGGCAGCTTTCTTGGGCAGACTGTGAAACCCGTGGCCTAATGGATTGTTGGTGTTCGACATTAGGATCAGATGCGTACAATCAATTTAGAATATGAATTTTATCAATGAAAGCCAATAGCATAATACTAGTAATATCGAGGGCATGCAACCTAGTGGCGGATCCATGATGCAAACTCTAACAAAACAATAATAGCGATGATATGACATTTCTGTTGAACCCAAAATATCAGAGTTCGGATTCATCTCTCACGCCCTTGTCTTCCTTATCTAAAATGTAGAACACTTCTTAAGCACATCATTGTATGTCACAATCTAATCACCCTCCAAATACGCTAGTCAAGCAAATCACATAAGCACTACAGCCAGTCACTGAGCACACATGACTTCAACTTCTAGTGCCCTTTTTCCTACATGTGGTGGGGTTAGCTACTCTCAACTAGCAAATGTCACATCTAAATTCCCCATCATGGGACCAAAAAACGTTATGGCCTAAACCCATCTCACAGTCCTATACCACATGCCTGCCCTTTATTGCATGATTGAAATTTCCTTGGCAATTTTATGGACTATGGTCGAGTACGTGACTTGACCAACCTATATTGTACTAGTGGCCGACCCACTCAATTGATTTCCCTCTAATCTCGCCGTTAGTCCAACCTTTGAATTTTCTCCCCTCACTTTCTATATAAACCCTATCACCATTTGTGTCACATAACACCAGCAATGGGGATTGATGATTATGATTTCACAAAACCAGGAGCAATCCCATTTCAATGGGAAATCCGTCCCGGAGTACCCAAAGTCCAACACCAAAAACAACCACCGCCACCGCGGTCACCGCAACTTTGTGAATACAATCTTAGTCCACTAAAACCGCCACCAGCCGCAGCCGGGTCCGTATTTGTGCCTCCGGAAGAGTCACGGACCCGGTCGTTTCGTTCGGGCAATGCAACCCGAACGCGCTCAGAACGGTGGCGGTTTGAGCAGCCGAATATCCTGGCCAGGGGACCCGAGATTGTTTCTTCACCCGGGTGCTTCTTGTCTCCTCTACTAAGAAGAAAGTTGAGCGGGAAAAAGGGGAAGAGTGGTGGTGCTAGGACGGTACCTGAACCAGCACCGAAGTCAGAACCTGACTGCAGTTCTGACCTTGAAACACTAGCCCGGTGGTCGGTTTCTTCCCGGAAATCGCTTCTTTCGCCGTTCCGTGACTCACCGTCGTCGATGTCGTCGTACTCGTCCTACCAGTCGTCTCCACGGCCGGTAAGTGACGCAGAGTGGGCAGGGTTCGGACTCTTTTAGCAAGCTTTGCATGGCTTTCAATGGTGAAGAGGTTTTTACGGTGTCATGTTCTTGTGTTGTAATTCCAAAGCTTTGTAATTCCTGGACCCTAATCCAAAGCAGCATGATTAATATTTGCTTGGGTGCTTGCTTGTAGTAAAAGCATTTTTTTCTGTTTTGCCTTTTCCATTATGTAGTACCATAGTCAACTCACAAGATTGTGTTGGTGCTTGAAGATCTTGAAATGTAGTTGTGGAAAAATGCTAGGACGAAGTATCACTATCCTACATAAGTCGAATGAAGATGCTTTTTCATGATTTGGCTCACTAATTTTTCTTCGAACGAAGATGCTTTTTCATGATGTGGCTTACTAATTTTTCTTCTTAAAAGGGATTAAAGTCCCAATTTTATGATGGCAAAATCCCCTAAATTGGGGGATCGCAATACTTTGGGTGTGAAATTGTGATCAATATGTCACAAATTCAAATCCCTCCAATCATGATATTTAATCCATCATTTCAGGGATTGAAACTCACAAACTTGATGTAAAAATGTAATAATGTAAAACCCCCCAAAATCCTGTGTGATTTAAAATCTTGAGTAAACTACAAAAAAATACCCAAACTTTGAAGCTCATTTCAAATAAATACCTCATCTTCATATTCTTTCAAATAAATACTCGAGCTATGCAAAATCCTACAAAGTTTCAATTCCGTTACACATTCCGTTAAACGAACCGTTAACTTATCTACGTGGCATGTATGACGTGTCAATTCCTATTGACTGGACCTATCAGCAAGGGTATTTTAGACCACAGAAAAATTTATTCTTGCTAAACCCGTTAACCCTAAATTGTCAGCCCTCTCCATTGATTTTGCACGTTTTCATTCCCTCAACAAATTGAGTATTGCACTTTGCTCGGATATCACAATATTCATTTGTCTCATGGATAATTGCTAAGGTCAAAATTGTTTCTAATAGGAATAAAAAAAAAAAACTGCTAAGATCAGAATCTAGGCCAACGACACTACAGTGCGGAGGGACTCAAAATGAGAATCAACTTAATCATAAAAGAACTTGATTGCATGTAAAGGAAGTCTTGTACGTAGCCAACTTGTTTTGACAACATTAAAAAAAAAATGCTCCAAAGCATGTTCTCTAATACATCAAAGTCTGGAAAATTTAAAGCATAATAATACCCATTGGTCCAGTCAATAAGAATTGATACGTCACACATGCCACGTAGACAAGTTAACGGTTAGTAACGGAATGTGTAACGAAATTGAGAATTTGTAGGATTTTGCATAGCTCGAGTATTTATTTGAAATAATCTGAATATGAGGTATTTATTTGAAATGAGCTTCAAAGTTCGGGTATTTTTTTGTAGTTTACCCTAAAATCTTTTATGTTTCTGATTGGATTTTTCCATTAGTAAAATGCCAAGTCCCCCATAGTATGGGATTACAACTGAGGATACAATCAGGCTGAAGCTGAAGGTTTAGCCTTTGTTCTGGACTTGAAGTAAGAATGTTATAGGGTTGATTTTACCAACATGGAGGAAGACCTCAGTTGATACGTAAAGATTAATTGATCCTCTCCAAGTGAACTAAGGGGTCAATCATGAAGGCCATTTTTCACTGGTTCATTAGGTCTATCAATGTTCTCCGTGAAGCAAACTCACACTAACCCCAACAAGGATGGGACGGAGCCTTAACTTCAATTCCAAAATTCCAATCCAATATAACCCCATGCCAAATTTTAGACACCTCCTGCTGCATTCCCTCCCAATCTCCCATCAAGTCCCAACCCCAACCATCAGCACTCAGAACAACTCCAACATGGCATGGGCAAGCGCAACGACCGCAACCCAACTCCACAGTACACATCTCAATAATATCAGAATTAATTCACATAACTCATTTTGCATCACCATCCTTTCATAATCTCCCCCACGCAAAACGACCAAAACAAAATTCTTTACATTTACTATATTATTATTATTTTCTCTGATTCTTTCTGTGCTCTCTGTTCTTTGTCTCTTTCTCTACCTCTTTGCTCTCTCTTTTTCGGATGAGATCAAACAAGGCATCATATCGGGAAGAGGTTTTTCAAAGTCGTCGCATTCCACCGTTGATCACCTGAGCGCTCGCCTAATTGTTGGTCCCTCGCATGTCTTCCTCATAGAGATAGAGCAAGCGAGGAGGATTCTTTTGAGGCTTTGCTTATTTGCTCGGCACAGAGAGATTTAGAGAAAGAGTGAAGGAAACATGGGAACTATTGAAAGTAAGTTCAGACTTCATAGGCGATAATTCCTGCATATTATTTTATTCTTCACAATTCCATTGATGTTCATCTGCCATATTTATTGTCTTTGCAATTCTTCTTCTTCCTTTGTTTTTTCCGGGAACAAAAATATTGATGTGCAAGGTCAATTGGATTTATAGGTGTTCTTAATTAGGTTGATAACCATTGTTGTTCGACATAGAAAGCTTACCCAAACTGATCCAAGTTTGGGTGTTCAGGTTTGTACGGGTCATCAGGCAAATATATATATGTATCGTTTTTAGTTCTCTCATCAATCACTGGAATACTGTAGTTCAGGTTCCCCTAACACTTTTCTGGACGGTCCTCCTTTTTCTTTGTTGTCTCTGCAAATAGCTCAAGTGATAATACAACGAAAACTTATCAGAGAGGGGTTTATTGGTTTTTCTTTTTATTAGAACTAACTCAATCCTTTATTCATCAGGAAACTGAGAGAAAAATAAAGACAAATAACTTATCTAAGTTTCTGTTCAGGGTAGTACTGATAACGAGCTTTTGTAAATTATAGTCAAGCTAGCTTTCATTATTGCGGTATGTGAAAATGCTACAGTTCATGGTCTCTGAATTGGATTGTATTGCAGGTTGTGTTATGTACTTATGTTGTTTTCATTGAAGTTTTTAAAGGAGCTGTGCAGACAAAGCACTATGCTGATTTGGGTGTATCTTTCTTGGGGTTCAGGAGTACCTTGTCTTTACAGGTTTGTGTCTCTTTTTCATTTGTGTTGAGACAGTTTGGTGTTCTTTGTTGGGTAGTTGGGTATTAAGCTCAGGAACAGGAGCGTGCATGTAAATATTTTGTTTTAATACTTCGCCTTTCTTATTTTCCTACAGAGAAGCCCTAAGGGAATGAGTTTCGATGGTAAACAAAATCTTGACTATCCCGGACTTGACTTCGGTGGCAGTATCATTTTGCTTTTATGGTTTTTCATTGTTTTGTTTTCTGGATTGAATAATTGGTTGCAGTTGGAGAATGGTGAACACAATTGTCCTAACAAATGAACTTCCTGAGAGAATAAACTACACAATTGGTAAAACAATTAATAAAATAAGTTGATGCATAGATACCTTATTCTTTGAGTGACTTGACATAGGTTGATATAAATTATTAAGTTGCATAGTACAATAACATTCCGATTAAAAAAAATTGATAATATGTAACCAATTAATCATGAAATCAAACTCTTATTTATTGTTCTATTCGGTGAACAATAAATAAGAGTTTGGAACAAACTTGGTTGACATATGAACCAAGTAATAGATATAGTTCCCAGAACTCTGTAGCTATAGATGTTTCATATATGTGTCACTGCATGTACCACAAGATATGTGGTTGTCAATTAGCCTTAAGAGCCATAACGGAAGTATCAGTGTGAGGTGTCTGCTTGTGAGCTAGTATAAGCAGTGTTGCTCTCATATATTTCATTATGCAGAATCCATCCGCAGATTTGCTAGAGAACTCTAGAAGAGCAGAGGTAATTGGCGAGGGCACACTAGCTGCTCTGAGGGGTTAATAATTGTTTCTGGGTTAAAAGGTGGGTGCCAAGAGCAAGCTGTTGGATCCCGAGACCATCTTTTCTTTTCTTTTTTTGTGGCGGGAACCAAGGAAGGGTGGGGGCTGTACGGTTGGTCCTGGGAGGAAGAGAGGTTTGGCCTCTGGAGAGAGGCACTGAGACCCGGGAGGGGGTCCTCGGGAGAGGGGTGTCAAGCATGTGTCACTTGTGCGGGCATGTTCAGAGAGCGAGGTAAGCCAAGGAGGGGGGGGCACCGGGAGCTCAGGAGGCCAAGGGGAGGGCATCGGGAGCTCGAGAGGAGGATCCGTGAACTCGGGAGGGCATGGAGGAGGCACCGGAGCGCTGGGAGCTCGGGAGGGCAGGAAGGAGAAGCTGGTAGACTACTGTCGGGTCATTGTGGCGTAGTTGGGAAGCTGGGAGACCAGGGAGGTTCGCCTGGAAACTAAGGAGACCAAAGGGGCTCGCCAAGGAAACTGAAGGGGACCAGGGAGGCTCGCCTGGAAACTTGGGAAACCAGGGGAGGCTCGCTTGGAAATTGGGGCGACCAAGGGGGGCTCGCCTGGAAACTGGGGAAACCAGGGAAGGCTCGCCTGGAAACTAGGGCGACCAGGGGGGCTCGCCTGGAAACTGGGGAAACCATGGGGGTTTGCCAGGGAAACTGGGGGGACCAGGGGGCTCGCCTAGAAATTGGGGAAATCAGGGGAGGCTCGCCTGGAAATTGGGGCGACCAGGGGCGTCCGCGGGGAGTCCGCCAGGGAAAAATAGAGACCAGGGGAGTCCGCCAGGGAAACTGGGGAGATCAGGGGAGTCCGCCAGGGAAAATGGGGAGACCAGGGGGTCCGCCTGGGAACTGGGGAGACCAGGGGGTCCACCTGAGAACTGGGGAGACCAGGGGAGTCTGCCAGGGAAAATGGGGAGACCAGGGGAGTCTGTCAGGGAAAATTGGGAGACCAGAGGGGTCCGCCAGGGAAACCAGGGAGATCAGGGGAGTCTGCCAGGGAAACTGGGGAGATCAGCGTGATTTCTGAGGGGATGAATCACACAGAATACGGGAATAACACCATCTTCAAGACCCATAACCTGTCAATCATGAATAAAGAGCGTCAGAGGGAAGACCGGGTTTACCGGCCTTCGACCTTCCGATACCTAAGTCAGCCATATGAGAATAGAAATAAGGTGTGAATAGGGTGGAGATGGAGAGTTCCCCAAATGAGAGGTGGAAACATGTATTTATATAGAGAGGGTGTATGCACCCAAAAAATACTATTTTACCCTTATTGAAGAATGTACTACTATTATGCCCTCAAGGGATAATGTAGGTTTCTTGGGCTTAGTTAAGGCCCAATCCCATTTTATGTGACAATATGTGTCTTCTTAAGCGAGTATGAACGATGTTCTATCTCTTACATATGATGTATTAATAGAACGTGAGGAGGCTCGGGCAGAAGAGGCATCGGACCGACATCAGGCTTAGGCCTAATTTGTGAGTGGACTTTTGTTTTAAATAATATGCATGCAATTGTTTATTGTTGAACAATTTATTTTGTTAGAGAATTTGACGTCATTTTTATTTAACGATTTTATTTATTTTGGAGAGTTGCCGAAAATGGGATTTTTCAGTAAATTATAAATATATTTATGAAGAGAGTATGTATATAAATGCTAGCTAGCCATATGTGTCTGTCCACCTTAATGACGTAGTATATAACCGCATTATGGTATGACATGAGCGTTAAACGCAAGCGTAGTAGCTCTATATGAGTTTAATTCATATAGGGGATATGTGCACATATTTATACACTCCTCGTCTGTCCATCTTAATGGCGTAGTGTATCACCGTATTAAGGCATGACGTGAGCATCAGACACGAGCGTACTAGCCATATATAAATTATTTTTAAATCTATAAAATTTATATAGGAGTATGGACGTGTACGTGTAAATACATACATATATTGATTTATATTTTTGAGCTTGAGAGACTCGATATTTATGAGATAAAAAATAATCTTGAGAGACTCGATATTTATGAGATAAAAAATTTATCGCTTGAGGCATGCATTTAATTTCTTTGGAAATTAAATTGGGAAAACATAAATATTGTTAATTATTTTCTTTATTTATTCTTTTTATTTTTGTCCACTCACTCTAACGTTTACGAATGTTTTTCCTCTGGGCCATTCGTTTGAAAAATGCTCAGTCTGCAGAGTTCGGGTTGGCACTAGTAGGAGGCGAGACATAGTTAACCACTTCTCAGTCACTTTTCACCAGTATGTTACCTGTTTAACCTACTATGGTATTTTCTTGCTTCCTCTAGTTTTTAGTAGCTCTGATTACTCTTGAGGTTATTGTATAATATTTCGGTGGTGTGCTAAGACTGATGATATATTTTCGAATATTCAAAAGATGGTTTCATTAGTTGGATATTTATGTGATGAATTCGAGGATGGTTAAGTCATTTTAGGAGAGTATTCTGAATTTTTCCGAGCTATGGCAGAATTGCCCTCTTGACAATCCTCTCAAATCTCCAACCTTCCTCCTAATAATGTGACATTTGAATCGGTTGTCTGAGCTAACTTGTTTGCAGTTTCTAGAGCATCTCACGGCTGCAATACAAATTAGATAATCAGAATCTATACAACTTTTTCAAAGTCGAAGTGATTGTATTTCATATCCTACGCACCAGTGTATAAATTTGCTAAATACCCTTCCTAAATGACAAATGATAAAAACCGTACCAAAACTTGACCAAGTATTGTACGAGATGCAGTAGTGAAGACTTAATAAGAAAAGATGTGTAGCTGCCATCCAACTAATCCAAGGAATCACTTTGCTTAGGTAAACAATCTTTAATAGAAGGATCGAGGATGTAAGAGGAAACAATGCCTAATATATAGACGCAAAGATGCATTCACAACTATATGTGAGTTTTGTGAGTGATGTACATTGTACACTAGTCATCCATTCATGGTCAATACATAAAACATGACATTCAGATCCTCAAAAGATAATTCATCACCTTCAAAGTAAGACCTGCTCCCGGCAAGCGCCTCATTCAATCCTACTTATTCCTACCATAATGAATTTTTTTTTGCTCAACCAGGTTATACAGTACTGAAAACTTCATAAGAAACGATATGTACGTAGCTGCCATCCAACTAATCCAAAGGAATTACTTGGCTCAACTAACAGTCTTTCAAAGTAAGATCAAGGATGTAAGGAAAAAAAAACCTCGATATTTAGACGCAAAGATGCATTTGCAACAATGCGAGTTCTGTGAGTGGTGTACAATAATCATTTATTTAAGAACAGTATATAAATAACACATCCATATCCTCATTCAGCTGCTCATAGTTCTCCTGGACACAGAAAACAACATCATATACAGCAAACCAATGTGAGCCAATTTCCCAAAGAACAAACCTTTACAACAAAATCATACAATGTAAACACATTTTACATGATGAACCCACGTTCCATATGACAATTCTGCAACTCTCGAGTCTAAATTGCCTGTCTTTATGTTATTGGGTATTCATTTTTCAAAAACACAAAACTGTAAACAGGATTCACTGAATATATTGTGAATGGGAATGAGATTGTGGAAAACCTGGAACAACTTGGTAAGCTCCGGGTTCTGAGTTGGGCTGGAGATACAGCAGCAGCCAGAAGCCGAGGGCTCATGTTGTTGCGGTGGAGTTGAACCATCTGAGTCTCCCACATCGCTCTTTCAGTCTTTCTCGCTTTCTCTAAAGATTCTGAATGTTTTTTAATTTTTAATTTTTTTCCTGTTTTTATAAAGGTGGATCCCATATCCCCTCTTAGGCCCACGCCACAACGACCGCTAAGCCCGCTTAAACCCTTTCTTATTTTATTATTATTATTTATTTACAAAAAGGGTGGATCCTCCAACCCGCTTGGCGGCCCATCTCATTTCCGCTAGCCCGCTTCGGCCCATTTTTCTTTTTCTTAAAAACAAGAAACACCCTCAGAAATCAAATCTCCCACCAAAATCGCAAACCATGTTGTTGAACCACGCAAAACCTCTGAACCACAATCACACACCTCTCGTGAACCAAGTCCTAACCGCCATGCTCAAAAACCAACCTTTCGACCCAAACCCCTCACCTTCAACTCAACCATGGACCACCGACTCAGTCTCCCAAGTCCTAACCTCCATCCCCAGATTCTTCTTCCACTCTCCTCGCTCCGTCGGCCGCCAACCCGGCTTCCGCCACCGCGCTCCCTTAAACCAACGCAATCTCCGGCAAGAAACATACAAGTTCCACAATGACATCCTCCTCCTCGGCCCAGCTGCCCACAGAGACCTCAACAAGGTCAATCTTGGAGTCGAAAAAGCCCTCGATTTTTACTACTGGGTCGAAAACCAATTCGGGTTTCACCACAATGAGCGCACTTGCAGAGAAATGGCTATTGTTTTGGCTAGGGCCAATCGGCTGAAGGCGCTCTGGGATTTTCTTAAAGACATGTCGAGGAGAGGGCCTCTTGTCACGACACAGTCCATTACCTGTTTGATGAAATGCCTTGGAGAGGAGGGATTGGTTAATGAGGCGTTGGCGGCTTTCTATCGAATGAAGCAGTTTCATTGCAAGCCGGATGTGTATGCTTACAATACTATTATATATGCCCTTTGCAGAGTTGGGAATTTCAAGAAGGCGCGGTTTTTGCTGGAGCAGATGGAGCTGCCGGGGTTTAGGTGCCCGCCGGATGTATTTACTTATACGATTTTGATAAGTTCTTATTGTAGATATGGGTTGGAGACTGGGTGTAGGAAGGCTACTAGGAGGCGGTTGTGGGAAGCAAACCATATGTTTCGGAATATGGTCTTTAGAGGGTTTGTTCCTGATGTGGTCACTTACAATGCTTTGATCAATGGTTGTTGCAAGACTTACAGGATAGAGAGGGCGTTGGAGTTGTTTGAGGATATGAAGAAGAGGGATTGTACCCCCAACCGGGTTACTTATGATTCGTTTATTAGGTACTATGCTGCTGTTAATGAGATTCTTAAGGCAGTTGATATGTTAAGAAGGATGCAGAATATGAATCATGGAATAGCTACTTCGAGTTCGTATACTCCAATAATTCATGCCTTGTGTGAGGCGGGAAGGGCTACAGAGGCCCGGGATTTTCTTGTTGAGTTGGTTGATGGAGGGTCAATACCTAGAGAATATACTTATAACTTGGTTTGCAATGCACTGAGTTCAGCTGGAGAGGTCAATGTGCTTGATGATGGCCTGCAAAAACGAATAGAAGACGGTATGCAGAGAAGATATAAACACATAATGAAAGTGAAGCCAATAATGACTCGCAAAGGGTATGATAACATGGTGAAATCTTGATCATTATTAAAAATGGCAAAAGAATCCCTGATTACAGTCTCTTCGGAGTTCTCAAGTTTGTTACTGAGCAGCCATGGCTACCTCAACACATACTTAAGTGCGCGGATGCACTCCTTTGTTTTCAAATGGAGGTACTACCCATGAAGTTCATGCCTTTGGTTCACATACAAAAATCTCATCTCGCTGAATAATTGATATAACATTACTTGATGATGGTCCTTGTCCTCCTGATTCCTGTTATAGATTTGTGGAGCAACTGTTTGATTTGTATGATGTGTCTAGTATATATAAAGCAATTCTCATCCAGCATCAAGCAGTTACGTTGGATTTGCTATATATATGTCAACTTATTTCTGATCATTGTAAGCTGTTGTTAAGATAGGCAACAATCGCAACATGATTCTAGCGGTGTAATTTCATTCAATACTAATATAGTACACAGTTGATCTTCGAATACATAGGCATCAACTCCATTGATACAACAATGAAAAATGGTAGTACTATATGTCCAAGAGATGAAACCCAAGAATATAAAGAACTACATGCGGCCCAACCCTGACAGCACAGATCCTTCCCTACCTCTTATATTACAGCATTGGCTACAGGTTCACTCGTATGCACTGAAGATTTAGTTGTCTAAGGAACCCTCCTGCTTGGCTGTTATCTAGAAAGCTTAGTTATCTTGCAATTCAAATGAGATTCAAGATTTCTCACCGCGCTGCGCAATGTGTTTGTAAATGCTTGACTACTGATCGATGTAAAGCCCTAATGCTCAAACGGACCATAGTGATCCAGTTGATATGGAAGCCTCGAAGGTCATCTGTGGATTTACACTAAAACCGCCCTGACGTATTCAAGAACTAGATCAGTACACCAAGCATCATCCTACAAAACTAAACACATGTCAGAATCACTAGGATCCTAGTCCATTTCTTACCTCAAAACAAATAAACAATTCTTAAGAGTTGGTGCATGCTTCATCGTAAAAAATGTTATCTCATACGAGGTTAGAATTCGATCACCTCTCTTTCGAATATATGAGTGTTTAATTCATACAGGAGATATGTGCACATATTTATACATTCGTCTGTACATTTTAATGGCGTAGTGTATCACCGCATTAAGACGTGACGTGAGCGTTAGACACGAGCGTAGTAGCCCTATATAAATTATTTTTGAATCTATAAAATTTATATAAGGAGTATGGACGTGTGTAAATACATACATATATTGATTTATATTTTTGAGCTTGAGATGCTCGATATTTATGAGATAAAAAATTTATCGTTTGAGGCATACATTCAATTTCTTTAGAAATTAAATTGGGAAAACATAAATATTGTTAATTATTTTCTTTATTTATTCTTTTTATTTTTGTCTCTACTCACTCTAACGTTTACGAATGTTTTTCCCCTGGGTCCTTCGTTTGAAAAATGCACAGTCTACAGAGTCCGGGTTGACACTAGTAGGAGGCGAGACATAGTTAACCATTTCTCAGTCACTTTTCACCAGTAGGTTACATGTTTAACCTACTATGGTATTTTCTTATTTCTTCTAGTTTTTAGTAGTTCTGATTACTCTTGGGGTTATTGTATATATATGTCAACTTATATATACAATAACCCCAAGAGTCTAGAAACGTAGTTATGTTGAATTTGCTATATATATGTCAACTTATTTCTGATCATTGTAAGCTTTTGTTAAGATAGGCAACAATCGCAACATGATTCTAGCAGTGTAATTTCATTCAATACTAATATAGTACACAGTTGATCTTCGAATACATAGACGCCTCCATCTTAAGACTTCTCACTGGACGATCATGGTTCACTCATTTTTCTTAATTCTTACTTTCTTAGGGTAATTGTCATGTACGAGAGAATAATATAGTTTTTGGATTAGGATGAAAGATACCAAATTTCAAACTTTGCATATCATAGTCCTACACTTCTATCCTGGTAATTTCATGACCACCTGCTACCGTATCCTCTTCCTCTTGATCTATTACTTCGTTGGTAATCCTCCAAGTTGTGCATACTTCATCAGTTTCTCTAATTGGTTGAAAAGTTGTAGCTAACTGGTATCGATCATCATCAATATATAGGCCACAAAATTAGCTTGATCCAACACATGATATGAGGGAATGCTATCACTTAAGCCACCACTTGTTCATGTTGAATTTCAAGAAATTAGCTGACGAACACTCTTTAACTAACCTACGACTTATTTGATTAACCGAGTGTTTATAATTTTCCTCATCATTTATCTAGTTTACATTATCTCAAACAATGGTATGATATATGACCACCAAACCCACCCAGAAATGTTTCCTAATCATTACCTAGGCGGCTAGGCACAGACATAATTCATCTTCGAAATATCTCCATATATCTACATTATTCACACACACACACATGAATATATTTGATTGGTATGTCCCCGTATGTATATCAATTGGCATCTTCGTTCTGACCAGGTTGCCGGAGTTAGTAACTATCTCGGATTTTCGAAGTTAATATGACTTATTGTTATAATAATGCTGGGATGGAGATGTACGTTATGTTCTCTCTGTCTGTTTTTGTTTTTCTTTCTTTTAGGATAACTCGCACTCAATTTTCATTGACGAGTCCACAAGGGTGATTCAGATTTGTAGCTAGTTAATTAGCTAGCTTCTCCAAGTTAATTGAACTGATTCATCGTACGTACCTAGATATAATTAAGCTGACCCAAGAAAGAAAGTAACATATTATTCTTGGTTAATTTGTTAGCATTCTTATTCTAACTCATCTCATCATCATTCGCTCCTACTCCTGTAACACAGGAATTGGTGTATAAAACTACTGTTTAAGCTGGCCACAATTAGTCTGTCGACATTATAAGAAGGCTTATAAGAATAAGAAGTTATATGCAATAATTTAGAAGACAATGGATATGACAGGACCTACCCCGAATTTTACCCTGAAACTCAAGGTAAATCCTGCGGGGTCCACTTTCAAGGAAAATTTACCGAAAATTCGGCATAACCTTCCTTAAAAATGGACGACCCTTACCTGAAAAATCCAATTTAACACTTCTATAACCAAACATCCATCTTCAACACCTGGAGCCTTCCTGCTCCCCAAGTTCAACACATCTCCCAATATAATAATTCCTCACTTAAACTAATTTCCAATATGCCATAAATTCGTTGCATGCAAATGTTAACCAAAATCTTTCATAAAGAAAAACCCAAGAAAACGGACTAGCCCCGCTAGTCAAATTAATGACAAAGATGAATAATAACCTTCATAGAAGAAGGTACCAAAACAAGGGACTAGCCCCGCTAGTCAAATCAACAACGATAAATAAGAAACAGTTATAGCCATACAAGTGAGCCTCCCAGACTCGGTTGCCTCCCAGGAAATAATACTCTCATACTCCCTACACCTTCATGTTATGATAACAGAGAGGAGTAGGGCTTGCGTGATGTCGTCGACTACATCACATCACCCGAAGGCGGAAAGGGCTTGAGTAACCCCATTTAAAACGTGGGAGTTACATCGCCTCGAAAGGCGGAACGACATGCTATACAAGTGAGCCTCCCAGACTCGGTTGCCTCCCAGGAAATAATACTCCCATACTCCCTACACCTTCATGTTATGATAACAGAGAGGAGTAGGGCTTGCGTGATGTCGTCGACTACATCACATCACCCGAAGGCGGAAAGGGCTTGAGTAACCCCACTTAAAACGGGGGAGTTACATCGCCTCGAAAGGCGGAACGACATGCTATCATGAATAATATCGATCCAACAAGTATGACATAAATAAAGAAACATAATCCATGTGAGTTTCCCCGAAACTCATAATTAAAGCATAAGTACGATTCCCAACCGTACTCAAAGAATTCAAAGAGTAAAGAAACTAATTAAATTCAACGACGTGTCCCACATGTTAAAATGCTCAATGAAATAAATAACTTCAATGATTATCATCTTTCCAAAAAAACCAAATAATATGCAATTCAGTATAATACCTCAAATCCAGAAATCATAAAGAAAATCCTAAAATCGAAAATGAGATAGGATCTCATTCTCAAACAAAACAACAACGCAGTTTTACTGCGTTAGAAACCTAAATTTATTTTATTAATTTGTGGCTGTACCCAAAACTTAATCGGGCTGCCTACGTACCCTTTTTAAAGGGATCAAGCCACTCGTAGTTCATCATTTTAGTCTACTTCTCTACCTTCTCTAACCACATCACATTTACCACCATAAGTCCAAAATCAAACCATACTTATGCAAATCATCAAACATGTATTCTTTCACCTTGAACCCAAGTTTACTAAACATTCTAACTAGATTTACTATGGACACCCATTTCAATTAACACCAATCCCAATTCCATACGTAACACTCCAATATCCACTTCAATGCAAAAGCACAATCCAACAACTGTCTAACAGTAATATTCCTATACCCGGTTATCAATTTTAACCATTAAATCGCTAGTCTTCGGAAAATCCGAAACCTAACCTACATTACTCCAAAAATTGCTAGCTTTCCACCAATGGGTTTCTCTCATTTTTAGCAATTTAATAAGCATGAAAAACTGCCCAAAAAGAGGCAGCACCACCGCCAACTCCGCCGCCGGCGGCGGCCGGCAACGGCCAATCTCCGGCCACCCCCAATTGTCACCAAAACTTGACAGAACCTTCCTCTCAACATTTCGAACAACTTTCATGAACAACACTAAGCTCAATTCTAGCTCTAAATAGTTCATTTGATCAAGAACAACAAAACCCGATTTGGGGCTAAAAACCCTAAAATTTCGAAATCTCAATTTCTCCTCACACACACCATGAATCGAGTTACAAGCTTCTAGAGGAATGTTGTACTAATCAAACCCAACCTAATCATATAAAGAACTCACCGATCGGTGGCCTGAGGAGGGAGAAATCCGGTGAAAACCGAACCCGAACAGTCGAAGTTTCCTGACGTGTTTTCTCCCCAACGGCGGCGATAGGGACGCCGCCACCACCCTAGATCGATAGGCCTTCTCCTTAGCTTCCTGTTGATACCCGGATCATCGTCCACTTCGGCCTGGCGGCGGCGCACAGCGGCGAAGAAGCTTCGGCAGAGAGAGAGAAAACGTGTGAGGAAGAGAGAGAGAGGTGAGGTGAATTTTCTGATTTTTCTCCCCCTTTCTCCTTCGCCCGAGATCAGCGAGCCCTTCCCCTCGAGAGAGAGAGAGTTCGGTGGTTTATATCGACTGAGGAGGCACGGTGCACAAGGTCGATGAAGACTCCTCCTTTTTCTCCACTTTTCTCGATCCTTCGTTCGTTCCTCCTCCTTTCCCGATTCTTCCTAAAAAAAATATCTTCTTCCCTTTACCGAAATAGTAACTTTCCGTTTTTAGACCATAACTTTCTCATACGAACTCCGATTTGAGCGTGCCGCGTGTCCACAAACTCCGTTTTAACATCCTCTACGACTTTCATGAAGGAAGTTTTCCCGAATTCCAAACGAAAGAAAAAGTCAACTTTTGGAGTCTTAAATAGTAAACGGTTACTTAAAACGGTAAAACGTCAAAGTAACCCAAAAGTAAATAATCGCAAATTGACTTAAGAACCGGAATGTGACAGGATAAGTACTGAAAGTTATTGTATATGTATGATTTGGTGATTAAAAATTTAAAGCAAATGATCGAGCTGCATGGGTCACACCAGATACTGCTGCGGTTAGCTTATGATGTGTGCCTTGCTTAATTCCGGACCTATAGGACTGCCAGTTCCATGCCTCTTTGGCCTTTTGGCATGGCATATTTGATGGTAGACGACTGAGCATATGGGTCAGTTTTAGTGAACTATACGGTGACAATAGTCATGCGTCTTTCACATTATTAATTCTTCGGTATTTTAACAAAATATTAAGATAAAACTTTGCATAAAGGCCTGAATTTTAAAATTTAAACAATTCGGTACAGTGTGTGATCCTTTATACATGAAACTTTATACTATGTATGACTTGCATATATATATATATATATATATATATATATATATATATATATATATATATATATCATAATGGTTTTAAGAAAAGAGAATGATTTTTGCACCTTTAAGATTGTACAGTCCATCTATATGAAACAAGTCCAATTGTTATATATAGAAAAATAAAATAACATCAAGGATGATGAATTCCTAACTACTCCTTTCCCGAATCATCAGCTACTTTTAATTGATTAGTAGTACATGTCGACATTTTTCGACACTTTTCTTAAGAGTCAATAAATTGTTCATCTGCTAGCGCATGCATGTCGACATTTTGCCAAAATTAGCAATATATTTTTGTTCATCTGCATTTTCCCCTATGTCAATGTGAATGTGTTTCTTAATTCCAAAGATTCGCATGATGATCAATAGAAATCACTTAATTTTAGGACATTCAACTTTTGGTTTTTTAATTTATGTAGAGACGGTAGTGTGAGTGATATATTTTTGTCAAAAGAAATCATATTATGACGTACACAGATTCTTTGTTTAATTGTTTGATGTAATGTAACAAATGAAACAATCATATAACTAGCGAGAACACGTAGTTATAAAGTAACTCTTCTTTTATTTAAGTGATTAGCCATTCATGTATCTTGAAGAATTGTGATCTATAACCTTTAAATCGGTCGGCCTTTTGTCAACAACTAATTATACTCTTGCACTGGAAAAATACAAGATAAACGTGACAACGGTCTAAAAATGATATTCCATTTGAAACATTCATCGATAATTGACGATGGCAGGGAAGTGGAAGTGGTTACATTAATAAAGCAATTACTATTTAAGTCAATTGAACGTAAACATGTTTTCTAAATTTCATAAAACTAATAGACGTACAGGCTTATCGTGTCGTCAATGATAGAGATTAAACAGTGGACAATTCACAACTGTAAATGAGGCAACATCAACTTGAACTCCTTGCAATCTGATGCGTGTATCTCTTAGATTCGATCAGCAGAACTCGATTATTCTTGAGTTTGGCCTGCTGTGTATGCTACATATTTCGTGCAGAATTGCACTAATAAAGCCTTAATTTACAATATGATCATCCACATCTTCACTAATAAACTTTCAGTTTGAACTATTAGTTTAGAGTAGACTAATATTGATACTTCAAAATAAATAAGATAGGATTCATCTTCAGCCGTAAGGAAGGGAGATGCGTTCCCATTTGGCCATTTGTATATAGACAGTTATTTGCAAGTAGCTAAAATTTGAGAAATTCAAGGCATGGATCAGGTCTATAGATCAAATTAATTTGGTGATAGTGGAAGTAGCAGCATGCTCTTTGCATTTCTGAGCTACTATAATTAAGGCTGGGTATGGGCCGGGACGGGCCGGATTGATTTAATTTGGATCCCAGAAATATATTATGGGACAAGTCGATACGAGATTTAGTTAGGATGTGGTTATTGTCACCCATAAATCATTTTGCTCATCCTATATGTTGTTGATTTATTAAAATATTAAAATACCTTGATGTAAAATTACAACAAGAGACAATAAGTTGTTACAAATTACAATTTTTTTATATATATTTTTTTTAGATGAACACAAACTTCATAAACTCTAACATAGATTTATCATCAGTCATGAGTCTGAAGATACTAGCATTTAACCTCAAGATGAGGTGTGTTTTTTTTTTTGGTGATTTGTCCATTCATTTACTCATTATTTCCTATGTCGACTTTATGTCTAAATTCACATGGATAACTACTATGCCGTATTTATGAACAACACATAGATTAGTTCAAGAACTCAAAAGTATGAAAGACGTTGCTACTAGAGATACATTTACAGACATTGTGCATCATGATATCGACTGATACCATTGAGTTGTTAAATTTTAGAGTTTTTTCTTGTTCTTTAACTGATCCAGATTTATATTTTAATGTGATTTTTTTTTTCAGTTGGTGATTTTAACTTTGAGCAAATATGAATTTGACAAAATATATGTAGGGTGAGAAGAAAATGTAGGATGAACAAAACAAAATTGATAAAAGGATATTTTAGGTATTGTTAATGGGTGAACAAAGTAGACTTACAATTAAAATTATATGAGTAGGGTGTGAAAAGAATGTGGGGTGAGTAAAGTGGTTTGTGGGGTGGTAATAGACGCACCCTTTAGTTATTATAAAAATGATCCTGAATGATTTTGATCTCGATAGGCATTGGTACAAGTTCGGGCTGACTTAGGATTTAACCTTTGTTTTCTTTATTAAAAAAAAAAACATGACTTCAAGACTTCGAGCATTTGTCGAGACCAGCTTCTCGCCTATACAGTGATTTACAACGAACAACACAAAAATTAAGCAAAACCAACATAGACAATAAAAATCTTAGATCAGCAAAGATCTCAAAATATCAATGAAGAATTTCCAACAATTACAATTTACAAACTCATATCAATTCTCATAAAAACCTTAAAATGTATAATTATAATTATAATTAATCTGAAATCTAAAAGAGATAATCAAAATCAAAGGGTAGATCTGGTACAATACCGTTTGATTTAGTGACATAAGTTTCTCTTTAGGAGTAAATACTTGTGACACCCTGTAGTTTACACCTAAAATCAGTTTTGTCCCTCACTTTTTTTTTTAAACTGGTATACCCCTATACTTTGAATTCTCGACTGATTTGCCCTTTTTCCAGCTGATTATGACTGTGAATAGGGGTATACCAGTTTAAAAAAAGGGTAAATCAGTCGAGAATTCAAAGTATGGTATACCAGTTTAAAAAAAAAGTGAGGGACAAAACTGATTTTAGGTGTAAACTACAAGGTGTCACAAGCATTTACTCCTTCTCTTTATAAGTGAGAGGTTATGAGTTCGACTCACAGTAATTTCATTTTAACATATTAGTTATTTATTTGATAAAAAAAAAGAAGGTAGATATGGGTCGTTGTTCCCTTATAGGTGGTGTGACGATAGGGCGGTTGTCTCGATCTACTAAGCTGGTGGTGGCTGGATGATACTGTTGTGGTGGTGATGTTGTAGATTGCTTATAGTTGATATTGCTATCTTTAATTTGAACCCTTGCGTGGACTTTGCAATTAAAGAGAAGCCAACTGATCACCAAGTGACCAGTGAGTGAGAAAGAAAGGTGAGAGAGGGGACTGAGCAAGAGTGATAAAGCTCGTGATAGAGGGGAGTGAACAAGAGTGACAGAGGGATGATGAAGTTGTGAGAGAAAGAGAGAGAGGGATAGAGGGGACCAACAAGATAGGGATGGGAGGTATGGATGACAATAAGGAGGGTAGAGCAAGGAGATTGAAATATCATACACATACCCCGTCTCATTCCCCTTCTTTGTTCCCGCCCTAATCCCCGTAATAAGATAATGGGAATCTCATGTTCATATCTTTTTTGGGGATTAGGTTCTTATACCCCGCCCCGATCCTCGTTAGTAATATTACTAATCTTTTATGTAAAAAATTAATATGAGAATCAAGACGGGTCCAGTCTTACGGGATTCAAAATGTTAATCCTGAAGTCCGTCCTGTTTTTGCATAACGGGATGGGACCACACATTTTCAACTTCAAGCTCGTCCGCCCATTTTTGAAATGGGATTGACATTTCGGTTTTAACAAAGACTAGCTAATTAGAGTATCTTTAGCAATGCTAGCCATATTTGAGTTAAATTTTCGTCAAATTAGCTATTTAGAAATGTGTATGCATCAATAAACTCTATTTTAGCAAGCATTACATTAATATTATTCTTCAAATAAAGATTAAATAGTTTAAATGTATTTATATATCAGTTAAAATATCTTAAAATGAATGTAATAAATTATAGCTAGCCTCATTTAAGTTATCTCACTAGCTAAATATAGCTAGCGAGATAACTAAAATTTATAATAGCTCAAGTTTGGTTAGTCTGCTTGAGCTCCTAAAACATCCATAAAAGCTAAACACGCTTTTTAAAATAGCTAAGAAGTCAAAGTATAGAGCCTACTAAAGATGCTCTTATAGTGCCATAGTGCCGTAAGTAATTTTCGCTACCTTGAGCTAAATTCCAATTGAATGGTTTCCGATCCACTGATGACCTCCATGGCTCCATGGTCTCCATTTGTTTGTAACAAGTTATCACTATCTGAAACTCTAGGATAGACTGATACACTACAATATTTTAAGAAGTACGTAGTCGAGAGAATATGATATTGTTACAAATTAAAAAATGTGAGATGATGAACCATTGAATAAATAGTAAACTATCCAAGAATCTTGGGTAGTAGTAGTATATTTTACAGCGATAGAAAATTAAATCAAAACTAATTATAAAGCATACAGAAGGCAGTCGGAGTAAATCAACTGGGTTTCTGTACAAATCAACTGATTAATGATCGCGTTCAAATCAACTGGTCTTGTATCTCGGTAAGATGATTTTCGATCTTTCTATGCTGGTGACCTAGATAAGAAAATGAAAATAACAGGGCGTGAGTAGTACTTATGTTTGAAGCTTGCAAGTTATAGTTACGGATCAAATGACCATTTTTGAAGCAATATCCCACACCGTTTTGTATATCAATCAAGATATGAAGTTAAAAAAAAGTATAGTCTTTTTCATCACCATTTGATCTGGAAAACAATAGATCGATACCAACATATATACCAGCTTTCAAACATCTTCAAATATTCGCGAGAGGGAAAGGCAGTTACTTCATATAAGAGGCGTGTTTGAAGTTAGCTAGTTTCATTAGACGATTCCAAATTACCTCTAGAAATCGTAATAAGTTTGGAAAAAAGAATATAAATTAGATACTAATAATTTAGAAGGAATGGAAAACAAATATCCAATGAGTGGCTCGTCGTTTATGCCACATGGACAAAGACGGAATAGAAGAAGAAGAAGAAAGGAGACTGCTCACTTGTCTTGGTTAGGAGTCATGAATTTGTTGTGGCTTCACTGCTTGATGACTACATCTCCCAACTCCCAGCATTATAAATTCATGCACAATCCACCCCGCTATCTCCTCACTCCATTCAAGCATCACTACTCAGCTCTAGTACAACTAGCTCTCTCTAGCTAGCTTCTTCTTGCTACGTACACAGAGCTACAAATATATCAGGAAAAGAGAGAGATGGAGAGCCAGCAACAGAAAATAGGTGTTGGTGAGCGTGGAAGCAACCGCATATATGCGGCTGGAACACCACCACCCTCCAACATCAAACACTTTGATGACCACCATGATGATCTTGAAAATAAGGTCTCCATTGATCTTCATATATATCTTTCACATCATTTTTACTTCATTTCCTTGATTCTTCTGTATGCATGATGAGCTCTATAACAAGCTATCTGACTTCTAAGGATGTTTCATGTTATCTATGATTAGAAGCCTGGATGGAGGAAGTTTATGGAACATGTAGGGCCTGGGTTTCTCGTCTCCTTGGCTTACCTTGATCCTGGCAACTGTAAGTCTCGCTCTACGTAATTTTGGATTTCAGTCCTTTTCTTGTACGTATGTATAGAGGATCGAGTATAGATATCTTGATTAATTTCTATGTTTATGCATGGACAACAAATTTGGTATATGGAATCATCTTACAGTGGAAACTGATCTGCAAGCTGGAGCAAATCACCGATACGAGGTAAAAATATGATCCACATATAGACAGCGCAGGAGTATATATATTAATATGGAGTTGGAAGTTGGAAGTGGAAAAAATCTATGTATAAGGGCCATATGATTCAGCCTTTACAAATTTACATCAGTTCTTATTTTCAAAGTTAATTACATTATTTCTGACCGGATTGTTTAACATCATAATCCCATTCATGGGCAATACCGACGGATATGTTTGACAAATTATTGTTTATCATGTTATCATTACTGTGGTTCTTTTTTGTTTTCAAATTAGGGTTTGGAAGAAAAATATACAATTTAAATCCTGAATTTATACACTTAATCTTAATATTGACTCACATATCCAATAACAATTTTTCGCATTCACTGTCCACATGCATGTGATATATAATAGATTCATCGTAAATATCAAATGTGGATTTTACTATGACAATTCTTCATCTTCTATATCCAACGTACGTTGTGCCAGTTTCGGTTCAAACAAAGATACTTCACAATATTTAAAAAGAAAATGAATCCTAAAAGGCTAAAAGGATCTTTTATATACTTGTCTTTGCTCAATGTCTAAATTGTAAACATGCAAAGGAGAAGGTTAAAAGCAGCGGTCTAATATCATTGTGCTATGTGTCTTGATGATCAGCTGCTGTGGGTGATACTCATTGGATTGATCTTCGCTCTCATAATCCAATCTCTGGCAGCAAACCTTGGCGTGAGCACAGGTAACGGCACAAACAATGTGATATATAGAACGAGCTTAAGCAAATAGGTCCAACCTGTTAGGTTTTATGTTTAAGTATTAAATTCAATATTATAAATAATTTCTACTGTTTAATTACCTTCTTTCACTTTTACTAACCATACTCTTTCTTAAAACTTTCAGGCAGACATTTGTCGGAACTATGCAAGGCGGAGTACCCACCATTTGTGAGATACTGTCTCTGGTTGCTTGCAGAGGTTGCTGTCATAGCTGCTGATATACCCGAAGGTAATTCATACATACGTACATATTCATTTCTTATTAATATAAGTGAAATATATAATGGAAATTATGAAAGAGACCTACAGACTTTGGTTCTCTATAAGATTAGATATACAGTGCATACATATAAGATAAATGATCAATTTGTAATTGGCATTGATTTCCGTGGATAATTCTTAATTTTGGAATGTATATATGCAGTGATTGGCACAGCGTTTGCTCTAAATATACTGTTCAACATTCCAGTTTGGAGTGGAGTACTAATAACTGGTTTAAGTACTCTCCTTCTTCTTGGCCTGCAGAGATATGGGGTAATTAATTCATTGATTATTAGCTACATTATCATTTATCAAATCAAGCTTCAGTCTTATCATTTGCAGGATCATGCTGTACTTATACCTAATGCTGTACTTAATTATCCTCACAAAGGAGAGACCTTATTCATATTTTAGTCCTAGTACATCAAGAGAAACTATTAGTTTTGGACAAAATGAATCTTATAATATAATAGCAGCAACTAGCAAGGGATAGTTGGTGAAACTCTAAAAAAACATTATCCATTTGAATTCTCTGCCTAATCAATTTCGAGTAAATTTAGATACAACTTTGATCCTTCATACGTTTGAACCGTTCTTTGAGCTTGTTGTCAATAATGAGTCCAATAATCTATTACTATTAATCGGTACATATACTCTATAGTTTATTAGGTTTAAGATACCGTCAATATATTAATTTTTGTCGCTGAACTAAAATTGGGCAGGTAAGGAAGCTGGAAATGCTGATAGCAGTACTGGTGTTTGTAATGGCAGCCTGTTTCTTTGGTGAAATGGGTTTTGTGAAGCCTCCTGCATCCGGTGTGGTCGAAGGAATGTTTGTCCCCAAGCTCAGCGGTCAAGGAGCCACCGGTGACGCCATCGCCCTCTTGGGTGCCCTTGTCATGCCGTAAGCACATTTCCCTTATTATATCTAGTCGTAATATATGATCCTTTTAAATGTTAGGTGTGTTAAGCTATCAATTTTCAATCATAATTAACAACCATCTTTATTTATTTCTCCAGCCACAATCTGTTTCTGCACTCTGCTCTTGTGCTGTCAAGGAAAGTCCCAAACTCTGCCCGTGGCATCAATGTAAGTCCCATATACTCTTTCCTTAATCTTCATTATAGCTGTAATATTACAGGATGTTCTAACGTAACGATTACTCGATTAATTGATTACTAACTTAATGATGTTCTAACTGCAGGATGCATGTCGATATTTCTTGATAGAAAGTGGATTTGCATTATTCGTAGCATTCTTAATCAATGTTGCCATTATCTCTGTGTCGGGAACCGTTTGCTTCGGAGATAACCTCTCTGACAATGATACTAAAACATGTAGCGATCTTACACTCAACAATGCTTCCTTTCTTCTCCAGGTGAAAATATCTCATACATGCATCAATGATTTCCATGTCATTGTATAGACCAATTTGCTAATCTACTTTTCAATCTCTCAGAATGTGTTGGGAAAGTCAAGCAAAGTCATATATGCTGTTGCATTATTAGCCTCAGGACAAAGCTCAACCATTACAGGCACATACGCAGGACAATTTGTCATGCAGGTTATACATTTGTTATGTACTGAACCTACATGTTTATTAGGTGAATGATTTTTTTTTCTTTTCTAATGATGTAAAATCAATGGTGTTTGCAGGGATTCTTGGACATCAAGATGAAAAAATGGACTAGAAATTTGATGACTAGGTGCATTGCCATTACACCTAGTCTCATCGTTTCCATCATCGGTGGGGCTTCAGGAGCAGGGAGACTCATTATCATTGCATCGGTTCGTCATAGTGATTCATTACTATTATACAGACAATTTTCCTTTTTTACATGCATACATATATATATATATATATATATATATATATTTCAGAAAAAAATGAGCTAATTTACTGAAATTTGCAGATGATACTATCTTTTGAACTTCCTTTTGCTTTGATCCCACTCCTCAAATTTAGCAGTAGCGCTACTAAGATGGGACCTCACAAGAATTCAATCTACGTGAGTAGTTCTTTGCTTTATTCTTAAGAGATATTCTTCTTTATATTTATTTAATTATGAGATTCATTGAGCTCGAGTATATGCACTGGAAAATCTTTTCCACCTCGATCGATCGTATGTGTGTGTTAATGTGAAGACTACAGATTTTTGACTTATAACGTACAAGATCAAGTTTTAGGCAACAATGTACATCAAGTTGTAACAAGTAACGACGAAATCATGTATTCATTTTTTTTTCTTTTCTTTTTTTGTGAATGCAGATCATTGTTATCTCATGGATTCTAGGTATGGGAATCATAGGAATCAACATCTACTACCTCAGCACAGGCTTCGTGGGATGGATAATTCACAGCAGTCTCCCCAAAGTTGCAACTGTGTTTATTGGGATCTTGGTGTTCCCCTTGATGGCCATTTACATCGTTGCAGTCATTTACTTGACTGTTAGAAAAGACACTGTTGTAACATTCATTGAGCCAACAAAGAACGACCCTGCCGCTCAAATCGAAATGGAGAGTGGTATCATCAACACGCATGGACCTCCTGTACCTTTCAGAGAGGATTTGGCTGACATTCCTCTACCAGAATAGTTGGTTATCCAAGATCGATCAGCTTAGCTGCAATGCTGCACCTTCAATTAGAGTTGAGATGTAAACCCTTAATTTATTAGGGTTTTGTTGCCAGTAATATCGTGATAGTTAGAAGCAAAGTCATCAAAATTTGCTCTTAAACAAGTAGCAGCAGGGCTCTCTTCTGTTTTTTTAAATAGCGAATGTAGCTTTATATTGTTCATATGTATTTGGGTATTGGAGAATACCATAACTAAATAACATACGTCCTACTTTTCACTGTTGCAAATGTGATCATCTATAATCATTGATGAAATCATACATATATACTCATATTTAACTGTCAGACAGGATAGTGTTCGTTGAAAGATTCATTTAGCCAACAAAGAACGATCTGGGTGCGGTACTGCGGTTCCCAAATCCAAGTGAAAGGTACATGGGATCACCTCACGACCAACACTCATGGACTTCCTGTACCTTTCAGAGAGGATTTGGCACACATTCTTCTACCAGAATAGAGGATTATCCATTTAGATGAGCATCTACAGTTAGTAGTGGATTATCCAATGCAAACCCTTGTATTTCTTACTTACATATATTGTCCTGGTTAGAAGAAAGTCGAATGCTCTTCAACCTGTGTGGCGGATCTTATATATCTTTGCATGTTTGGTAAGTTAGTGAATGTAACATCTAACATATGTATTAATTACTTCTCATATTATTTCCCCTTTTTCGTTTTCTTTATTTTTGACACGATTTCAATTTTATGGATGAATGGCAAAGGATAAGCTGCCCTTTTTCATAATTTCAGAAGGAAAAAAAAAAACAACCAACCCTCCGATCCCCGAGCTACACAAAACCCTAAACCCTATAACAAGTTCGAATTGAGTTGTCTATGCACAAGCTATATCAATACAACCCAATTTCACTTCTCATGCACTCCCACAAAAATAAATATATAAAAGTCCGATCCCGACGGAAAATACCAAGATAATTAACCAATTGAACCAACTGACCATAAAAACCCTAGACTGGTTGGTGTCGCACACACCCATACAGGCACCAAGCTTCCGACCAAATCTCCACCACTATATCGCCAAAACCTGCAAAGCAATTAGCCGACGTACAGACTACAGACCGCGCGGCTATCACCAGAAGAAGAGGTATCACAATTATTATTATTTTAAATACATGCAGAAGTGGTATTGCTTCAAGAACGATCATAATACTTAGACTAGTTTTTTTATTTTATTTTTTTTATTTGTCATCTAGAAAAAAAGAAACAAAAGTATAATCTATGTAGGGATTCGAATATATCTTCACATTTGAAAATTTGTCTAGTTTGAAAATATTTCCTTTCCTAGATGGTATATATCTAGTTGATCGATCATGTGGTTCAATATATCAAATAGATCCACAAATTACTATGCATCAAATTTATGATTTTAGATGTCTTCACGGTTAATTGGTCAGAAGCTCCTTCATGACTTCAATAAAGAGAATCAAAATTTCCTTGATTCTCTTAAGTGATTGAATCCAGTTTAAGAAAAATCAGGTTAATTCTTGCATATTAATGTGATTTTCTTATCATGATAGACCCAAATTGGTGGGAACATAAAAAATTTGGTTCTTAATAGTGATCAGAAAAGATGAGAAAGAAAATAAGAAGAAAAGAGAAAACCAAAACAGGCATACTTTTATATTTTGCCGTCTGACCTAAATCATGTATTATTCTCTCTTTATGTTCTTCATCTAGTATGGCAATTTTCGGTAAGATATAAAGATACAGGATGCAACGATCTCTGAATCGGCTTTCATTTCAGTGTATATTCTCGTTTCTTTACTTTTCATCAATTCTCTTGAATATAATGTTTGGGGTTTTATCGTGACTTTCAACTGTCATATTCTTCTAAACGGTCTTATGGTTTCGAATACTATGTTTCTGGTTCTTCTGGGGTTTGTGTTATGCAATTGGACCTTTTTGAAGGGTTTGTTAAGTTCTTCTTTATAACCGAGGTTTTGAGGTTTTCATATGTTTATATTTATAGGTACTTTGTCTCTTTCACTTTGCATCAGAATCATGGGTCGTGGTGGTGGAAAACTGAACATGCAACTCATAGTCGATGAGAGATCTCGCAGAATAACGTTCCAAAAGAGAAAGAAGGGCATTCTCAAGAAAGCTTATGAGTTTTCAACCCTTTGCGGCGTAGATATGTGCTTAATAATCTATGGCCCAAAACAGTCTGATCGGCGACCTGCAGAACTCCACACCTGGCCACAAAACCCAGATGAGGTTAATCGCATTATTGAAAAGTTCAAGCTCAATAACAAACCAGCCACCAAAACCTACAACTTGTCGGATTGGTTGCATGAGCAAAAGGGCAAGATGGATGCCAAAGTCTCCAAATTGAAGAGTGATATGTATGAGGCCAAGTACCCTACGTGGGACGACCGCATCAATGAGTTTTCAGAAGAACAGCTGGAAGAGCTTGTCAATGTGTTGGATCAAAAGATTGAACATGGGAAGAGAACACTAAATAATGTGAGGGCACCACTGACGTTGCAGCTAGGTGGAAACCATGTTGGTGATGTTACTAGCCAAAAGCCCTCTAACCACATGCACGATTATGCATACTACCTTAGTGAATATGAGGATCACAAGCCTAGCTATGTGGGAATGATGGATATGCAAATGCCCTTCTCAATTGATCAGCCTACTAACTATTCTCAAATATTTCAATATGATTCAGAATTGAATTCGATGATGGCTAATCCGTTGATGGGATATCCAAGAACCTACTATGATCCAAGTGGAGAAAATCAGATGATCCAGTCTCCTGCCGAGAATTTGATGATGTTCAATAGCGTTCCAGGTTCCTCCATGAGCCACTATACACAACTAATACAGAAGCCTATGTCGTACACTCAGTATCCGATGAATATTTCGAGTATTTCATCACAACTGGGAACTCCTCAAGTGAAAGATCGTGAAGATGATGATCTGGTCCATGACAAGATGGTTTGATCACTTAGATGAATTCTATGTTTTTTAATTTGATGAATTCTCGGTTTAGTTTTTGGGTTAGAGTAGTTTAGGCCTATTATGTTTCTCCCTTTGAATATTTTAATTGGTTCCTCAATCTCATGCTCTCTGCCCGCAATTTGTTGGGATGTCTATTGCTCCTTTTTCAAGTTTCAAATAGTATGAAGATTATTATTGCTTCGAACTTCTAACACTCTTACACAGATTGATTCATTGATCACAGAGATTTTTTTTTAATTTTTTATGCAAGCACTAACGTTATTCATTAATCCCCATTAGTGTCGTATATAATTGGAAAAAGAAGAAACCAGAAATAAAGAGAAGATCAAACTCCACAAAATGCCTTGAGGGTACACTCAATTCCTTGAATGTACTCAATTTGACCCAATGGCTTGTATCTCAAGGGTTGTTCATCGTCCACAAGCTCCTCCGGAATGTGTGTGTGATTCCTTGTTTGAGTGAAAAGAGTCCCAACGAGTATCTTACCTCATCCTCTTTTACGTGATTGAGGGTGACTGTGTGTCTACAGGCTCTTATTCTATTGTTGCTCCAAGCCTAAATTAAGCCACAAAGTAATGACTTTTTAAGAGATAGTCTATAAATATGATGTAATATACAACTTATTGCTTACATACGGCCAATTATATATATAGATTCGTGAAAAACATGCATGTGCATGGCAATTCTAAGTTCATAATATCTAGGGTTTTGAATGCATATGCATACCTGAAATACATCACTTGATATAAACAGGAAGGATGATGGCAGTGGATGAGGATCAGGCCTTCCTTGGTGTTCACCTCCAGACCATTGACATTTTGATGAAGTATATATGCTGGTAAAGTTTCTTATCAGTATGACTAATCAGACCCCCATCTGATCGATTCCTCCAGCTTTCTTGGGTTCTAGGCGTACTTGTTAATAAATCGGAAAGAATAACGATTCTATTGAATGTGGCCATCGTGGTACTACAACTCTACACCATATATAGTTTAGTTTTCGAAAACCATTCTGGTCACATCTTGATCTAGTTCTGCCATCAGATCCACTCATCCATTACTGCATAAAGCAGTCATCATCAAAGTACGTATGGGCACTGGCCACAAATCTTATGAACAAAATTTTGTAGTCTATTATTTTATCTTAATTAAGAATTATTAAACTACATGTACAGAATGAATGATCATTCAAGCAATCCAATTCAATCAAGAAACATGTACATGTGTTCGTATTTCTCCAATAATTAGATTTAATATATTAGGCAGAAGGTTCTCGTTATAATTTTATCGATCGCTCTTCCACCTACTTTGATTGCATCTCAAGAAGAACATCCCGGAAATAATGCCCGTCAGCTGTGTTGCAGAGGAATCGGATCTGTATACGTGCAATGATAACACTTGCATCAGCAATAATCTTAATTAAGTCCTGATTCGACTCAGGAATTCCTGAATATATATTTTTTTTTGGCCAACCCTTCGAATCGGATCTGTATACTTTAGAGAAACGTAAAGTCGTTGTTATTGTCTTTATCGGGAAACCGTGAAGTAAATATTAACTATGTTTCAGCTCCAATGTATTATACAATCAAACTCCTATATAAACTTCTAGCTAGCTAGCTATATATGAACAAATCATCATTCAAATTAAGAGCTTTTTCTTTTGTGTATCCAAGATGTGGTCACAAACACCCATCAAAGACCTTCCTCTTTCAGCTCATCTCCTCCTCTTAATCCTTGCGTTTATCTTTTGGAAGAGTTGTTCCAGATATTTAGGCAGAAGCCAAGTCCTCAAGTCACCCCCAGGGCCATGGAAGCTGCCTATTCTAGGAAACTTGCTTCAGTTGGCTGGTCATCCACTGCCACACTATGCATTGAGAGACCTAGCCAAGAAACATGGACCCATTATTCACCTGAAACTAGGTCAGTCGGAGGCTACTATAGTTTCATCCAGCAAAGCAGCCCTAGAGGTGTTGAAGACGCATGAGATCAATTTTTCTCGGAGGCCTCTGTCTTTGTACGCTGAATCCTTAACTTTTGGCGGAGGAAGCATTGCCTTTGCTCCTTATGGAGATTTCTGGAGAGAGGTGCGCAAGATTATTGTTTCCGAATTATTAAGCTCTAAGCATGTGCAGGCATTTCGGTTCATAAGAGAAGAAGAGGTAAACAACTTTGTTGCATCCATTTCCTCCTCATCATCAAAATCATCGTCCATAAATTTCAGCGAGGAGAGCATGCTCTTGACAAACGGCATATTATCGAGGGCAGCATTTGGAAACAAGTGCAGACATCAAAAGGAGTTCATAGCAGTGCTCGATGAAGCAATGAAACTATTTGGAGGGTTTGGCATACCTGATTTGTTTCCTTCACTTCGATTTCTTTGTTTCGTTACTGGAACCATACCGGCCATGAGAAAGGCGCTAGACAAGCTTGGAGTGGTACTTGACAGTATCATCGATGATCATAAGAGGAAAAGATCAATCAAGGATGATGATAAACCAGCAGGAGGAGTTGATCATAACGATGATCATCAAGAAGAAGAAGATCTAGTCGACGTACTTCTAAAACACCACGAGTCAAATACTAAGCTTGATTTCAAATTGACAACTGGTCAGATCAAAGATGTCGCCATGGTATGTTGTTAGCTTTATATACATGCATACATGCATGATGCATGTTACTGCATTACCAATTAACCTAGCTCGCTAAAACGATCCGAATAGTTTTCTGAATTCCTTATAAATACTCGGATATCTATCATGCAGGAAATCTTCACTGCGGGAAGTGACACAACAGCTACAACCCTAACTTGGGCAATGTCAGAGTTGTTGAAAAATCCGAGAGTAATGAAGAAGGCCCAAGCTGAGGTGCGGCAGTCAGCGCTCCTTACTAATGAAGATATCAATGCCCAGCGCAAAATGGATTACTTGAAGTCAACTGTGAAAGAAACTCTACGGTTGCACCCTCCTATCCCCTTGCTCCCAAGAGAATCAAGGGAAAGATGTGAAATCGATGGATATGTACTGCCAGCCAAAACGAAAGCAATCATCAACGTATGGGCTCTGGCTAGAGATCCGGGACAATGGGGTGGTGATGCTGATTCTTTCAAGCCAGAGAGGTTCCTAAATGACTCAATGACTGCCAAAATCGACTTTAGAGGGAGTGACTTTGAGCTCATTCCCTTCGGGTCCGGTCGAAGAAGATGTCCGGGCATGTCATTTGCCAATGAAGTGATTGAGCTAGCTCTTTTCCAGTTGCTCTACCACTTTGATTGGGAACTGGCTAATGGGATCAAACCAGATGATCTGGACATGACTGAGAGATGGGGAGCAGCATGTAAGAAAAGGGATGATTTGTACGTCATTGCCACCCCTCATTTCCTTGATTCAATGACCAAGTCCTAGGATATATAGGAGCCCATATTTCCTTAAAGTTGCATCAGTGTCTCCTTCAATAAACTGGGACAAAAGTAATGTGCTATGAAAACTTTGGAACACACTTAAATATTTCCATTTATATAAAATCTTCATCAGGCAGGCATACCAAGCTTATGGACATACTGCCAAGTTCAGGGTTGTAAATTTACTCTTATGAACCAGAAAATATGGAAAACGAGAAAATTGCCTCATTTTGAGAACACAGTTCTTCTGGACTGAATCAATTTTAAGAATTAAGGTACGCACATACAGGGCCTACAAACTGCCGAAGATATTCCTATATAGAACAAAACTACAAAGTGATCATGAATGAATTACATCTATTTTATCCTTTATCCCTTCCTTTCAATTTCAGTGCAGATAGCAACGACCAAAAGGAATAACATTAAAAGCCCCAACTTAAATCCTGATTTCTTTCAACCTAAACCAGAGCTAGTACCTGGTACAGGCCTCAGCATCGGATGATTTAGTGTCGGACGACCAGTCCCTGAGGAATTAAACATGGCATTTGGAGCTGATGAGGAGGCTTGTATGGATGACAAGGGCATCCTCGGTCCTAACCCTAGCATGGATTGCTGTGGCATGAAAGGCATGTGAGAATGGACTGGTTGGTTGTTGCTGTACCCAGATACGCTTGGCTGGGAAGCTGTTGGTGACATAATTTGTTGCCTATTGTTACCAGTGTTATTATTGGCCATAGAAGGACCTACACCTGGTAAGTTTATAGGTGGAGTGACTCCCGCAGGTCCAAAACGGGTTGATATAAGACGAGTACGTTCAGCAATCATCCTCTGCCTTGTCTTCTCCACTTGTTCACATTCTTTCATTAGGTAAGTCTCCACTTCTGCAAACTGCTTTAACTTCAATTCCAATCTCTTCAACTACAATACAATTTACATGAGTCCAACATTAGAATACTCTTCCAACTAAATATAATTAAAGAGAACAAATACACCCTGAAATACCCTGATTACTATGATATTAGGGGGAAAAAGACAGGGGCGGACTATTCAAATTTCAATATAAGCCAAAAAGTCACAAAAGATCAGAATGGTCCAGAGTGATCCCAAAAATAATAATAATAATAATTGGTCACTTGGTGTTAAAGTTTTTGGCAATCTCATTCCAATTCAATTTTCCCTTCCAATTTCCGTCAAATTCATATGTGACAAAAGAAAACAGAATGCACCCTGATTAGGGGAAAAATAAGTCGTCACTAATCATGGAGTGATTCAAAATGTCACCCATGTGGTAAAACAAAAAAAGTATATAAAAAAACTGTAGAGTTGTTGGTGATCTCAAAAAAAAAAACCAATTATTCCTTCCAATTTCATTTGTAATGTTTTTGTTGCTAGTTGTTCTACTCAAAGTTCACTCTGTGTTTAAAGTTTAAACTCATGGGCCCAATTTGACAGAATCTGGACAATATATATTCAGGCTGAGATTGGCAACTTTTTTCAACCAGTGGTAATTTTGAATTTTTGGTCTCAGGGTAACATTGTGAACCATACCTAACAACGATGACTCGTGACTTTCAAATTAGGTGATTTCTGAGAATTTCCAGTTACCAAGGGGCAAAGGCATATGAGAATGCTAATGAAAATAAAGGCATGTGTGTGTGTGTGAGAGAGAGAGAGATTTAAATCTGTTCGAAAGATTATATTATATACTAAATTTACACTGACAATAACGGACACCTATTTATAACTTGTACTAATCATTTTCCACCAATGCAAGGGACAAACACATAGCTCTAACCCATAAACAGAATACATCTTTTACAATGAAACACATGAACTTAATTTTTTTTTTCCTATAAACTGAAATCAGGTTCTAAAAAGGCATCTAAAGCCTAGTTCAAGCCTTTCTAAGATGTTCAACACCATGTTCAACTATTAAAAACTAACAGATAGAAACCAATAGTAATAAATGAAATAAAACTAACATTACAAGAAAGCATTTAGAAAAGGACTACCTGATGGTTTACAATATTAGCAGATAGCCTCTGAATTTCCCGTTCTTCATGATCAGCAAACAATTTTGCTTTTATTGCAGCAGCAGCAAGGCCAGCTTCTGCAGCAGCTTTAACCTTTTCTGCAGGTACTGGGGTTGCCACTGCCTCATTTGTACCCCAAGAACCTTGTCCTGCTGAGCTCTCTTCTGAAGGTTGATCGAATAAATGGAAGTGCGTAAGGGAAAACAGAGAATAAATATGAAAAGAACATGAAAACTCCAAGGCCTACCCTTTTGCTGAACTGAATTTGCAGTCATTCCATGATTCCCACCTTGACCATGCCTGCTCTCCAAGTTCATCCTACATAGATAGAAAATAAATATTAGTTCTGCAAATTAGACAAAGATTGCAATATCAATGAAGCACGAAGATCAATTTCAATGAATTTGAGTGCATTAATTATAGCAGTAGTACTAGAGAACCCCTCTTTTACCGGTCATATTAGGAATTTAGCACAGGTTCAACAGATTTGGGGAAGTGGGTACTGGGTAACACCATGAAAGTGCAATTTTAAAACTTGGATATCCACAACTCCCCCACTAGGAAATTATTTTGATAAAATGAACATAACGAGGCAAATAATTGAAGATGAGTCCTGCTGCAAAATATTACAACAAAGGAATCACCTATGTCCTCCTGATCCTTCGTGCAAGTTACTTCCAGAAGCAGATAAGCCATTGTCCTCAGACAACACTGCCAAGGCTGCATGGGCACAAGATGCAGCAACTCTTGGCCCAACAGAAGAGGCCAGAAAGGCAACCTACAAAGACTTTTCGAAAGTTAGCTGTTTAAGAACATGAGAGAAGTCTGGGAAAACCTTTATCCCTTTTATTAAACTCTGCAATAATATCTCTAAGTAGAATTCCCTCTCTTTTCCTTTCAGCATATCTGATCATTTAATCAGTTTAAACTATAAGATTATGTTAAGAGAACCTCTAGCCTAGAAATGTATTTACGCATCAATCTCACCTCTCTAATCAGTTTTATCTAGTGTTCTTTTGCTTTTGTTATTTAGGCTTGGAGGCAATAAAATATCCACCCCTCCGAACCACTATCTCCAGCATGTAAGGTAATTATTCTCAAAACTTCATAACTTTAGTATGTAACATATGGTCTTAGTCCTTGTCCACCTTGTTTTGTGGAGTTCTTGTATTTCAGTACCAATAATTTTGCATGTGCAGATGCTTCCCAGAAAAATATTTGTAAATAAAGGACCTGGTAAATAGTCACCTACCAGGGACATGACTGGATTCCCAGAATTTGCAAAGGGGAACCTGCTTTCAGAACTACCATCTAGTAGGCAGGACCCTACAAAGAAGTTTTTAGAAAGAGAAGGCATAGAATGTCAGAAATAGATCACGATTACTTGAAGGATGTGAACCATAAGTCTGTAAGATCACCTGCTGAATTCCCATTTGAAGTGGAATGAAATCCGCCCTGATCTCTATTTGACGAGTTGGATGAAAGAGATATCCCTGGAACTTCAATATTTTCCAGCAAGCCATCCACCACAGGCAGACGTAGAAAATGAAGGATACATTGCGCTTTGGACTTTGTACCAACATGCTCTGAAATTTCATTCCAGTTCTCACTATAGATTTCCATTGCCTCAAGCAGCAGTAGGGTTTCTTGATCAGTCCAATTTTCTCCATCTAGATCAGCATAATCTTTTGTCGAATCCACTCGTATGAAATCTACGCTTGAATGACCCACAACATATCTTCCCTCATGGAAGCAATTACAGCAGAGGTATACATCAACCTGCAGCACAGGATACCAATTAGTTATATTGATCAACTCCACCAGTTGGGTTCAGCTCCAAGAATCATTATCCGTAAACAAACTCATATAATGTCACCTATTATGTTTTGAACATATATACACACGCACACGCACACAACTCTCATCCAATACAACCATGGCTTTCAAAAGGGAATTCCTGGCATGCCACAAACAAACCCGGGGTTGGGGTATTAAGTACTCACTGTCAAAATTTAAAGAGTTCTCTTGTTTGGCATACGTCCATCAGGCATCAGGAAAGACTAATCAAATTCAAATCCTTGAGTATTAGCCAAAACAGCTATATTTTATTAAGGAAACAATTAGACCACTTCTTATACTGTGGTACTTTTGATAATACTAATGAAAAATTTTGTTTTTATGTTTTTGAACAATCCTATACTATCTAAACTTAAGTTTTGACTAGAGATACATCCAGATTGAAGTTACAGCATGAGCCATCCCCCTGCCTCTAGGGTATAAATATCCAGTATATGGTTATACACCTATGTCCAAACTTGAACAACTTGAACTAGCATAGCATAAGTTGCACTGGGATATATTTAAGTGTGAAACACATTACAAGTCAAAGATATGGAGATGTTTATGTGAAAAATCATTACACCGCAGTATAATGTTCAATACCAAATAATTAAAGCTAACTCGTAATAAATTGCACTTTTAGACAGCATTGAATGGACATCGCAACTACACCTTGCATGCAGAAAACCCACCAGGTTTTGCAAGACAGATTCAAACAGAGGTCACTAATGGAAAGCAATCTGATTCACCATGAATCATATTACAAGAGTAGGCATATTATACTAGAAACACAATTCAAGTACAATTTTTAGCTACTTCACTCGTACCAACACAAATTGACTCAACTATTATAAAACTGACATTTATTAGGCACCATAGATGTGCCCTCCAACAGCATTTTCAGACAAAAGTTTCAATCATGTCTGGTACAGGCACATAAATTTACAATGTGAAGCTAAAGTCTTCTTGTCCTAGGATAGGTGTCACATCAAGATGAAAGTAACAAGCCAAAGAATATTGTAGATCAAAGGAGCTGTCTAGACCACTCTTGTGCCAATAAAAACAGAAACTTTTAGCTTCTCTAGTATATTGGGATGTTAACTGCCTGCAGTTTTGTCACCTTTCAACTCTAATAGCAAAAAAAAACTACCCCATTGATAAAAGAAAGGACTAAGAGAAGTAATATAACATGAAGAGCAATTAGAGATGTACCTCCTTCTGTGACTGATAGCATACACCGGGAAGAGAGCAACAACAATAATTACAATGATTTTCACATAGACGTTTTCGAATTCTATTGTCCAAATCAGAGGCGTCATCATCGTTGTCATGACAGGACAATGGCTTATAAACATCAGCTGCCTTAAGCCTACATCTGGGCTTGTCAAACTTGATTAAACTATCAATCGACTTCAACGCAGCTGACGGAACATGAATCTCACCATTTTGCTCCTCCCTTAAGTAGGAATTACCATTCCAAGGCTCAGGACTTGGTTCGGCGGCAGAGTAATTGATAATTCCCCAGTGATCAAGAAACCGAACAATTCGGGTCAAATCTTCAGTATTTAGATGGCTTGTTAATTTTGTGCAATCTGAAACTGTAAGCCTCTTCTCTGGGTTCTCCATGTACTTGGCAACAATTTCATTCCTAATTTGCATGTACATCTCAGGAGTAAACTCTGGTGATTTCCCTGAGAAAAAATGTGGCACCACCTGTCTCTCCAGTCGATGCACTGTAACAGGTGAAAACCAATCTGCCAACAGGAGAATCCCGAAAACAAAAATCCATACATCAATATACACCATCATAAAACCACATAAAAGCATGCAAAGAAGTTTGCAACAAGATAAATCACAAAGCCTTGTCACAGTCCACCACCAATAAAAAGAGAACAAAAGTCAGAATATCTTCTTATCCCCTACAGCTGATGGAAAATACAGACTTGACAAGATACACTACATATAATGCAATTCTGCAATTATCCATAGTAAGTTGCAATTTTTTTTTCACACACTGTTCCTATAAACCAAAACTGAATCTTTTGTTTGGAAGAAGGATCTCAATATGTCTTTTTATAATCATTCAACTACTGAAATGTCATTCTATCATCCCCACAAACAAATGACATGTGTTGACTCGGATCAGATCAGTTATAGCCACCATGACAGTTCCACATAAGCGGGTTGTATAGAAGTACAGCGAATCTTTTTCAGATAAAGCAATCTTGTTAAGAGTTATTAACTATGAGATGACAGAAAACTTTCCGCTCTTTGATTCCACAAGAGACGAAAATACAAAAATTTGCACTACAAGAAATGTTGATGGCATTTGAACTTTTTTTGCACTAAATTTATCTCACTAAGCCAACAGCAGTAGCTTCTTAGTCAAACGAGGAGACAATTAATGCACCAATCTCAATCCAAACAAGCAGAGCTCAAAACCAAGCTGCCACTACAAAGTAACAGCAACAGAATTGCGAAACCAAACCCAAATTCAACAGCTAGACACCGAAAACCCCCGCAAATTCTACTACTTTATCAAGCAATTTTGTCACTTTCTAGCTCAGAGATATTCATAGACACATCAAATGTGAGATATAGAGACAAAAGAGAAGAGTGAGAAGTCTATACCTGCGTGCATTGGAACCACAAGAACTCTACTCCCATACCGCTTCACAACGCCACGGCCTTCCATAATCGCCGGCGGCGTAATGACATAAGACGAGCTGGCGCCATCTGGACGGTCCTGATCCAACGACGCACTATCGGCCGGCACGGCGGACAAGGCCTGAAGCTGGCCGTGCGACACATTCTCCAACACCAGAGGGCTCACCGGTCCCTTGCCGTCGCCGGCGGAGTTAATGTGGTTGGCCCGCTCGACCGCCGCAACCGCGAGAACAGAGGAGTGGGGCCTATTCACGGCGCGCAGAACGACGGGGGGGAAATCGTTGTGGCGGACCCCGCCGTCGAGGACTTCGGTCTCATGCGGGGCGGGATCGGGTGCGGTAGGGTCGGAGTCGTCGTGGTCGAGGTCGTTGTTGTCATCGGCGGCGGCATCGTCGTCGTCTTCTTCGTCGTCGTCGCGAGGCCGGCGGGGGATTTGGGGGTCCAGCTTGCGCTTCCTCCATTTGCCGCGGCCGTCTGCGAAAATTGAAACAAGATTTATTTATGGGGTCAAAATTGAAAAATTGTAGAGAGGGGTTTTAGGTTTTGAGAGTTTTACCTGCGGATGGGAAGGAAGGGGAAGCTGGCATTTTTAGGAGGGAGAGAGAAGATTGATTTGCGAGAGAGAGAGTAGGGCTCTCTGCCTGCTCTGTCTTTCAGCTCGGTGTGTGAGCAAATTTCTTTTTCTTTTTTTCTCTTATTCCTTCTGTTTGATATTTTGATGTGCTTGTGTCTATGTTATGCATCATGCATGTATGTATGCACCATGGTCCATGGGTGTATATCGTATTTTTTACGGTATATTGTATACGTATAGGTACGTTGTTTTGATAATGTGTTCGGATGAAAGAAGGAAATAAGGTGAAAGATCACAGATGAATTCTTAACATGACAACCTCTTTTCAGGTTCTAAACTTGAATATTATGAATTTTTATTTAGCAAAATCGAAAGAATTCATTGTATGAAGTTATTTCGATATATCTTTTTTAAAGCATATTTATATAATAGTATGTATGTATATCTATGATGCGCGACATGCCGTATATTTGACAAAGACTTGTAAGTCGTGACACCACCGTAGATTGGTCGTAACATTTTATCATGAAATATAATGGAAATTCTTATATGCACGACGTGTATTTACACGACACAATCTTAATCGTTCATAATAATTCATATATTTGACCACCATGTTTCTACATTATTTTATTTAATCCTGATCATTATGTATGTGAAAATACACGTCGTGTACTGAAGATACTCTCTGAAATATAAATAAAAAATAAAAAAATAGACGTTTGACCTTATTATCGACGAAGCCCATACCTCACTGTGTCTTCAACTCCTCCTCCTCCTCCGCTTTTCCCTCTTTCTGGAATTTGAGGGACCTGAAATTCGAAAATCCAATTTCTCATGCTCTCACTCAAACTGAGGCCTCTCTCAATCATGAAAAGACAAGTCCCGATCCAATCTCCCCCACCAACCCTAACCTCCAAAAGAACCAAAACCCTCCTCAAATCCCCCAAATGGGTCCCACTCAACCTCGCCCAGTCCGAGCTCTCCCTCCCCCTCACCTTCCCCACCGGCCAAACCTTCCGGTGGCGACAAACCGGCCCTCTTCAGTACACCGGCGTCGTCGGGTCCCACCTCGTCTCCCTCCAGCACCTCCAAAACGGCGACGTTTCCTACTGCCTTCACCACTCCTCATCTCCCCAATCCAATGCCGAGCCCGCTCTGCTCGATTTTCTCAACATGGGTATCTCCCTCGCCGGAATTTGGGAGGTTTTCTCGGCTTCGGATTCGAGGTTTGCCGAGCTAGCTACACATATGGCCGGGGCTAGAGTTCTCCGGCAAGACCCGCTAGAGTGTTTGATTCAGTTTCTGTGCTCTTCGAATAACAACATTGGGAGGATTACCAAAATGGTGGACTTTGTGTCTTCGTTGGGGACCCATTTGGGTTCTGTTGCAGGTTTTGAGTTTCATGAGTTTCCATCTCTGGATCGCTTGGCAATGGTGTCGGAACAAGAGCTCCGGGAAGCCGGTTTCGGTTACAGGTCTGTTACTTTTTTACTCTGTGTAACTGCATTGTGTCAGAAAAGTTTGTATCTTTGATTGTAAAGATTGAGAGTTGGATTTGTTGGATGAGCAGGGCTAAGTACTTGACTGGTACTGTGAAGGCGTTGCAGTCGAAACCTGGGGGAGGTGAAGAGTGGCTTTTGAGTCTTCGGAAACTTGAACTGGAGGAGGTGATTGATGCGCTTACGACATTGCCTGGAGTTGGTCCGAAGGTGGCAGCTTGTATAGCTCTTTTTTCGCTTGATCAACATGATGCCATTCCTGTTGATACCCATGTGTGGAAGGTAATGCTTTTAAAGATTGAACTTGTAACGCTATTATGATGTGCTGCTCTCGGATTTTCTTACTATGAGGATGATGTATGATGATATCTAATAGGAAGTAGGCCATATAGATTTTAGCAATCTGTTTTTGTTTTGGGGTGTTTTTGCTGATGTTTGTGTTTGAATATTATGTGCTGATGTGTGAATGATTTTTTCTTGTTGTGGACTGGGTCAGATTGCTACAAGATACCTCATACCTGAGCTAGCAGGAGCTCGTCTGACACCGAAGCTCTGCAGCCATGTGGCAGAGGCATTTGTGAGTAAATATGGGAAATATGCTGGATGGGCTCAAACTCTGCTGTTTGTTGCTGAATTGCCTTCACAAAAAGCTCTTCTGCCACCACATGTTTCAGATGCCAAGGAGAGTAAATCGACCAAGGGAAAGGGCCGTGGAAGGAAGATTGTGGCGGATGCCTCAAACAGTGAATAACAGACTTGATATCATACACGTGATAATGTAACCTGGAGCAAGGGCTGGCTGAGTACAAATTCTTGTTTGGAAATGGCCTCGCACCGGCAAGGCCTATGCTTTTTAAGTTGTTGGGGGGGGGGGGGGGGGGGGGGGTGTGGCACTTTCTCAAGAATTGTGAGCTCCTTGCAATTCAGGATTGTGAAAGGTGATTGATGATGGTATTTAGAGTGCTGGTTGGAAATAAGTCGCAAATCGCCGCTCTTCAGGCCTTTTCTCTTTCCCTTGGAAATGGTGCTAGCTATTCTTCCTTCTGACCACTGAACCAATATGTCCATTGAAGTAGTCATATTCTTGTGGGTATTGCTCAAGTACTGATGCTTGTTGAAAACATTAGTGTACCTCACTCAAGATTATTTGTATTCATAAGCTATTGAAGCTAGGTACGTTTATGTTTCCGCAGCCTTGCTCTTTAGTTATTTTTTCCCAAAACAATACTTCAACTCCTTTAACCATCCAAAATTCATTGTAATTTAACGACATCTCCAAGTTTATTTTATACCTTGTATCATTGTTCATCATCTCCAGCTCGCTTAGTTTACTGACTCTTCTCAAAGTTGACAGTGATTCGACATTTGGATTGGCTCGGGTAACAGGATGTATGTAACCATCCCCATGTTTGATCCCATGGGATTCATAGTTATCATTGCTCGCTAAAATAGGGAAATGTACAGGTGCAAATCCATTGATGCAACACTTTCTTTTCTCTGAAGTATAATTACGATAGCGTCGATGCAAAATTATTGTTTTATTATTTATTGAAGTAATCAAAAGGAGATGGAACTGTATCAAGTTTCCGTGAAACAATACAAGCTCTTAAATCTTTAGAACATGGAGCTCTAGCTTGCACAACTACTTCTAAGAACAAGCAACTTGAGAGGAGAGTAGTTTGAAAGGAAACGAAGTGGCCGATGCATAGGTAAAACTGAGCTTGCTATTCCCATAGATAGGTTGGCCACCCTTGACGAGACACACGCTACCAGATTTGCTCAAGACTGAAGAATCAATATTTTCGACAGATTGAAAGCCATCGCAGCTTAGTTTAACATTCAGTTGAATACATATGCAGTTGTTGGTGATCGTTAGGCTCCATTCGGGCTTATTTTGAACCAACTTTCCTGTTGGTGACTGTGAAATAACCAGATTCTTCTCAGTGCAAGGCTGACAATCACCTGCATAACAAAAAGTATAAGCACAAGACTAAGAACCAAATGCAAAATATATAAGAACTCTACTAGAAAGTAAGAATGGGGCAAACTACGTATAAGTAAAAGATTACCTCCCACAATGAGACCACAAAGGATGGTGATACAGATTAACTTCATTAAAGCTGCCATTAGAAATGACATAGAAACCAGATAGTGTGCTTTTCTTGGTGTTTGATGCAATAGAGGGATCAACCGAACACAAATTTATAGGGAGTGTAGAATCACAATAAGAAAATGCGTAGTTAATGAACAAATTAAAAACGAATATGCATCTCCATATTTAAGAAAAATATTTAAAATGATACATTCCCCTTTTTCTTTCAAAACATTCCTTCCATATGTAAAACTTAATATCTTTTGAGAATAGAAGAAAATTGAATGAATAGAAACAGTCTTTAAAAACTAGATACGTCGTTTTGAGTCTGCATCCGGATCGGTACTATCGGATACGCCTGAATTCGCATTGAAGAAAGAGAGAGGGACATGTTGAAGAATGATGATATGAAACAGAACCACTGTTGTCAGCATTCAGAGATATAAGAAGCTACATCAAGCATAAAGGGTTCCAAACCAGAGCTTACTTGCAATGTAGGATACATAAAGCTTTCAAAATGCACAATTAACTTGGCAGTTGGAAGTAGGAACACCTTATAATCTTCACAGTAGTATCTAAAATGAACCAAAACCCCCACGACTGTGATGATCGAGCTTTATGTGAAATTGTATGCATGTGTCTATTTTCCTATGTTGATGTGGGCTAGATTGCTGTTGAGGCTTGTTGTTGTATCTCATTGATTTAAGAGTTTCCACTTGAATCAAACTGTATGTTTGCGCAGATTTGATGTATGGCATAGCGCTTAAATAGTTCGTTCACTTTTAAAGTTTAAAATGTTTAATCACAAGCTTATGAACCATCAAAAGTTTATTGTAAACTATGATTTGAAGATTGATGATAGCTCAAAGCTAGTCTATACTTAATACACTATATCACTGAACTATGTAATCGCTTCTTCTGTTCCTCTAGGACATAGGTGATCCAAAACTACTCCACTAGTATCTCCATGCACATTGAGCATCAACCAACAGCGTTTTGCTGATTCTTGGGCATGGATCACCAAACTTCTCATTTGATACTGAGACCGAGCATCTCCTCTTGCCCAGGCAAGCCTGAAAATATTACAACATTATCAGACGTTCACAACACATAATTTCAATATCACTATGGTAAATGCACAACTGCTCACCTTCTGTACAACTGCTGTAGAGTCCTCTGAATGGCAGCTTCCGGCGGCATAAGTTTTACAATCACCGGAAGGATTGCCATAGCTTGCATATAAGATTTTGGAAATGTAGCTGTTTGGAGGACAACTGAGTTTCGCTGTTGGCTTTCTGCCGGGGTTCTGTCTTGTGTTGTTCAGGTTCCCACTAGTCCTCTGATGCATCCATGTGCTCACTGGGTGTAAATGTGTTTCAGACACAAGCGCACACACTTTTGCTACTGAAATTCTGTCCAGAGATATCTTAATCGGGTCGACGCCAGTTTCTTCTTCAGTGAGAACTAACAAATTGCCAGTAGGCTTCAGAAAAGATCGAGGAACATGATACCTAAAATACAAAGGGTATAGGTAACCGGTTAACAGTCTAATTAGCAACATGACATACCAAACTGTCACACAAAAGATCAAGATTCATGATGAACTACATAGTAGATACCATATCTGTGAAGGAGTCCCTTTCGGGGTGTGGAAGGAGACCCGGTATCGACCAATGCTTTGACCATTGATCCAAACTTCACCTTTTCCCATGGAACCAAGATTTAATGCAACAGGGTCATTTCCTGCTGGTGCATCAGATAAAGTCTGCCAATTGACCATAAATTTAAGAGGTTATATGTGGTGGAAGCCAGACAATGGAGAAGAGCTATACATAGATTTTGATTAGCTAGTTACAAATTAAAGGGAAACATAGCATTTCCATGGACATTCCTCCTTACCTTATACCATGTCATGGGATGTTTTGTAGAGCTTAACCTATTCCACTGAACTTTACTTGTGTCTGAATAGATTTGTAAGTTCTCGCCAGACAACCCAACCTTCATAAAATATGAAGTAAATTTAAGAAGAGAATTTTGAAGGGTAAGCAGTATACAGTTGAACTTTACATATGAAAGAAACATGCACCAAATCTTTAAAATCACCTGATATCCCCATGCATATGTGCTGAAATCTTTACCGTCAATCTTCACACTATGTAATCCATAATCTCTACGCTCTAGATATGCTCCATTGTCCTTCACATAAAATTTCAATTCGACTTCAATTTGCATGCAGACAATGATCACAAACAAGAAAATATAACTGACTTTCAAATATGTGTGGTTTTATTTTTGCTATGATTGCATCTGAAGAGATAAAAAAAGGAGGGAAACAAGGATTAGGATAGAAAAATACCGGCAGTCCAACCGTTGCACTTAGTAGGGAGACATGGTTTATCCCCTTATTCAGAGTAACCTTACTGTCCAAGGCAAAACCTGCATTCCTGTGCGCTCCATGTTCAGATCCTAAACGATATAGCAAAGCATTCCATATAAGAAAGTGAAGGTTTGATGGTATAAGAATCGTTCAGATACTGAAACGCAAACTTTACCTACAAGTACTCCATTTACGAATGAATGCAAGACATGTCCGCGTGTTTGCACGTTTAATGTGGATTTTGGATCAGGGGAGTCATGCTGAAAGCTGCATTTACAAAACAGTTGTAAGGGTATTAGTAAATGACATGGTTATCAGTTTTCAGCCTACTTGACCCTCATTCTAGTTTGAAATTTACCTGAAAGTGTACCACAGATAATCAGAAAGATCATTTGTAGTTCTCATTTGGTCTACTATTATGTTTTGTCGTAGAGAGGTGTTGTCATAAGTGGGAATGGCTTCATTGTACTCTTGCCAATTTTGAGGTGAATCAAACTTTTGAGTTAGTGTCCATGATCTTGTAGCATGTTGTGCGCTTACCTGTTGCACAAGCCATTTGAATAACCTATAGTTAAGTATTTGATTGCAAATGAAATGGCATGATAATGGTGAGGACTAATTTACCTTTCCAGTGTTAAAAGCTTCACTTTTACAGTCTGGTAAGATACTAATTGACTTTGGGTACAATTGATAAGGAGAGTTCTGAAATTGGACAGTAGCATCTTTAGAGCCATTGTTCACCAGGAAAGCAGCACACTCTCCAGATTTAGCTTTGTAAACATAGGCCTAGTTAAAAACAAAAAAACGAGATTGGTCATTAGCTTCAAGAAACTAATCAATGGCAAAGAATATGCTTAAAAATTCTCATCGTTGCTCTTACAGTTTGAAATTGACCCAAATTGACAACGGTTTGCTCTCCAGCAAGTAGAGGACTGATGGACAACTTCACTGCAGCATGCAATTCCTTGAGATGACTATATTTTGGTTCATTTGGCATACCTGCAGAACTCATCATCAGGTAGACAGTTCAAAAATCTATACGAAAATTAATGTCATTATGTGCCAACTGCCAAGGAAAAAGAAGTGAAGAAAAATCTTACCATACTCATCAAGAGGAGCTTCATTCATTTAGGATTAACCATCTCCAATGAAAGAGGGTTGAAAACTTGAAACCTTTGCCAACAAAAAATCATAGGTTAAGCTAAGGAACCACATATACTGCAACAACATCTGGTTTAATGGACCTGGCTCAATCCCTAGAGCAGCCCAAAACATATGGCCCAATCTGTTTGTTTTTTTTTTTTTTGAATAAATATTGGAATTTGAGCTGGAGTAACGAAGAAGAAATAAAAATACTTATTAGTTTTCTTCTTCTGCAAAAACCATTCGCAATTTCTCACAAAACCCTCCTTCTCCAGTCTCACTGAAACCAAATTTTCCAGCTCTCTAATCTCCGATGTCGGTAAGTACGCGCTTGTATTACACTCTCCGACGCCTAGGGTTCCCCAAAATCGCAGCAAGATTTGATTTTTAATTCCAATTTTGATTTTGCTCACAGATCTTCGAGTATAATGGAGGCGCTATAATCGCAATGGTCGGGAAGAACTGCTTCGCCATCGCCTCCGATCGCCGCCTCGGAGTTCAGCTCCAGACAATCGCCACCGACTTCAAGAAGATTTACAGAGTCAGCGACCGGCTGTTTCTCGGCCTCTCCGGCCTCGCCACCGATGCTCAGACGCTGTAAGTGTTCGGCTCCTACGGTTAGGGTTATTGAGAGTGTTTGATTTGGATTTAGTGTAATTTTTTTTGGTTGGGTGATTTTGGTGAAGGTTTCAGAGGCTTATGTTTAAGCACAAGCTGTACCAGCTGAGGGAAGAGAGGGATATGAAGCCTGAGACTTTCGCTAGCCTCGTCTCCGCTATTTTGTACGAGAAAAGGTGTGTAATTTGGTTCAATTCGATTGGGTGTTATGTGTATGCGTGAGCAATTTGATTGGCATTGTGTGTTTCAGCTTAGTGAGGAAAACTAGGGTTTCTAATGTAAAGACATGAATTCTAATTGTGTTTTCGTTTTTGTGGTTTAGGTTTGGACCATACTTCATTCAGCCTGTGATTGCTGGATTAGGAGATGGAGACAAGCCATTCATATGTACTATGGATTCAATTGGAGCCAAGTAAGTTGGTTTTCGGGTTTGATTTTCTGAATTTCTCATAATGTTGGAATATCCTAAAAGCTAGGACTTCAAAATAGTGTATATGCTTACATGTGTTAAGTTGCTTCCTATAGTGATGCCATTTGTGCTATGTGTATTCAGGGAACTGGCAAAGGATTTCGTTGTTGCCGGCACTGCATCAGAGTCCCTATATGGTGCTTGTGAGGCGATGTTCAAGCCTGACATGGTTTGTTTCTGTTCTCAACCAATCAAGATTTGTTATTTGAACTGCTTGTGTTTTTCTATTTAATCAGAGGTTTTTGGTTTTAGATACTATAGACCATCATTTATGTTCAATACAAGTAACTGTCAAGAAGTTGGCTACTCTGAAATGTCTCGATGCCAATATTAAGTTATGGTTAACATGAATGGGAATTCCAGGAGTGGGTACAGATTGGGGATATACAAATGACTGAGAAAACAAGCTAGAGGATATGTACCTTTATGTACCTTTTCTTTCTATCTTGTGAAGGCACTATTGTGCTAGATATTGTGCTAGATAATAGAAAAAAGCTTTTGGAGAGAAACAGTAATAAAGGTTCTGAGGATTTGATAGGGCTTTACTTTGTGAGAGCTGCTCTAATTGGCAGGAAATCATATAGTGAACCACAATTGAGCAGTGGTAACCAACAGCAGAATGATTTATAATGCTTTGTATTTTGTAAATTGTCATTCAGGAACCAGAGGAATTATTTGAGACTGTTTCTCAAGCACTTCTATCATCAGTGGATCGAGACTGTTTGAGTGGATGGGGTGGCCATATCTATGTTGTGTAAGCTTCTTCATAATCCTTACTTTTCCTCGCTAATAATTGCTATACAAGGTGATGAAATTGAAACTCTTTCCATCATAATAACTGCTAAAGAAAGCAAGTAAGATATGCTTGTTTCAGTCGAATACAATATTAGCGAATCAAATTGCCAAAGCCATAACTTTGGTGCTATGTAAGAAGCGGTATGGGTTTTGTATCCTTAGGCCATACTGTTGCTATGCCTGTTATGACATGGTTGTAAATCTGCCTAGAAAAGGGAAGGGACTAAAATTTAACAACTGCTGCTCTTACCATTTATTGGGGATGAAATTGAGCATTAAATCAAGCGTCTTGTTCCTTTTTGTGCTAGGAATCAATTTCTAGGAAAGACCGACTTTTTAATCCATTCTAAATGATTTCTTCTTCACCTTCCTAGACTTCTAGAGGATTTCATCTCCTCTGTTCGGTCTCATTCTGTGTGAGAGGTTTTGCTTCTGGCTAATATGTATATTCACTCTTGCAGGACACCAACCGAGGTGAAGGAGAGGATCTTGAAGGGACGAATGGATTGATGCTGCATGGATGTATTGAATCCTTGTCTTCTCATGTTTATGTCTTTGACTTCAATGAGTAGCTATAAGCTCTTGTGGTGATTCAAAGCTCTATGTTCTATGTAATTTGATCTTATTAGATTTTCACTGGAGGAATTGTTGGGAAGTAATTCAGATGTGCTTTCAAAGTTAAACAATCAGTATGGTCTTAAATGCTTCTTAATGAGAATGCACATTTATCCAGATATACTTGCTTCTCTGATACATTTTGTGTCACCTGGTCCTTATTCTTGACCACTGGAATCTACCGTCATTGTTCCTCAGTTCTACTGCTCAGTTTCTGGTTCTAATTTCTGTCCAAGGAGTATATAATCCTTTCCATTCAGGAAGAACTTGGATATGAATCTATATGGTTAATCGCCATAGGTCATTGTTGTGCTCATTTTAGTTGTTTGCAGGTCTATGTTTTACTAGCATAGACTCCCCAATAAAGAAGCCAGGCCTTTCTTTTGGATCAAGCCTGCTTTTTATGTAGATGATATCAAAGAGTTCCATGAGTACAATTTCACAAAAAACCATTTTACTCATTCTAGGTTTCTAACAGCTGACAGTTCGATAAGGTTATAGCAGTAGAATAATTGTGACGACCTGCTTTATGTGTTAATCTCATAGTGAATCATATGAACAAACTTTGGATATGTTCGTGGATGAATTGACATGCATGGGTTGCCTTCGCCTAGAGGATAGGCAATTGTGTAGGGCACAAGTCTTAATCTAGGACATCTTGGAATAAGAATTCAGAGGTGATAACTTATGGGAGATTATTTTCATTTGAACAAGACTGAGAACTAAGAATCTTGGAATACTGAAATCCAGGATAAATGGTTTCCCATTGCTTGCCATGTAAGTTTACCTCTTCTCTAAGAAACCTGATAAAATAATACCTCCATATTTCCCTCATATACCTGAAACGAATTATGTTATAGGCACTATGCTGCTGCCGTAACTGATTGATCATCATAGTTTTCGATGGAGGGAGAAGAAGAGACCAAGCAATCAGATCCCCGGAGCTTAATCCCTATCTCCGAGCTCAACCAAGTCAGCTCGGATTTCATTCTAGCCATGACTGTGCACGAACAAGAGCAGGCATACAGGATGCTTGAAACGATTGAAAGTGAAAGCGAAGAAGAAGAAGAAGAAGATGATGATGATGATGATCAAATTCAGGATGTCGATGATGATACTTCTTCCGCTGATGAATTCTATCAACAAGATGATGCTGATTTCTTTGAGCTTCTCGAGGACGAAAATGGAAGCGGCAGTGACCAAGAAATGGAGGAAGATGATTTTGGTGATCTAGATGTGGATGAACTGACTTACGAGGAATTGTTAGCACTTGGAGAGTTCATAGGGGAAGAGAAAAGAGGTCTGCCCAGCAATGCAATTTCTACATGTTTGCATCCCCATACATACAGACCATCTCCAATTCATCAGAGCAAGAATAGCATTATTGATAAGTGTGTAGTGTGTCAATACGAGTATGAAGATGGGGAAGCTTTGGCTGCATTGCCTTGTGAACACCCTTATCATTTGGAGTGTATCAGCAACTGGCTTCAGATCAAAAAATGTTGCCCGATTTGCAGCACAGAAGTTTCATCGTCGTCGTTGTCATCCAAAACCAAAATTGTATAGCTGTCTGTTAGGATTACAAATTTCATTATTAATTGCCTCTGATTGTAAACTTGTAAATGCATATGTACAAGATGTCTGTTCTTAACCCTGTGCAAGAAATAAAATGTAAAAAAATTGATAGCTTATACTTTTACCTACAATCCAAGCATAATCTAATCTGACATTGTTGTTCTATAATTCTACTTGTACAGACCACAGCAAATAGTACTTTCTAGGCTAATGAGGAAAGCTTCTACAATCTATTCTCTCATGAGCTATGGATTTTAAGATTAAACACTAAACACATGTAATCACTCGCAACAATGACGGTTCATTAAAAGACGAATACAATCAATCGACTCGTCATACTCGATCGAGTTTCTTCCCTTGATTTTCAAGCGTTTTTGTTTTCTGTTTTGAATTGATTACAGCAAAGTGTGTGATAAAATATTTCAGAGGGAAACGAATTTCCAAAAGAGCAAGCACAATGCAACATAGACGAGGAGCCAAATCCCCAGAAACCACCGAATTTTACAGCCTGCAAGTTTTTGCTTTAAGAATAAGTTAAAGAAGAAGAGACATCAAATCTTGAAGAGCAAGGAAAGTTGGATGTCAAATTGTCAAAGCAGCCTTCTTATCTTGTCCACGAAGAACATAAACAAATTTCGAAAATCAAATCATCATAATAACCACACGATGGCACAAATAAAAGTCTTGATAATATCAAACTTTTCATTTTTTGAAAATTCTAAAGCGCCGCCTTAAGCACAATGCAGCTGCATGCCATTGGTGGTCTCAATTTCCTAGTCTCGAAGTCGCAGTGGTAGTCTCTGGACAGGTCTTATCTTGTCCCCAGGCAACATGCCAAAACAGATCCAAAAAAACCTTAACTTGATCGTGGACTAATTTGACAACCCAAATTAGTTTAATGTATCTGAATTGAAAATTGGAAATACAAAATGAATATTCACTAAATTTAACAACATAGAGCAAAAGCCACACAAGATCTTTCAAGGGTGCTGCACTTCAAACATATGTGGCAATTTTTCCTTCATACTCCGTTAATACTCTAACTTAATTACCACATTTATGGAAGAATACAACACCTCTAAATATGACAGAAAGTGTGTGATCTTTGCTCCATATTGTTGTAGTGATTGTATAACTTTGAGCGTGAAGCATGGAACTGATGAGAAGTTCTTCTCTTCTTGTGGTGCATGCTTAGGCTTAAATCACTACAAGAAATCGTTTCTTACATCAACGATTAACAATCAATCATTCACATGGATTCCACTAGTTACTTAAAAGTTCACAAACGACCCTTAATGCCATGTAAACATAATCAAGTCATCCAAGCCTTGAACGAGTTTAACTATGGAGGCCTCAAGGTATCTAATTAATACACCAGGAGAAAAAGTTAGTGCATGCATTGACGTATTATTTCATACAAGTATAGATTAGTTCTACGAAAATTGTGGCCAAGTGAGACAAGAATTAGTGTTAAAACATTTACAACTAATAAGATCTAAGATTGAATTCTAGCTAGGTACGTGAAAACATAACAAATATCAGACATTGAGATGGGAACATCTTGAAAGCCAAATTAAGTTATGCCTACCCCAGAAGTGTTCTTTCTACAAGTTCTCAATTCAAGTTGCGAAAACAAGATGAGCTAGTTGTCAATTTCCGGCGGCCACGAATAACAAAAAAATATTGAATTCTAATCTAGCTAAAGATACTAACCCCTGCACAAAATTTGTGACTATATCTTTGGAAGTGTGGAAGAGTATGAAGGATGGGGACAAATCGGCGGCAGACTTTCGAGTGCGGCTCCTTGGTCATTTGGGGTAGCTCTAGTCAAGATTTTGAAAAGAAAACAAAAATTGATCGATTAAAAACGTGTTCATTTCATTTGGTCACTCTGCCCAGATTTCTCAATCCACATGAATTTAGTAACAAAAGGACCAAAGTTTCTTTGTTATATTAATGTTAGGATCGTGATGGGATATATATATATATATATATATATATATATATATATATATATATAAGCCACATTCTTCCTCTGGTTTCACACCCAATACATAAATGTGCTTCGATTCTCTTAGGTTAGTGTGGAAACTTTTTACTAAGCATTAGATCATTTGGAGATTGATTGGAGATCACACCACTAACATAATTTAGGTTGAAAAGCACCATGTTTCTCCTTTGGACAAAGCAACCTTAATGTCTTGGTTTAGTGGACTTAATCTTGATGCCTTGTTCTTTTTATATTTGCTCCTGCAAATTAGAGAAATGAGTGCGGTAAAGAGAAACATTGATGGACATGTTTACTAGCTCATGCTAAAATCACTTTATACTTTTATTTATATATATATATATATCAAACATATATATATATATATATATATATATATATATATATATATATGCTTTTATGTCGATCGCGTTTAGCAACTACTAACAAAAACCAATACAAGAAACATCGAAACAGTGGCATACACCGTATGTAATTAGAAACCCACGTAAATATAGTAAGCAACTCAATCCTAAAGCATTAACACCCAAAACAAGAATACCCTAATCGGGAAACAGAGATAAAGCGACCGGAGTTAGACCAACCACCACTCAAACCCGTCTTGATCATCAATCTCCGTCTTCTCCCAACCACAAGAAAACCATGGATTATACAGAAGCATCATACTTTAACTAAGGAGATATTAAACTATAACAAAACTACAAAAACCCAGAAACGCATGGTGTGTGGCAGCAGCTCATTAGGGCTAACGTCCATGTATTATATTGACGTCGTTTTCCTGTCGTCGACGTGCCGTCGACAGAGCTCGCTAGCTAGTCGCTACTGGAGCTTTTGAGTCAGGGCTGACGTGGCACAGGACTTATCCATCAGAAGAGAGAAGGGAGGAGGCTTATTAGGGGAGGTTAGCTGGGAGTTGGCGCAATGATGGCCATTAACGACGGCCACCGAAAACCAACCGGGTCGGGTTGATGCGGCCACGTAAAATATAAACCTTTTCTGATATTTTCGTGTGCGTCTGTTTCGAAACGGACAAAGACAATATTGAAGCATATTCGCCTGTTTATGTTGCTAGAACATTGTTGTGGGAATTTGCTTCACTAGAATATGATTATAGCTAAAGTTTCATGTCTTGGACAACCATCTACTCAAATTATTTCTATTTTAACTGTAAAGTTTTAAAAATTTAAAGGTAAGCTATTTTTTCATACAGTTGCAAAAAAGTAACGCAAAAGATAGCAACACAATCATAATTATCAATCAATAAAAAAATTTGGTTAAACATTAGGTGATCGTTTAGTCTTTTATTTTTATATAAAAATTGTACTTAGTCATCTGAAATTATCAATACATTAAGATGGTACAAATACGATTGTAATATCACATGCATGATTGCAACTTACTAAACATAGAAACCACAGATTACATACGGTCGAGTTAAGAATCAAAATAATCTTGTGCAAAACAACTAAAACACCATTGTTAGTTTGTTACTAAACAACGTACTAAAACACCATTGTTGTTTTCCGCATTTTCCATAAAACAATTATTTTTCCCGTTCAATATTAATCCCATTTAAGCAGCTGACAAATCCCACCACACGAGCCCGGTCCAATACCGACTCACGAGCCCGTCCAAAACATGTTGCGTAAGCAGTGACTACATCCCACGCCCACATGAGGATATCGACACCACCGCACCGCACTTCACCGCTCGACACGTGTTTATACGACGTCAGCACCCACGCCTTTCCTTACAAGAGTAAAACGTTATCGCCCACGTGTATTCTAGAACCCACCGGCCACGTGTCCCTCCCTTCCCCCTATATATTCGTCGCTCTCCCTTCCGTTTTAAGTTTCAAGCGCCGAGTAACTTGCTTAGCCCAGAGAGCGAGAGAGTCAAAAGTTACTAGTAAAAACAAGATTACCGCCGCTGATAAAATGTCGTCGGAGTTACAGTTACCCCCAGGCTTCCGGTTCCACCCAACCGACGAAGAGCTCGTGAAGCACTACCTCTGCCGCAAATGTGAGTCCCAACCAATCTCGGTTCCGATAATCGCCGAAATCGATCTCTACAAATACGACCCCTGGGAGCTCCCTGGTAATTTTTTTTAATTATTTTCACAATTTGGATCTCGCAATTATAATTTTCCGATTATCGTCTTATTAATCTGATTTTGAATCTTGATTTTCAGGTTTGGCTTTGTATGGAGAGAAGGAGTGGTATTTCTTTTCACCAAGGGACCGGAAATACCCAAACGGTTCAAGGCCGAATCGGGCGGCCGGGAGCGGGTACTGGAAGGCGACCGGAGCCGATAAGCCGATTGGGCTTCCAAAACCGGTCGGGATTAAAAAGGCTCTGGTGTTCTACGCCGGAAAAGCACCGAGGGGAGAGAAGACCAATTGGATTATGCACGAGTATCGCCTCGCCGACGTGGATCGAACACCGCGCAAGAAAAACAGCTTGAGGGTAATGATCAATCTCCTCTATAATCTAGGGGCATATTCGTCGTTTTTGTTTTGTTTCTATGTGCATGACGCATGACGCTACGTCCCAAATCGTACTTTCTTTCCTTTGCAAAATTTAAGAGTTAGACCCACCTGTCGTTGTATTGATTTGTCAATTGGCGGCCGTGGTGTGAACGGTGGGTAATTAACCTAATTATGAGTTGATTATGTTCTGATTAATTTCTCTATTTGGAAAAAATAGATAATTTCTTTTTCCTGACATAGACAGAAGAAAGCTGGCGTAGTTAATTGTAGATTATTAATTTCCACATTGGGGAATCATTCCATTTCCATCGTTTTCGTGATTAATAGATAAGACTGGTATTTATCTAATTTGTGGATGGGATTTGTCTAATTAATTGTGATTAGTATCTAATCGATTTCATTAATTGTGGTTTTACAGCTGGACGATTGGGTTCTGTGCCGCATATACAACAAGAAAGGCACGGCGGAGAAGGTACAGCCACCGATGAGACAGCAGGCGATCAGCGGCGGCTCGGAGTTCGAGGACGTGAAGCCGAAGAATCTGATGGCGTGCCCACTCCCTCCACCGTCGGCGGTGGCGCCCACGCGCCCGAGTGAGTACGTGTACTTTGAGAATTCCGACTCGGTGCCGAGGCTGCACACGGACTCGAGCTGCTCGGAGCATGTGGTGTCGCCGGAGTTCACGAGCGAGGTGCAGAGCGAGCCCAAGTGGAAGGAGTGGGAGAAGGCCCTTGATTTTCCTTATAATTACGGGGATGCCACTATGGGAAATAGTTTGGGCGCGCAGTTCCAGGGCGGGAATCAGATGTCGTCGCTGCAGGATATCTTCATGTACCTGCAGAAGCCGTATTGATTTGGACGGTTGGATTTGAATGGGGGCCCGACGCACTTTGGTGGATCTGACGGCGACAGGAGACCCAAGTCAATGAGTGTGCCTTCTGCGAGTTCTAGAGCGTTTGATTTGACGTTAGGAGTTTGATGGTACTGTTTGGGGTTTTACTTGTGGGTCCAGCATTTGGATCCAAGAGTGAATCTGGGCCGTTGATGTCGGGTGGGGGAAGTTCCAGTGTGGGTGGTAATAAAATCGTAGTATGTGTACAGCATGTACATATACAGACGTTGTCACATAGATGCTTTTGAAGGTGGTTTTTATAAATTCAAATATTTGTTTCTATCTTTCCCAATTTCCATATAGAGTCAAATTGAATCTCTTTCAACATATTGACTCACCAAGTTTACGACAAAGGATAAGCATGAAGTTATGAGTTATGACAAGGTAGTCTAATGATTCTCACAAAAAAAAAAGTCTTGTGAATAATGTGACAAGTCTTATGCTCTTATGTGTTTTTTTTGTCCTCTCCGTGATTCAAATGTTAAAGTGAAAAAGATCGACATACATAATTTTGAACTTACCTAGGCCAAGCTCATGTTTCTTCTCAACAAAAAAAAAAAAGAGAGACCAAACTCATGTTTAAAATTAAGGGTGGACATTTGCCACCAGAAATGTGGTACTTCATCATAGCATCACGGTTTAATTCATTATACAAACCGTATCGGTTCATGCGGACCGGATTTGGTTTAGAAACATTCTATTCACACCAACCCTTCCCGGTTATTAAATTTAGGAAAATTTTCAGTTTATTATTCTGAACTTTAGGTCTAAAATCAGTCTGATGCTTTATCTTTTTTTTAATCAGTTTCATCCACAAACTTTCAAAATAACATTAATCTTGACCAAAATGACTAAAATAGTCTTTGTTAATTTTTTTACCCTCTCTCTCATCATAAACCCTCAAATGGCTTCACTCACTCCCGGAATCCTCCTCCGCCTCCTCCAGTCCATGAACTCCACCACCAAAGTCATCCGCGACCACCGCTCCGCCCTCCTCCAATTCATCGGCATCTTCCCCGGCCTAACCGTCTCCGACGACCTCTAGCCCAACCTCCTCTAATGGAAGTGACGGCGATTGCTCATCAGAACCCTAACCGAACCCTAAACGACCTCCCCGACGAAATCCTCCTCCACATCCCAACCTTCTTCCCAACCCTCGACGCCGTCCAAACCTCCCTCATCTCCTGCAAATGGCGGCCCCTCTGGTTCCGCCTCCGCTTCCTCCGCTTCTCCTACAAGCACTTCCCCCTAAACGACCCTCCCTCCAATAACCGCTACTTCTTCACCGAGTTCGTCGACCGCACCCTCATCCTTCGGCCCCACCACCCCATCAACCTCTTCTCCCTCTCCGTTATGCAATTTAGTGTGATATTATTGAGATAGCTTCATGGGGAAATTATTATTTGTACCCGGAACATCACCTGTTTTATGTTCCTCTTTAATCTCATTGGTCCACGTGTTTTGTTCTTATTTCTGATTGGTGTATTTAATTACTTTTTTTTTTCCACTCCGTGCTGGTCCCCACATGAATCTGAGTTATATGATTGGTCAGATACAACACCTAACAGTGTCACGTGGTGTTCTGGGTACAGAGAATAATTACTCAGCTTCATGAATCTAGTCCCGACACTAATAGGGTGGATGAGTGTTATTTACTAACTTAACCGTGATGTTTTGCTATCCGGAATAAAAAAAAGAAAAAAAAGAAAGGAAGATGGGGAACAGAGAGAACAAACAAATATGCACACACGTGGAAAGGAAACGAAAAGACTGGGACTCGCTTGCTCTCTGTGTCACTCTGTCAGCCCTCCATTTCACTACTCTCTCATTCCTCTCTCTCTGATATCTCCGCCGCGGCTCCACTCTCATTCCGGTCATTCTCCGCCGCTCAACTCCCTCCGTTTCAAGGTAATTTCCGTTTTCCTTTCTATTTACGCTATCATTTGTTTGTTTTTGGATAATTATTATTATATAAATTCCGGTGACAGTTCGAAATCGACGTTTTGCTTGCCCTAGATTCTGTGATGTCGCTCTGATCCGATCTCTCTACTTGTCCTCTACTCTATTTGATTCGCTCCGGCTGGAATTTCGTGACTAGCTGCATTATTATAACTGTGCTTTAACAATTCTTCATCGTGATTCGGTAGAGATCTGAATTTGATTGGGTTTTGATTTGTGTTTGGTGGCGCAGAGAGTTGGATTTGTTTTGGACTGAGAAGGAGGTTTGCATTATGTGATCCTGCACTGTAGCAGTTGTGACTTTTTGAACAGTGCCGGCGTGCTTGTCTTGTTTGTGTGTAGTGTGGAGGGGAGGTTGAGGAGCTGAGTTTGGGATGCTGCTGAGGAAGAGGAGCTGGATTTCGAAGTAGTCCTAAGGCGGGGGAGGTCTTAGGCATTTGCATTATCAGTGAGGTTAGTTTCGATGATGATCTTGTTGCGATGTGTTTGTTTCCAGATTTATCATGTTTTAGTGGTGTTGAAAAGTGCATATAGTTTAGAGTTTTGGAGTGATCTTTGAATGCTGGTACAGTTTTGTTTTCTGGTCTGAAGAGAAGAGGGAAAATCAATAAATAGAGGTAGAACAGAAATCTAAGGGAAAGGAAAGCAAACAGATGTAGATCTCTTGCGCAAGGTTTATTAGTTCACTAGCAATTGAAAACAAAGAAATGCAAGTTGGCGTAGTAGTAGTTGTGGTTCAACATTTGTTAGTTGAAGTAAAACTCCAGACTGTTATCACTATGAGCAGTTTACTAAAATTGAATGTTTACTGTGATTTTCAGGTGGCCAAGGAGAAATCCGTAATAAAAGTATAGTGCAAATGTCGAAGTCTTCCTCCCCTGAACTACGGGAACCCGTGTCTTCTTCTACTTCTCGGTCAAGGTTAGCAATGTTCTATCTTTTTACTTGCTCTGTCTTTATTCTAAGTGGGGTGACAGATTGGTATTGTAAGTTTAGAAGACAAATGGTCTAAAAAAAATTTGATCCATAAAGTTTTTACACCAATTTCATAAAATGTTATAATATAAACGTCAAGTATTCATTTTCAATATATTCATATGCGTTCGTGTTACACCCAGGGATTTAGATGAAACAATGGATGATGAAGAAGGTACAATGGCAAGTGTTGCTCAGTTTGTTGAGCAACTACATGCCAGCATGTCTTCACCACAAGAAAAAGAACATATAACAGCACGTCTGCTAGGTATTGCCAAAGCAAGGAAGGATGCAAGAAAAATCATTGGTTCACATTCCCAGGCTATGCCATTGTTCATAAATATTCTCAGGAGCGGCACCCCTGTTGCAAGGGTTAATGTTGCGGCAACTCTCAGTGTTCTGTGTAAAGATGGAGACTTGCGTCTTAAAGTACTTCTAGGTGGGTGCATCCCCCCGTTACTCTCACTTCTGAAGTCAGAGTCAACTGAGGCCAGGAAGGCTGCGGCTGAAGCTATATATGAAGTTTCTTCCGGAGGGCTTTCAGATGATCATGTTGGCATGAAAATATTTATTACAGAAGGTGTTGTACCAAACTTGTGGAATCAACTGAATCCCAACAGCAAACAGGACAAAGTGGTAGAGGGATTTGTTACAGGGGCTTTAAGAAATCTTTGTGGCGACAAGGATGGTTACTGGAGAGCAACACTTGAGGCTGGTGGAGTAGATATCACTGTAGGTCTCCTGTATTCTGACAATGTGGCCGCCCAGTCCAATGCTGCATCCCTTTTGGCCCGTCTCATGTTGGCTTTCAGTGATAGCATCCCCAAAGTAATAGATTCTGGAGCTGTCAAAGCTTTGCTTCAGCTTGTGGGTCAAGAAAATGATGTTTCTGTTCGTGCTAGTGCTGCTGATGCTCTGGAAGCTCTTTCTTCAAAGTCAACTGGCGCTAAGAAAGCTATAGTTGATGCAAATGGTCTTCCAGTTCTGATTGGGGCTATTGTTGCTCCATCCAAGGAGTGCATGCAAGGTGAGTGCGGGCAGGCTCTCCAGGAGCATTCAACAAGGGCTTTAGCAAATATTTGTGGTGGGGTGTCGGCTTTAATACTTTATCTTGGAGAGCTTTCACAGTCAGCTCGCCTATCTGCCCCAGTTGCTGATATCATTGGAGCTCTTGCGTACACTTTAATGGTCTTTGAGCAAAAATCTGGTGATGGTAAGGAATCTTTTAAGGTAACAAAGATAGAGGACATTCTCGTAATGCTGCTAAAGCCTCGTGATAATAAACTTGTTCAAGAGCGTGTCCTCGAGGCCATGGCTAGTCTGTATGGCAACATTCATCTCTCAAAATGGCTCAATCATGCAGAAGCGAAGAAGGTGCTTATTGGACTTATAACAATGGCTGCTGCCGATGTACAAGAGTCTCTAATACTGTCTTTGACAAGCTTATGCTGTGATGGTGTTGGAATGTGGGAGTCCATTGGCGAGAGAGAAGGAATTCAGCTACTTATTTCATTGCTTGGTTTATCCAGTGAGCAACATCAAGAATATGCTGTTCAATTGCTGGGGATCTTAACTGACCAGGTTGATGACAGCAAGTGGGCTATTACTGCTGCTGGTGGGATTCCTCCTCTAGTGCAGTTGTTAGAAACGGGGTCTCAAAAGGCGAAGGAGGATTCCGCTCATGTGTTGTGGAATTTGTGCTGTCACAGTGAGGATATTCGTGCATGTGTTGAAAGTGCAGGAGCCATTCCTGCATTTTTATGGCTTCTAAAAAGTGGGGGAACAAAAGGGCAAGAAGCATCAGCTATGGCACTTACAAAGCTTATCCGAACAGCCGATTCCGCCACCATTAATCAGTTGTTAGCTTTGCTCCTAGGTGACTCTCCATGCTCAAAGGCCCATACTATCACGGTGTTGGGTCATGTTCTCATAATGGCATCACACAAGGATCTTGTGCATAAGGGTTCAGCAGCTAATAAAGGGTTGAGGTCTCTCGTTCAGGTTCTCAACTCATCAAATGAAGAAACTCAAGAGTATGCTGCGTCTGTCTTAGCTGATCTATTCAGCATAAGACAAGATATTTGCGATACTCTTGCAACTGATGAGATTGTGCATCCTTGCATGAAGCTTTTGACCAGCAGTACGCAAGCTGTTGCAACACAGTCAGCTCGAGCTCTGGGTGCTCTTTCCCGTCCTATGAAGACCAAAACTATAAGCAAGATGTCATATATTGCAGAAGGGGATGTTAAACCACTCATTAAACTAGCGAAAACTTCTTCAATTGATGCTGCTCAAACTGCAGTTGCTGCACTTGCAAATCTTCTCTCTGATCCCCAGATTGCTGCCGAAGCCCTGGCAGAAGATGTTGTTTCAGCTTTGATAAGGGTACTGGGAGATGGAACTACAGAAGGTAAAAAGAATGCATCCCGTGCCCTCCTTCAATTGTTGAAGCATTTTCCAGTAGGTGATGTGCTCACAGGAAATGCTCATTGCCGTTTTGCTATTCTTGCTGTTGTTGATTCCTTAAATGCATTGGATATGGATGAGACTGATGCTGCTGATGCTTTAGAAGTTGTAGCACTTTTGGCCAGAACTAAAATGGGTGCGAATTTCACTTACCCTCCATGGTCTGTATTTGCTGAAGTTGAAGCAAGCTTAGAACCTCTTGTCCGCTGTCTGGCAGAAGGGCCTCCTTTGCTTCAGGATAAGGCGATAGAAATTTTGTCTAGGCTTTGTGGGGAGCAACCAGTTGTGCTCGGTGATCTATTGGTAGCAAGATCTAGATCCCTTGGTTCACTAGCTAACAGAATAATGAACTCATCTAGTTTAGAAGTCAGAGTTGGAGGGCCTGCATTACTCATTTGTGCAGCAAAAGAGCACAAAGAGCAGTGGATGGAAGTACTTGAGGTGTCAGGATGTTTAAAACCACTAATGTATGCTTTAGTGGATATGATGAAGCAAAATTGCTGCTCCTCTTTAGAAATTGAAGTCCGAACTTCTAAAGCTTTTATGGAAAGATCTGCATTCCACGAAGGGGATGAGTTTAATGTCCCTGATCCAGCTGTTGTCTTGGGTGGTACAGTTGCTTTGTGGTTGCTATGTATAATTGGTTCCTGTAATGCAAAGAGCAAACTCACCATTATGGAAGCCGGTGGTCTTGAGGCTCTCTCTGACAAACTTGAGAGACACACTTCCAATCCACAGGTATACATTAGCTGTCACTCTGTCCGTCTCTCTCTCTCTCTCTCTCTCTCTCTCTCTCTAGGTTGTGCTGATGAGGATTGAATGACCAATGGGTTACTTGTTCTATAGAATAAACTTTTATTATATGTGGATAATGTAAATGAGTACTACATTTTTTGAGGAGTTTGGTACTTTCGTGTTTTCTGTATTTAAACTCTTATTGTCTAAAATTTGATACTGTTTTAGTTTTATTCGCTCATTTGTTTTTGGTAGTCATTCTCAGAAATATAACATATGTAGCTTACTCAATTGGTAATCTTCATGTACAGGCAGAATATGAGGATACTGAAGGTATATGGATTAGTGCCCTGCTACTGGCTATTCTCTTCCAAGATGCCAATGTTGTTTCATCTCCTGCAACAATGCGCATCACAGCTTCACTTGCGATTCTGCTGAGATCAGATGAGGTGATTGATAGGTTCTTTGCTGCCCAGTCAATGGCCAGTCTTGTTTGCAGTGGTAATAAGGAAACAATTCTTGCTATTGCAAATTCAGGTGCTGTTGCTGGTTTGATAACCCTCATTGGTTTTGTAGAATCCGATATGCCTAACCTTGTTACTTTATCACAAGAGTTTTCTCTGGTGCGAAACCCTGATCAAGTTGTCTTGGAGCACCTTTTTGATTTTGAAGATGTAAGAGTTGGATCCACAGTGCGTAAATCTATACCGCTCTTGGTGGATCTCTTGAGACCAATGCCAGATAGACCTGGTGCCCCCCCAGTTGCTCTTAAGCTCTTGACCTGTATCGCTGATGGAAGTGATACAAATAAATTAGTCATGGCTGAAGCTGGAGCTCTGGATGCTCTGACAAAGTACCTGTCTTTGAGCCCACAAGATTCGACTGAAGCTGCAATATCTGATTTATTCAGAATATTGTTTAGCCATCCTGATCTGATTCGTTATGAAGCATCAGCTAGTTCATTGAATCAACTCGTAGCCGTTCTGCGTCTGGGGTCAAGAAATGCTAGATACAGTGCTGCGAGAGCTCTTCACGAACTATTTGATGCTGAGAACATCAGAGATTCTGATTTAGCCAGGCAATCTGTTCAGCCTTTGGTTGACATGCTTAACGCTGCATCGGAGAATGAACAGGAGGCTGCACTTGTTGCTATAATTAAGCTGACTTCAGGGAACTCTTATACCGCACCTTTGTTGACTGATGTGGAGGGAAATCCACTGGAGAGTTTATTTAAAATACTTTCTTCAGCTTCATCCTTGGATTTAAAGAGACTTGCTGCACAATTATGTTGTGTACTGTTTGATAATACCCAAGTCAGAGGAAATCCAATTGCCTCTGAATGTATAAAGCCTCTTATTTCCTTGATGCTTTCTGGTATAAATGCAGCTGTAGAAGCTGGGGTTTGTGCTTTTGAAAAATTGTTGGATGCTGAACACCAGGTAGAGCTTGCAGTGAACTATAATGTTGTCAATCTCCTTGTTGGATTAGTTTCTGGTACAAACAGTCAACTCATTGAGGCAAGCATCTGCTCTCTCATTAAGTTGGGCAAAGACCGGACCCGATGCAAATCAGATATGATCAATGCTGGCATTATCAATAAGTGTCTTGAGCTACTTCCTGTTGCAGCCAGTTCATTATGCTCGTCTATTGCTGAATTATTTCGCATTTTAACAAATAGTGATGCAATTGCTAGAAGTTTGGCTGCTGCAACAATTGTAGAACCCCTTTTCCTTGTTTTGCTTCGTCCAGATTTCAGTATGTGGGGACAGCACAGTGCATTGCAAGCTCTAGTAAATATTTTGGAGAAGCCACAAAGCCTCGCAACTTTGAAACTTACGCCTAGCCAAGTCATTGAGCCTCTGATTTCATTTCTGGAATCCCCGTCTCTAGCCATCCAGCAGCTTGGTACAGAATTGCTATCTCATCTTCTTGCACAAGAACATTTTCAGCAAGATATTACAACAAAAAATGCAGTTGTTCCTCTTGTGCAACTTGCTGGAATTGGAATATTGAACTTACAGCAAACAGCGATAATGGCATTGGAAAAAATCTCTACAAGGTGGCCAAAGGCAGTTGCTGATGCTGGAGGTATTTTTGAGCTTGGAAAGGTTATCATACAAGATGATCCTCAGCCACCTCATGCATTGTGGGAATCAGCTGCCTTAGTTCTCTCAAATGTTTTGTGCTTCAATGCTGAGTACTACTTTAAGGTTCCTGTGGTGGTTCTTGTTAAAATGTTGCATTCAACGGTGGATAGTACTATTACTGTGGCTCTCAATGCACTACTTGTTCATGAAAGGAGTGATAAGCTAAGTGCTGAACAAATGACTGAAAATGGTGTTATAGATGCCTTGTTGGACCTTTTAAGATCTCATCAATGTGAAGAAGCATCTGGAAGGTTACTTGAAGCTTTATTCAACAATGTCAGGATACGAGCAATGAAGGTTTCCAAGTATGCAATAGCACCTTTATCACAGTATCTGTTGGATTCACAAACCAAATCACAATCTGGAAAACTTCTCATAGCTCTAGCTCTTGGAGACCTATCCCAACATGAAGGGCTCGCTAGAGCCAGTGATTCTGTTTCTGCATGTCGTGCATTAGTAAGCTTGCTTGAAGATCAGCCCTCAGAAGATATGAAAATGGTGGCAATTTGTGCATTGCAAAATTTTGTCATGAATAGCAGAACGAATCGGCGTGCTGTCGCAGAAGCAGGGGGCATTCTGGTTATTCAAGAACTACTACTATCTCTCAACACAGAAGTTGCTGGACAGGCAGCATTGCTTATCAAATTTTTGTTTTCTAATCACACTCTTCAAGAATATGTATCGAACGAGCTCATCAGATCTCTGACAGGTAATCCGAATTGCTTTCGTTTGAGCGTAATATCTTCTTGTGTAGGCTAAAATTGCTTTTGTTTCAAATTCTCATGAGTATATGAGAATTTGAAACTGTTCCTTTTGTACCCTCCCCTTTTGTGTAGGAACTGTTAGTAGTCATAGTAATCTGTTCCTACCCTCCCCTTTAATTGTTTCAAACCAACTTTTTCATCTACTCTGCAAAATATAACTCTTATCTTTGTGAACCTTCATTGAAGGTTGTCACAAGGAGTTTTGCGTTTGTAACTTGTGCTTTCTTTCTGCCTGCTCCATTAATATGGGTCCCATGATTGATTTGTCATGCAGCTGCATTAGAGAGAGAGCTGTGGTCTGCAGCAACTATTAATGAAGAGGTCTTGAGAGCCCTGCATATGATATTCACCAACTTTCCTAAGCTCCATATTTCTGAGGCAGCCACTCTCTGCATTCCCAATCTGATTGGAGCTCTTAAATCTGGCAGTGAGGCAGCTCAGGATGTCGTGTTGGACACCCTATCCTTGTTGAAACATTCTTGGTCAACCATGCCAATAGATATTGCGAAGTCTCAGGCCGTGGTTGCTGCTGAAGCTATTCCCATCTTACAAATGCTTATGAAAACCTGCCCACCAAGTTTCCATGAGAGAGCAGACAGCCTGTTGCATTGCTTACCAGGTTGTTTGACTGTTACAATCAAGCGTGGTAACAACCTTAAACAGGCTATGGGAGGCACAAATGCTTTTTGCCGATTGACAATAGGCAATGGTCCTCCTCGACAAACCAAGGTAATGTAGTTCCATAAACTAATGTACAAAAACTAAACTATCTAGTTCATTGTCTTATAGGGTTGGCTGATCTTTATTCCTGGAAAAATTTCCTGTCCTTTCCTCCCCCCTCTCCAAGTCAGCATTACAGATTTTTTATTTTCTTTGTCTTTGTATCTGTAGACACATGGTTGAAGAGACGGCAAATTGTTAATCAAGTTGATAGTGTGTATTATTTTCTTGTTTCTGCTTACAGCTTGATGTTATGTTAATGTTCTGTCATTAGGTCAGCCATAGTACGTCTCCCGAATGGAAAGAAGGGTTTACGTGGGCATTTGATTTGCCCCCAAAGGGACAAAAGCTCCATATCATCTGCAAAAGCAAAAATACCTTTGGAAAGGTAATTTCTTTTCCACCTACCTTGGCCTACGATTTAATTATTGTGATCTTTTGAATCTTTTCTAAGCTATGCTCATCATCATAGAAAGAGTTCTATTACCATTGCACTGAATATTTGTGAAACTAATAGTTATTAAAATGCCCCAAGAACCACCTTTCCATTTTCAAGCAATTACTGACAATTATATGATAAAACAAATTTAAAATGCAAAAAGGTGTGTTAAGAACAATTTGGAGTGTGTTAATAACAACACCCCGTTGACCAAAAAAAAAATAACAACACCCCCGATCTTTCATTGACACCATTGACGTACATTCATAAATTGGTGGGTCTTGACTATTTTTTTTATTTTTTATAAATCTTTACACATATTATGAGGCATTACCCATCCTGCCTTGATGCAGCAATTTTAGTTTTAATTAGGGTTAATCTCTGTTTCCCTTATTTTCAGTCAACACTGGGGAGAGTGACTATCCAGATTGATAAGGTTGTGTCGGAAGGAGTATACAGTGGGTTATTCAGCCTAAACCATGACAACAACAAAGATGGATCTTCGCGTACACTTGAGATCGAGATTATCTGGTCCAACAGAATGCCTGATGAGGACATGTGAGTCAGCTGCCTCCGGATAATACCAGAAAAATAATCCCAATGGGGCAGAAGATTAGTTTGTTTGTAATTATTTTTATGTTTTTTAAGGGTCCAGTTTTGTAGTTTGAAAGATCAATCTGCCTGAGGAAGTGTAAATTATATCATTAGCTTGCAGAAACGATAGATTGGAAAGGCATTCCCACGGTTCACGGGAATAAAAGCTTATTAGATTTTTGTACAGGGCAGTCTATAGCTAGCAATTTAAAGATACTTGAAAGATTGGCGATTAGCATTTGAAGTTCTTGGAAAGTTGGAGTAGCTTTCTGCGCCAATTGCTTTCATTATGAGCTGCTGTACATGTACTGGTATTGTTTTACCTAGCAATGTATTTGTTCTTAGAGCAACCACATGATTTTATTTAAGCTCGAAAACCTTTTGAAAGATCAAATACTGATTCCAAACCGGTCCTTTACTGTGTTCCCCTTGCGCCTAGCCGGACTAAAATTGACTGAATGTAAAAAGAAGCCAAGCATAAGTCTGAGGAATGCTGTGCACATCAGAAGAAGGTGAATATCTGAGGAATGCTGTGCACTCAGAAGTACATGTTGAAAACTACTACCAAAGCTTAAGTCTCAACTGTTCAAAACTTCAAACTAAAGACATAACTCTTCACATATTCTTTGACTTCAATCAAAAGCCACAAAAAGACCAGCATAACTACTTTGCAGCAGCAACAAGTGCAGAACGAGCTTTTGTAAAAGTAGCAATTATTGATCCAAGTTGCAATTTATCGTTGCACCCAAAGCTCAACCTGTACCTGCAAATGTTAATCAACTTGTGCTGATTAATAAACAAACTAATCATACTATATCGATTAAAACTTCCAAGTATACGAATTCGGTAAGGCTAAAAACAACAATAGGTCAAGCATGTTGACCACAACCATTCAAACCTATCCTAGCCTGACAATAACTTCTGCAAATGCATTATGCTCCACCAGTTCAGTAATAAAGATTAGTGCTTCTCTAGTGAATGCTTTAACCTTAATATCAACCATACTATACATGGCAGATATTGATTTAGATTTTGAGCCATCTCTATTCTTCACTATGTGCCAAAAGCTTGGGCTCCATTTATGTTTACGTGTTTAACCCAGATTGAAAGAATGATGAGCAAATGAAACGAGAATAAGGCACGGAGATACATACTCTATGTCAGCTAAATCATTGATTAACAAAACTCGAATATCTGGTGGCATCTTGATCTTAAAAACGAACCTGTTCAGATAAAGCAGTGTAAATGAGATTACGGAATAAGCACCAAGAGGAAATATAGAAAATAAAGCACACTTACATAGTCACTTCTCTTACAATATCTACCAGGGCCAATCCCTTTATTGTCTTCATATCAGAAATTCCTGCAAGAGAAGAAGTCTATAACTTATGCATAAAAAGAACTTTTGAGTCATACTGTTCCTGCTTGTAAGACTAATAAGAGAATAAGGTAGTGACTACGTTTGAAAGCCTCTGTAAATGACTCGTTCAAAAGCCAGTGAGATATTTGCTCAATGTCCTTAGGCAATGGATTTCCTGTGCAAAGACATACTGCTTCTTCTGTTATCTTCTGTGAAGCCATATGAGTTGACTGCATACAGTGAAGCAGAACTGCCCGTGTTATTTACAATCCACGTATGATAAAAATATATATTGAAATACGACCAATAGCTTAACAGAAGTTGTTAAAAAGTCTACAAGTCCACATGACTAATCTGGCAAATGGTAATTCATTATATTCTAACGTTTATATGAGAAACAAAACAGAAGAAAAAGAATAACACACAAATAAACAAAAAACAAACATCGTAATAGAGGTATTATAACCTGCAGGATGTTCAGAGCCTTTCTCATGTCACCATTGCTCAGCCGTACAACTGCTGCTAAGCCATTCTCAGACACATCAAGCCTGTAATCCAATGGACAAAATGTCAAAGATAACTTACCAAATTTTAACATTCACTCACATCTTCACAAGTTCTGCACTCTGCAATAAAGTAATAAAAATAATACTTACCCTTCACCATCTATAACATGTTTTAGTCGGTCTTTTACATGAAAAGAATCAAGTGGAGCAAACCGGAAACGTGTACATCTTGACTGTAACGCAGGAATAATCTTGTTGACATGGTTACAGATCAGTGTAAACCTAGTGTTCTTCGTGTATTTCTCAATCACTGCAACAAAAAATATACAAAACAAATGAGAATCAGAGAAATGTACAAAATATAGTGCATAACAAATAATTTATACCTCTTCTCAAAGCAAACTGAGCATCCTTAGTCATAGCATCTGCCTCATCCAGTAAGACCAACTTCACAGGTACCTTTTCCGTTTCCCTGAACCATAACTAATCAGTTACAATCCAGTGCTTTTAAGCCAGAAACCAAAACGCTTAGATAGTTGCCAAGATTAAAGAACGACAGAAAACCCACAAAACAAATGAAAGGGCCTTTTTCCGTGATATGCATACCCCCCAAACAAACCCTGTGAGCTTGCAAAATTCTGGATCTGTTGCCTCACAACATCAATTCCCCTGTCATCCGACGCATTCAGCTCGAGAATTATCTTACGAAACTGTGCACCATAGAGTTTGCGTGCCATGGCAAGAATCGTCGAAGTTTTCCCAGTGCCAGGAGGGCCATACAGCAAGAGGTGTGGCAATCTGTTCTCACTGGCCAACCTGTCAACTAAATAACACAACCACAACAACAATGTCCATCATTCAAACAACCCAAACAACCAAATAGAACACAAGACATTACCCAAATTTAAGCCCCTAATTTCACTGGAACACATACATAAACCCTAATTCCTCCTCACTTTTGTGAAATTGGAAATTACTGGTCTTTTATATTCATCTGCTCTCAGATTCAACCGTGCATAACACGCATTTGCTTCCAAACATTTCTCATGAATCCAAAAATTAAAGTACAAAACTGAGATAGTGAAGTGAGGCATAAACCCAGAAGCAAAACCCTTGAAAATTAGATAAAGGTGGAATCTTTGGTTTGGGCATTGCTTACTGGTGTCGACAATGTCGCGGTGGGCGGCGACGTCGGCGAGGGACTGAGGGCGGTACTTCTCGACCCAGGGAGTGGCTTCGCCGTGGATGGGGCCGGAAACGGTGACGTTTTTGCCCTTGTCGTTGTTGGGTTTTAGAGAGGAGGGGTTGGTATCGTCACCGTCGATGTCCATGGGGTTTTAGGTCAACTCGGAGTCGAGGTTTTCAGTGATCTTGGGGAGGCTATGGCGCCAACTTAGATTCTTTTGAGGGCGGGATTTTACCCTCTTGTAGCTCCTCATTATTTATTTTTTATTTTTTAGGTACTTTGGTGACGTCTTCATTTCATTTTTCGGATTACCGAATCTCACACAACGTTGTCCATTACTAACGCTTCCATTCAGATTCTAGAATGCCGTTAGTGTTAGATTTTAAACCAAATCGTACCAAATTTGGCTTCGAATGATTTTAACGCTTTCTTTATTAGCTTTTACTTCCATTGTCATTTATTGTCATTGCTCATACATTTGATTTTATAAGACATACTCTACAGCTTTCTTGTTCTGCGTTTCTTGTTACTTCTTCAAGCTTCAAGGTTCTCTCTCTCTCTCTCTCTCTCTCTCTCTCTCTCCCTCTCTTGTTTCTGCCTCTTTTGGTTGAAGGGTAGGATTTTTGGTTTTGATATCACTCACATCTGTGTTGATAAGTTTTATTTCTTCAAAATAAGTATTGAAATTACCTTCTTTCTTCTGTTTTGACCTTGGTTTCTTGTTTGTTCCAACTCTAGAGCTGAAAGTTTGGGAAGTTTGGACAAGTGCAGCCTCAATGGCTAGGAAGATTCAACGTTCAGCAAGAAGACCAGCATTTTTCAAGGGCCTTAAGGGTGATTTTTCTCGGCAACTGGTATCATTTTGATCTCTTGTTTTCTCTTTTCATTTACTGTTACTGGTGTATGTTGCTGCCTCATCTTTTTCTCTGACATGAAGTTGTGATTGCATCTCAGAAATGAACGGTAACTTTGCAAATAAAATGTATATCTTTTACTTCTTTTGGTTTGAGATATAGAAGGATTTTTGATTGGATGAGTTCAAATCAAAGAAAGTTTTTGGTCTGAAAATGTAAGAAGCATGGTGCAGCCTTTTATTAGTATTAATCATTTTGGCACTAAAAAACACAGAAATTGTAGTGTATGATATAATCTTACGTCTGAAAAACACAGATCTTGTTCGTGACAGCAAGAATTTCAGCAGCGTACGATTTTAGTATCTGCACTTGTTTATAAATTATAACAGAGTGAACTGGCTATTTAAACTATCATAACCCTTTTTGGGAAGAAGAAAAACAGAAAGATGCTTTTGTCTGTAATTCTTAATCTCTTGAGCATTTTTATTAGTTAACTTCCAAAAGAAATCTCCAAAGTTTCCCTATTGTTTTTTTCAGTGTGGAATTTGATCTGAAGCTGTTTCTTTGTTTCTGTGAAGATCTTAGTTTCGAATCCGGCTCCTCTAAAGTGAGGAGAGTCCGTAGATTTATCTACAGGTGAATGATTCTGGTTGACACTCATGAAACTTCATTTGAAGATTACTAGCTTTCTGGTCTCTGAAGTGTTTGAGTCACTTCTTTCTGGTGTAGAATGATGTTCTTTGGCAAGGAATCTCAATCTCTTTTGCAAATATCCATAAAACAATAAAATACTTCCCAGAGTCTTCCTTCGTGTGGTTCTACAACATTGAGAGTTTTCTGCATATAAGAAAAAAGGGGGCTCACTCCACCTTTCAACACTTTTCCCATTTATAGTCCCACTATTCAAAGGACATACAGTCTTTTTAGGAATTTATAAAATTCTTTCTTTGTGTTAGATAATTGCGTTTAAATTTGTGATTATAGACCCTGCATATAGCCATATACTTTGGAGGTCTGAGATTGTATTCGACTCACCAGTTTTGTTTGCCCCATTTCGAATAATACACCCTAATTTCTCATTAGGGATCGTGAGGTGCATGACAACAATGTACCGCGTAACCGGAACTGCTTTATTCCGGCCATCGAAGAAACAATCAAACCCTAGCAAGCTCATATTATTTCCAGCCATCCGGCGAATCAAGTCAACCGCCATCACTTTCATTTAGTAATTAAATCGATCTCAATTTATGAACAAGCTATAGTGATTTAAAAGTCGGAGCGGATTCAACGCACTTGGTGCACTTGAACCTCTTATGTGTATTAACGGACGTTAGTTTGACCGATGGTTGGTTAGATGAAGACCCCAAAAAAAGACTCGTCCGCCGCTGTGAGCACCCATCTACAAGACTCCAACCACAGAGCATCAACTCCCACAGCTTCTACCACAACCTCGACCACCTCAACAAGGTCTTCATCGTCGTTGGGTTCCCCAAAGCGGCACATCCCGATGCTCTGAAAGGAGTGTCCACCATGACGTCGCAGATGATGGCGTTGAAGACTCCGTCGTCGGTGTGGTCGAGATTCAGACATGCCTTTCAGGGCAGTCGTACTCATCATCGATGGCCTCAAAAACCCCTCGCCTCCTTGGAAACTTGAACCCAATAATCAAAAACCCGAACGCCCTCACCTCTTTGATGCGCAGATCGAAATCCGATGCGGAAAGACAAGAGCCTCCAATCTGCAATCTGAACCCGATTGAAACCTGATCTCCCACGCCGCCCAAGCCCGGCGTCGCCGTTCGCACCCGAGACTCTGCCTCCCCCAGAAAAGTGATTGATCCAATGCCCAGAAGCTAGAACCACTACCTCCTCCATTCACAGATCACGCGCTGTGTTTTTTTTCCCTAATCTTTTCTAATCTTTCTCGTTAGTGGACCGTTAGTATAAAGCATGGTTCAGTCTCATGGCCCACTAAATGAATGGCTCATGTTTTGCCACGTGTTCTGGTTCACTTGCACGTTGGTGCATCCCAGAACTTTCGTTTAAAAGTATCAACCGAGGACTTTGTACGTGTAAGCAAAAGTCAGACCCGGACTAGAGATGAGTCTCAAGAGGCAACAACTTTAGGCACCAAATTTTTAAAGTTTTTAAGGGCACCAATTTTCAATGATATATGATAAATAAGTTGTATAGATGCCTAGCATCCATTTCCATCTTAATTAACTTCTTTGAATGAGCTTAATTAACTTCTTTCAATTCCAAGGATAATAATGACTTTGGTGGGGAAAGCATTGCTTGTTGTTGTTGATGCATTGAGAAAACCTAATTCGCATCCTCCTAGACCCTCTCAAATAAAGTATCGACCGAGGACTTTGTATTTGTAAACTAGCAGGGCATAAAAAGAAACTTAAGCTAATTATACCATAGTTAGCGCAAATATATAAACACAATATCAACATATGTAGAACTTAAGACTTACCAACGTTGTTAATGGAGATCGTCATGTCTATAAGCTTAGGTCTTATAATCTCTCTCACAATATGCTCCTTAGATGAGATAGGGACTGAATGCGTCTTGTGATAAGAACATAGACTTATGCTCGTGTATTTATAGTGATCAACCAATATCTTACCCATTAAAGAATCCTAGTTGATCTATAAGATTTACCAAAGATTATGAGAATCATATCAGAAAATATTATGGACTCTTTATTCAATATGTAAACTATATATTATTTATATATCACTAATATTACATTCCTTATATAACTCGTAATACTTAGATTATGCTTAATCAATTGCTTGAACTAAAAGTCATATAATATTGTTAGAGTCCATAATAATCTTTCAGGGTACAAATACTACCATGCACCACCAACCACAGCCTTCAAAATTAAAAGACTTAGCCACTTAGGTTGTGCACATATTGATGTCAACTAAATGTTCAATCAGATCTAAATAGTTAACAAGTACGTACCTTGCTAGGTGTGTCAAGTTTGTTATGCATGTCTCTTTTCGCCTTCATGCATGGACACGCCCGGAAACCTCATCTGCATGTCATCCAAGAGCTTTTTCAAGAGACCATATATAATGATCGATTAGAACTAACAATACAAGAAAAATCTTTCTATTGTTGTGGATGTACTACTCTTCCCGAAAAAGTTCCCCAATTCATGTTTTATGGCCTAGCTCCACCGTACCTGAGAGCACTAGAAATTAATCGGAGAAAGATGGAAGAACGAAAACGAAGTGTTGAGTTATTCAAGAGTTGTTAATATTTATTTTCTGATTCGAATGGTTTACGAATGAAGAAGAAGAAGAAGATGAGCAAGGATCATATTGATACATCTGAATGGAGATTGATAATTTAAGTAAATATTATAGGTCTCCGTCTCAATATATATTTTTTTTCTCTTCTTAGGTTGTGCTTGCTAAATCTGAATGAAGAGGTCGATAACGAATTAGAGAAACATAAAACGAGGGGAAAATGGAACGAGAGTGAGCATGAATCATTCTTCAAGTGTTTATTAAGCTATCTAGAATATGCAAGTACAAACGCATGGGTGCTCTTGGTGGAAGGCGATCATCATTTTGAACTTGCTTCATATTTGATTTTCACATTTTTGCTTGCATGTCGTAATTCGATTTTATCTACCAGAATAATACGGTAAGAATTAATTTTAATAAGCATCGGTAAGGGATATGAAACCGAGTATCAAAGAACCACACCTGAAAATATACCGACCATTTGTAGCGGTTGATTCTTAAAGTAGAATGAATTTATTTTCATTCATTTCGAAAAATTTATATGGCCAACACGTTGAATATTTGCCACCGCGGCTCTTGAAGTCGATAAAGAGACAAAGAAACAGAAACCAATTGGTCCACCTGTCCAGTTTCATGTAAAAGCCCATCCAAAACAAAAGGAGACCACACGCCCCAGCGATTCGTGTGATCCACAATGACACACCTTCACGCTCTTCTTTCACTCCCAACAACTCCAACACTCTCCCACTCTCCTTCTCCTCATTCTTCTTCAACTCCAGCCATGGCCTCCGTCGCTCTCGGCGGCGCCGCCGCTTCCCGCTGCCTCCTCCCCTCCGCCAGGGCCTCCCTCTCTCTTTCTCGCTCTTCTCCTTCCTCTCTCAAATGCCGAGGCCTCGGCTCCTCCCCGCTCATCTCTCACCTTTTCCTCGGTCGCAAAGCCTCGCCGGTGGCTTGCTCCTCCAGCCGCGGCTTCTCCGCCGCCGCTCCGAAATGCGCCGCTTCCGATCCCGAACAGCTCAAGCTCGCCAAAGAGGACATCAAGGAGCTCCTCAGGACTAAGTTCTGCCATCCGATTCTGGTAAGCTAGTCAGTTTTTGTTACTGATGTTTTTTTTTACGATCGTGGTGAAATTATGAGATTGACTGACTGTTTTTTTTTACTGCGGCAGGTTCGGCTGGGATGGCACGATTCTGGAACTTACAACAACAACATTGAGGAGTGGCCGCAGAGAGGTGGAGCTAATGGGAGCTTGAGGTTTGAGGTTGAGCTTAAGCACGCCGCTAATGCAGGTGATTAGCAATAGCTAAATTGAAGTGAATTGAATTTAAGAATGTGAAATGTTGGTTGAATTTTTTATTTGAGTTGGCATTTTTAGGTCTTGTGAATGCTTTGAAGCTTATTCAGCCTATCAAAGACAAGTACTCTGGTGTCACATACGCCGACTTGTTCCAATTGGCTAGCGCTAGCGCTGTAGAGGTTAGTCTAATAGTTCTTGCTCCAGCTCATTGCATCATGTCAATCTAAATATAGAACATTTTTGAGTTTATTAACTTAAGTGGCCATATTGGATTGGAACTTTCAGGATGCTGGGGGCCCAAAGATTCCTATGAAGTATGGGAGAGTTGATGTTTTAGCACCCGAGCAGTGTCCAGAAGAAGGAAGGCTTCCTGGTTAGTAAGATATGTGTTATGTTAACGTGGAGATTTTGCAAACATATAAATGCACTAATTAAAAATATGTGGAATTTGTATTTAGTTGGCGATCCATTTTCTGAACTCATTCTTGAAATATCTATCTTGTGTTTGTTTAGATGCTGGCCCCTCTTCGCCTGCTGATCATCTGCGTGAGGTTTTCTACAGAATGGGATTAAATGACAAGGTGAATTTAAGTTTATTTTACAGCTTTCTGGACATCATAATGTGCATATGGTGTATACTCATAAAGCTGTTTAATGTGTAGGAAATAGTTGCATTATCAGGTGCACACACTCTGGGGAGGTCCAGACCTGAACGCAGTGGTTGGGGCAAGCCAGAGACAAAGTATACGGTATTGAATTTAGCATTAGCATATCATGTTCATTAATGAATAACATTAGTGTGGCTTGAGTTGGATATTTTCCATTCAAACGGGGTGTTTGAGGTTGTGGGATTTTAGTCATTTACCGTCAAATTATGAGCTTTTAGAATTGATAAATATTTGGATACAATGTTAACATTGATTCTTAAGCCATGTAGCCAACATATGAAATAATTTTATTTGAAGAACTCTTCATTCATTTGTACTCTAAAATAGTGCGGAAAGATCTATCCCTAGTTGAAAATATTTCTCTAATTATGCTGAGACGTTGATTATCTAGTTAGGATCATGTATTGGGTTGGCCATATCTTTAAGATATTCCTTAGAAGCGGTAGCTATGATGAACATACTAATAATAAGAACAGTAGTTTGAGTACTCCAACTAGCACGTTAACTACCATTATTTTGTGTAACAGAAAGATGGGCCAGGTGCACCAGGAGGACAATCTTGGACAGCACAATGGTTGAAGTTTGATAATTCATACTTCAAGGTTTGAAATCTGAAAATACACTTAATTTGATGCTGCTCAGTACTAGTTTTTATTTTGCTTATTGTTGTTCTGTACAGGATATCAAGGAAAAAAGGGATGAAGATCTACTAGTGTTGCCAACTGATGCTGCTCTTTTTGAAGATGCATCATTCAAGGTATGAAATAATAGAAGCAAGTGCAAGTCATTTTATTTCTTAGATGCCATGACATGGAAGTTTAACATAATATTCAGGTATTTGCTGAGAAATATGCTGAAGATCAAGAAGCGTTCTTCAAGGACTATGCTGAAGCTCATGCTAAACTCAGCAACTTAGGAGCCAAGTTTGATCCTCCAGAGGTTTGCTAGCTTTCAATAATCTGTCTCTATTGTTTTCTATTTATAGGAATAAACTACTTGTACAGCTAGTTTAAATACCAGACTGCCACATCTGCTTTAATGCTTAAGCGAGGGGAACTTAATTCCGACATAGGTTTTTTGTTAAAAATGAACGCTGGAAAGTGACACGCTGATATGCAAACTTTTTAATATTTTCATTGTTGATATGCTTGAGCACAGTTTCTTGTTAATATTGAGCACTGTTTCATTGGATGAGTCTTTATAGTTGGTAGATAGCTCAATTGTATTTTTTTTTTCTTTTCTTTTTTTCTGTCTACAGATGTCCATTCTACTTTTCCTAAAAGACTTATTTTTGTTTTGTAACTTTGTTTCCTTTTGGGGTCAGCCTATATGGCTCTGGCCATTTTGCTACTTCTAATGGCACCCAAAAATTCATTTGTCCAGAGACGTCAATGTTCATTTACTTTCGGTTTGGCCATTCACCTTAGACTGTTCTTAAATTTGATCAGGGTATTGTGATTGATGATGGTGCACAACCTGTACCAGAAAAGTTTGTGGCAGCTAAATACTCATCCGGCAAGGTTGTAAACATGGAACTCTCACCTCCTTATTTCTTAAGTTAATAATTATAAATTGAGTATCAAAGACAACTACGGTTTTTTTTTGGTACAAATTTTTATGGTCTTTCTTTAATATTTATGGTTTTCTGCAGGACTAGAAAAAGAGTCATGTTTTGTTGTGGCGTCTCTTTTAATAATACAAGATGAAGCTATATCAATTCCTGTCAAACTCACATGTAATAGTTGGAAGTCTTAAATGAAGGAGAAAGGAATAAAAATTCAATAGTATTACCTATGTGAATTGCAGAGAGAGCTATCAGACTCTATGAAGCAGAAGATCCGGGCAGAGTATCAAGCTATTGGTGGAAGCCCAGATAAGCCTCTACAGACAAACTATTTTCTAAATATTATTATTGTGATTTCTGTTTTGGCAATTTTGACATCACTTTTTGGAAACTAAGTTTTGTTTTTCTGTTTCTTGCATATGGAATTGCATTGTTAGTTTACACTTCATACTGATATTAATATAAGTGATCCCAAAGGTTTTGTGAGGTTTATCTACTAGTCCATTATACACAATTGTTTTCTGTTTGAAACTTATATTGAACACTGTTGACCTGTGAGAAGTTGGACTTATTACATATCCATCACTAATCACTGCATCAGAGATCCAAATGTGACAACTGCCATGTCGCACACATTTTTGGTTATAGCAGAAAATGTTGAGTTATCTGAGAATTGCACCCATTATAAAACCCATGTTCTGGTAGGTTGGCTAAACATTTGTTCTTCCACCCGACATAAGAATGTTCAAGGAAAATTTGGACACCCATATCACCCAAATTGAATGGTGTTTTATTGGTTGAATTGAGTCATTGTAGCTTCTGCGTTGGTTTCCATATACGCTGCTACTTTCTTCTACTCTGCAACAAGCAAATCTATTTGATATTTTTTGCGTTTCTGAATCTAGCAGTGGGCATCTATGAAAACTCTACCAGCACTATGTAACATAAACATGTAGTGAAGATTCAAGCCATTGGCATTAATTCATCGAATACATAGAGTTAATTTGGTGGATGCTCATTAATCCATCTAACCCAAACTTGAGCATAAATGGCAAGAAAATCACGTATAATCACAATAATGAGTAGATTTCCTTTTCTAAATTTGAACAATCTAGGGTAGATACTCTGTCTTGGAGAACAAGATGGTCATTGCTCCTATATAAAAGATACACAGAAAACTAGGGTTCTGAATTCAGCATTGTGTCTGGCCCTAAAAATCATGGCGGTGGCAACAAGCGGAGCGGATTCGCTTGGACCAGTCTTTCAAGAACTCTGCGATCAAGTTAGCCGATCGATGGAGAAGAATAGCAAGTTCAAAACGCTCTTGGGTTACTTGCAGTGCACCCTGAACTCCGTGAAAGAACTAATCATCCAACTAATGCAAGAAAACCTACAACTACAAGAAGAGACTATCCGAGATGAGCGAACTGATGATCGTTTGATGGTAATAGTGCAGGAGGGCCTAAAGCTAATAACTGATAAGTTCTCCAAGCTCCGACGTTGGGACCTCTATTTCTGCATGGATGATCACACCCTCCGACTTCTCGAATTGGATAGTTTCCTCGGATATCTCTTGGAGGCGTTGTGGGTAAGGGAATTGGATGATGTGAATGACATCAAAGGCTATATGCAAAACTCGATGAGCGTCGGGGTGCACAACTTGTTGAATGAAAATCTTCAGAGAATTGTAGATACTTTTGAGAAGGCATTGGAGCCGGAAACTATGGCGCTGGAGGACCGAAATCATGAAGAGGAAGAAGGAATGGAACAACGGCGCTGTTGGTGTTTGAGTCATTGTTTTTAAAGGTCCATGAAGTGTTGAACAAGCAGAAGACGCCTGTGATGTTTAAATTGCTGCTTAATGATATTTTTGACACACATTGTTGAAACCCTTCATGGAAGAGAAGGCAGAAGCATTTGATGGCCAAGACGAGGAACTAAGAATTTTCAAAGCAAAGATGGTGAAGGGGGTAGAGTTTGTTCGCAAGAGCTCCGAGTTTGGTGTGTGGGGTGGCTACAGTAAGAGAAAGTATGAGTGCATCAACAACCTACTGGGACTGAATCAATCTCTCAGAAGACTATTATGTATAACGAGATGGGTGGAGGCAAGGAAGGCGAGGAATGAATTGCATTTCCGGAAACATTTGAGTACGGCTTTCAAGGAATTCAAAGTGCAGAACCAAACCGTGAGTAGTGCTGATGGCAAAGAATGCGATGAGGAAGGTGTAACTGAGAGCAGTGCTAAGAGGAAGGCCTTAGCTTTCAGGAGGATGGTGGAGACGGCTAGCGATGAATTCAAATGCATCATTGGTGCGGAGCAGAATCAAACTCGGTTTGCTGGTCTAATGTGATCAAGGTGTCATTGGGGACTTGGGAGTGGATCAGTCATGGTGTTACTCTAAAATGTTAAAACTCTAGATAGCGATTTCTGTGTTGATTTTGCAATATCATTTTGGTCAGTGAGGATTTACATTTTGTTGGTCTTCTATGCAATCGTACATTTGTTCGGTTGATCAATTATAATGGTTTGATCTTTACTTGCATATTCCCCTATGCCTGTGGTACCAGAAAATGGTGTAACACTAGACCGCATTGAGCTTTCAGACGATGTGGTGAATCATATAGAACATGTGTCTTCTATGCAATTCTATGTGTGTTGAGAATCCGCTCAACTTGAGTCGACAACTGGTTACCATCAATCCATTAGTGTTAATATGCTTAAAAGTTCTATGATAAAGATAAATTTCTATAACCACCACAAGTGGTCGAGTTTATTTCCTATGTTCATTTGGTTCTCACAGTAAACATCGATCAGTTTATTTAGTTACTTGTCAAGCAGCAAAATGGTAAATCATGCCGTAGCTGTGGTCAAAAGTAATTATATGATGAAAAATGATTAGACGGCGTGGACAAAAACATGTTAAAGCTTTCCCTGGAAAAGTGTAAAGATTGAGATAAAAAGATCATAACTGTGTAGTACTACCAGCTCCAATTTGGGAAGCACGAATGGTCCATGCTATGATGATTGTTCTCACCAGATTAGGGAGCCTTATTTCCAATGGAGTGAAATGATCTTGATGATTGCTCTTCTTCAGCCTTTTCTGGTTGAAGCCTGGATATCTTAAAGCTGCTTCCCCTTTGTAATTTTTTTTTGTTTTTTCTCATAAAGGCTTCCTTTACGGAACTCCTCCTGTTCATGGATTCGATTGAGGGCTTAAACTTGAGCTATATATTTTCCTCTCATTAAATTTGAGGAATCCATCGAAACAAATTAAGTTAAAAAAATCTGGAAAATGTTTTCTTGTTCTGTTCCTGATATATATAGTACGCGCGTACTGATCGATTAAACTATCTAAGAGCCTGAAAGCAAACTGAGATCAATTTACATATAATTAATATGATAACCAAACAATTGCAAAGTGATCATGGGACTAATCAAATCCCCCTTTTTTTTAATTTCCAGAAGTTATGAATTCAACGCGTTATTGATGATTTTAAAATTGCTCAACAACAACAAACATGTCGATAAAAAACGTATGATGATGCAAGAAAGAAACCATACTCGTGAAGTAAGCTACATGTACAATTTATTTATGAAATTCAACTGGCAAGAAATATCTTTAAAAACTAGTCGTACGTTCATACTATATATCATATATGGATCGACGATGACAGACTCCATGCATGCCTTTGACACTGATATATTTTCAACGAGTTTGTTATCACTTAATATATGGTCGGCATATAATTAAATTATATATATATAAATAAATTAGATGAAATTTTACATGAATGATCTACATACTGTGTTATAGATATTGCACAGTTACGTAGAAATACGACCTGAAAATAAACGAAATAAAAAAATCCAAACTTTAATTTTAAAACAAGACGCCGTTCTGAAAAAAAAACTATATATATATATGATTCGGTTCAAGTGACATTATTCTTGACATTATCGTATCTATATTTTCTTCAATATTCTTCAATCATGTGATCTTTTATATGGTTGATCATATGGACTACATATGTCACATCTTGTTTCTACTTGATTATTGTAGTTGATTGAGTTTGTTAGTATATAAATAAAGCACAACGTAGTCCTTTTTTCTCAATCCCAACAAACATGCATATTAGTCTAATGGATCACATCTCCAAATACCCAAACGGGGCAAAAACAATTGCATTCTCACATGTCGATCACCTACTCTGCTACTCACAAATGTAACCCGATGCAGATGACAGAGCAAATCAAACAATTACAAATCATAAACAAAATTCGTTCGACACATCTTATGTACAATTGCATTCTCACATGTCACATCTTCTTCTGCCTTCAGAGTCTGACGAAGATACACGTGGCGCTGCATGTATTAATGGACTAGGGCAGCCGTAGGAGGTCCATCATATTAACTTAGCCTCTGCGCACGTCGTTTCCCGTCAGACGACATGAGTACATAGAGCGACTCTGCATCAATTGCTCAGGTGTCACTGATAGTACACGGCTGCACGTGCACCTCCGTGCTTAACCTTTTGCGGCAATAGTATGGTCCAAAAGCTTGAAATTATACGACCCTATAACCTAGCTCTTCAAAAACATATAATCAAACACATATAAACACAATTTTGTCCTAAACAAGAAATTCACAACGAAAATATTGGTAAAGACTAAATAGCTTGAGCATGAACGGAATGACCAACTTTGGTTAAGGCATCTCCTAGGAAATTAGTTTCACGATGAACATGTCTAAATAAGATTGATGCATCTAATATCTTGAGATCTTAAAAAAAAAAAATTTAAACTTATTTTCTTCCTAGACAATTAGATTAGTTTTTATTTTAAAGAAATTATTATTTATACCTGGAACACCCCACGTCATATGTTCTCTTTTAATCTCATTGGTTCAAATATTTTATTCTTATTTCTAATTGATATATTTAATTAATTTTTTTCACCTCATGTTGGTCCCCACATAAATCTAAATTATATGATTGATCGGGTACATCACATGACAGTTATGGTACAAGAAATAATTACTCTTCATTTTATTCATATAACCATCTTTCTATTTTATTTGGGTATACTCGTAAATTATTTATTATTAACAAACTCATTATGTCTATAATTTCCATAAAAAGTCGAAAAATATATTTATAAAAACATAAGTCAAACATTATTGATGTGATGTACATAGCTTAAGCAAGTTTACATTGCTTAAAATAGACGTTTGATGTTGGATTCGATCCCCAAACTTCTTCCTCCTTGTCGTCTTATTGGGTTTGACGACGATCGAAAATTTCTTGCGGGCAAAGTAGGGCCGAGAGAAAAAGTGGCGGGGCAGAAGTGAAATTCAGTTTCCATTAATATAGAAAAGTACGATAATGCCCTGGCTTAGTTAACGCGGGAATCTGTAGGGGCTCCACTATCTGAGTTTTCACCCGCGGCATACGTGCCAACCTCTTAGGTGGGCCTGCTCTTGTAGGGTGGGTAATTGGGAGTAAAAGCTTCCTTTGGAGTCTGTATTACGCGGGTTATAGCTAGGATTATTAGCCCAAAGTGGTTGGTTTTAAAAGTCTTAACCAGCCCAACTTATTTACTAATTTCACAATAAAAACATAATTGTATTTATGGAGAGGGAAGCTAAAATTGGATTAAATATGGCTTTTCCATCTAGGCTTTTATATTCATGTCATTTTCATATACCAACCACCAAATTTATTGCTAGGGCTTTTTTCTTTTGATATTTTTTTTATACGATTTTTCTTTTCATCTTGTCCGGATTTCGGCGACTCGTGTTAGACTAGTACGTAGTGTGAGAGACATAGTTTAGAACCTATTATAACGGCATCACATTGTTTGATTGTATGAACAAGAGAAGCGAATTGAATAATAAATATCATTATACATTAAAATAAGTGAAATCCACACTTTTCCAAGTAAAATTCATATTTATCAAATTGTAATGTACACTCTCACTTTTCATTTTTAAATTTTTTATCTTCTTATGAAAATGATAACTAAATGTGAATTACAATTGAAGGAGTCTGGATTTCACATCCCTAGATTAATGCTTTCATCTTCTTTATATCTTTTCGTAAATGATGTATGTTAAACAAGATACCAAATAGTGTTGTTTTAAATATCAATATCTGATACATAGTTACATACACATGTATTTTTAGATATATAATGATTAATATTTTCCTAACTCGAACTAATCATAATTAGTATTGTGAAAGTTTTTTTTTTTTTGTGTGTGTGTGTGACAGTTACATGTTCATGGCTTAGTCAGTAGTGTAACTAGTGTTTGCTTGTGCTCTACTCCTTGCTTTTAAGCATGTTGCGGTGGCAAATGATTAAAGAGATTCGATCTGGTTTACCAAACCAGAACAAGTCGATCACGACCTATTCGACTATGTTTGTTTTACATGAGCTCCATTCATTTTGTATTGCACAACCAATTAACTGCTAATTTGATCCCGGTGTCAAAAGAAAGAAAACATACTAATTTGACCAATCCATTATGAATGACCTTCAACAAGGTCAAGTTAAGATACATGACCATTGAAAAAACAATACAGGCCACATGTTTGTCCAAATCTATGTCAAATTTGATGTTTTTAAGTACAAATATAACGTAAGATGCAAGTCCGGTTTTATTTTAGAAGTAAAATTGATGCATCGAAGTAAAAGTTTTGATGTGTTTATAATTTTGAATATCAGTCGTTTTAGACTAGGATATGGGTATGGTTTTCATGGTATTAATGTTAATACGTCAGTTGTTTGCAAGTTAAATTTTATTTATGTTCTCTTACTTTATATTCTCGATTATACTCTAAGATTTATTTCTTTATTTATATCTTTATATTTTTTTAGCCGGATTATGTTTTTACTTGATCCTTTTATAAAAATTACCAAGTACGAAGTTGTTTAGTTGATTTTTGTTCAATACTATGTATTCAAATTTGTGTGAACTTTTAATTTGCTACAAAACTCTAATGGTGCTTTGGACTGAAACCGTGGCTTAGCTCATCCTCCAAACTAATCAGAATCGCTGCATCAATTTGGAGCCGTTATGATTAGGGATATGTTTTCAAGATCTGTTTTTATTATGAATATATGTAGTCTTTCGTATGATCATTATTATGTTTATGATGATTTCACGATTACAAATATTAAGCTTTCATCATAGTTCATATAGCTAGAACTGTTTTTTCTTTCAATGAATCTGAAGACACGACTAGGAAATCAGATGTTGAAGATTTAGCATCCTAGACGCAAAGCAGATTTTTCCTTGATTAGCTAGAGATTTCGTCATAAATAAGAGTAGTACGCGCTAGATGCAAAAAACAGAGAAGTAAATAATCGCAGACAGAAAAGAAGTAGGGGGGGGGGGGGGGGGGGGAAGGCCGGGATTTTAACGCGGCGGTAAGAATGAAAATGGTAATAACGACAAGCTCTGGTGTCAGTGGTGGCGGGTACCCACGACCCTTGTATTCACAGATTCACACCTTCCTCTTCTCAAAAACTCGAAATTTCAAAAACACTCTCTGGAAAATTCCCAATAAACAAAACCCCGTAGCCCTGCAACTCTCTATAAACCTCACGAATTTCTATACCCAATTTTGTTTTCTGGGTAAAATTGTTCACATAAAATAAAATAAAAGTACTTGATTCGTATATAATTATATAATTTCCTTTATCTGAGAGACGATTGTTCTGTGTCCTCTGAGCCTCTGTCCCCTCCTCGCATGGACAGCCATTACTCATCCCCATCGACCTCAACCGCTCATCATCACTTATTTTCATGGCACCAAATCTCACTCAACACCCATTTATTACTTCTCTCTTTTGATTTGACTCGTCTTCCTCTCTGTTTATAGCTTCATAATTCCCAGTTTGTGATCTAGGGTTTTGAATTTGAGCCGTGTTGTAAATTTGCTTCTGTGTGAATTTTGTAAAGTCGGTTTTGATTCTGTTAACAATGCTTGGTTTGTACGGACAGGGAGGGCGGCGATGAGGAGGAGTAAGAGCGGCTGTGAGTGCAGAGGCGGTGGAGGAGTGGCATTGGGTGGTAATTTAGTGCGTTGTTTAGGGGTTATTAGTTTGATGATATGGGCTGTGGTGGCTCCAAAGTAGACGACTTGCCGTTGGTGACGCTCTGCAAGGAGCGGAGGGACTACATCAAAACGGCGTCGGATTCTCGTTACGCCTTGGCCGCGGCTCACCTAACTTATTTCCAGTCGCTCAAGCAAATCGGCGACGCGCTTTGCAAATTCGTCGACGAGGACCTCGTCGTCGGCTCCGTCGCCGAGTCGTTTTCCCCGCCGGATTCTCCCGTCCTGACATTGCCGTCCGACGAGGGTAAGCCTGGGAAGGGGAAAACCCAAGGGAAAGGCTCGTCGTCGTCTTCGATTTCGCTCACGCATAGCTTCGAGGAGGACGTTGAAGACTCCCACTTGCATTTGTCGGATTCGGATTCGGATTTGGAGTCGGGTCATATCCACATTGAGAGCAGCCCCGAACCGGAGGTACCTTCTTCTTCTTATAATCCGAATCCCAGTTTCGTTTACTCTCCGAATTCATCTGCTTCTGTTTACCCTCCCGGTTACGGTTACAACCCGAATCCCTCTGCTTATGGTTACGACCCGATTTCGGCCGGGTATGGTTACGACCCGAACTCGGTCTATGGTAATTACCAGAATTCGCATATGTATTACATGAGAAGATCAGAGACGCCGGCGCAGACGTTTTATTATGGAGAGCCGGAGAGATTTCGGGTTCAAAGTGGGCCTTCGTCGGGTTACGAAGCAGGCGGCGGGTTTTTCGGGTTTTCAATGGGCTCACCGGCGGCGAGGGAGGATCCATACACGCAGCCCGGCCCGCAGAAGACGGTACCTCCACCGGAGCCGCCTTCGCCGCCGAAAGCCTCTTCCGGCTGGGATTTCTTCAATGTGTTTGATGGTTATGACAATGGGGGTTATTCGAGTTACTTTCCGGGGAGTAGGTATGGGAATGGGAGCTCGGCGGCCAGTAGTCCTGACTCGAAGGAAGTGAGGGAGAGGGAGGGGATTCCGGATTTGGAGGATGAGACGGAGCAAGAGCAGGAGGTGTTGAAGGAGGTGAGAAAGGAGAAGAAGAAGGCCAATGAGGATAGTGCATTTCATAGGAATTATAACTCAGGGGAAGTGACTTCTAGGGATAGGAATCTGCAACAGAATTCGGGTGAAGGGACTTCTAGGGGTGTGCCGAAGCAGACGAGCAGTGAGGGAAGTTCAGGGACGGTTCACTTGCACAGCAGCGAGAGTTCACTGCACTCGGTTCATGAGAAGGAGATAAAGAGCAGTCCTGATGTGGATGTGTCGAAAAGTTACGAGGAAGAGAATGTGAAGAAAAAGAGGGTGAGCTTTGAGTTTGAGGAGGCATCGACTGTGGATGTTGGATCTTCAAAAGGGAGTAGCTTGACCACATTGTCGGTACACGGTACAAGGGAGGTTCAGGAGGTTGTGAAGGAAATCAGGGATGAGTTTGAGACTGCCTCTAGCTATGGGAAAGAGGTTGCTATGTTGCTTGAGGTGGGAAAGCTGCCTTATCAGTCCAGAGTTGCTGCTCTTAAAGGTACAAGTCTAACTTATAGTTCTTTGGGTACTCCATCACGCCTTCATGCATCCGCTTATTTAGTGATTGCTTTCTACTGTCTTGTATGACCACATATATCTTGTGACATTTTTGTTTCTATTGTTACCCAGCTTCTTTGCTAATAGTGCAGTATTTATCACAATAGAGAAAAAACATTATGACATAATTCAAGATGATTCCACTTTTGTGCTAGTTGAGCCCAAATGTTTAAAACTTTACAAAGCAATATCACCTATGTGCTTACAAGATGATGATTTCTTGCATGTCTTTATCATTTCTATAATATTAGATATGTTATCGTGATCCAGAGCCTTGGTTTTAACAAGTAGTAGACCTTGGCTTGTGTTGACTTGAATTTACAAAACCAAACACTAGTAATTAAATCTGGTGCAGAACTTCAGATAGGTGCCAAACATGGTTAATTTCATTTTTGTAGGATTTATGTAAAATTCCAGTGACATACATTTTATTATGCATACACTTTACATTGCTGTCGACAGTTACCTTCTGGAAAATAGTGTTATGCTTTGACAAGTTTGCTTTAACAATCAGCTCCAGATTATCTGAATATTAGTTGAAAAATATCAATCTCATTGTTTTGGCTTGCTAATCATACTCACTTATAGTTAATAATTGTTTTGATAATCTTTACAAAGAAGCATTGCTCTTGCTGCTTTGATAAAATTCTGCACCTATATGCAGTGATCTTTTCCCGGATCCTGTGCCTAGTAGCACCTTCCATGTTGTCTTCACAACCTCCGTCGACGTCATCAATCAAAATGTCTTCTAAGATGATAAAGATGGCCAAAGGGTATCGTGGAGAACCTGGGAAAGATTTTAACCTGAAGTCTGGCAACCTTTCATCGACTTTGGAGAAGCTTCATGCCTGGGAGAAAAAGTTATACAAAGAAGTTAGGGTAAGAGAACATTATAAATGGCTGCCTTAAATCCAGTTTAATTAGAAAATTCGGACTCAAATTCTTTCAACATCATTTTTTTCATCAGTTTCCTTGACTTTTTAAGTGCCTTAATCCGTGCTTCTGTTGACAATACTTTAACATTTTGGTTTACTACATTTTAGGATGAAGAAAAGCTACGGGTTGTCTATGAAAAGGAGTGCAAGAGATTGAAAAGACTAGATGAGCATGGAGCTGAGTCGGCTAAAATTGATGCAACACAGGCTTCTGTACGTAAATTGCTTACAAAGATTAATGTTTGTATCAGAGCTGTGGATACCATAGCAAGCAGAATACATAAGTTAAGGGATGAAGAATTACTGCCCCAAGTAACGGAATTGATTCATGGGTAACAAATTGCTTCAACCTGTTTCCTTAGCAAATGCTCATTACTTTGGTTGTTAGTCATTTTGTATTAGTCCACAAGTATGCCATGGGTTGATTTCTTCATGTTACTGCCCTTTTTATAGTTAATTTGCATGTAGGAGCTCATCTGCTAAGGTTTAGTCTCTCAATAGTATGGATAAGCTGGTTGTTATCATAATAAGCCCTCACGGTCCCCACATTCTGAATATTTGTGCTAATGCTTCATTTTAGGTGCACACTGATTGGGTCACTTTCCCACGCATGATCCCTTTTTGTTTAGTTGCAGCATAGTTCGTGCTTAGTTGCTTTTATAATGCTAGTTTTTCATTTCATCATATGGGATTCAAATGTTGATAGTAAAGCCTTTTTATCTGCAGATTGATAAGAATGTGGAAATCCATGCTTAAATGCCACCAGAAACAGCTCCAGGCTATTATGGAGAGCAAAATTCGATCCCTTAAGGGGAATGCCAGCCTTCGGAAAGATTCTGGTTTGAAAGCTACTCTTGAACTTGAGATGGAGCTTCTGAGTTGGTGCAGTAGCTTTAAGAATTGGGTTAACACCCAGAAATCTTATGTACATTCTTTAAATGGGTGGCTTTTACGGTGCATTAATAGTGAACCTGAAGAAACTCCTGATGGAGTTGCTCCATTCTCCCCAAGCCGGGTAGGAGCTCCTCCTATTTTTGTAATATGCAACGATTGGTTTCAAGCAACGGAAAGAATTTCACAGCAAGCAGTGGCAGATGCTATGTATGTTTTCGCGTCAACCTTACATGAGTTATGGGAAAGCCAGGATGAGGTGCAACGTCAAAGGATAAAAGCAGAAAACCTCTCCAAGGATTTAGAGAACCAACGTAAGAAACTGGGCATGGAGAAGCTGAGAAGGAAGCATGGCCATGAAGCATCATCAGACAAATCTGCTCGTTCAAAGTCTACTTCTGAAAGTGGAGTTTCAGCGACAGATGATCTAAAAGTTGATTTGGATTCATTGAGGCAGAGATTTATGGAGGAGAAGGCAAGACACAAGGATGCCCTCAAAAAGGCTAACAGTGTTGCTTCCAATAGTCTGCAGACGGGTTTGATCCCCATATTTGAGGCTTTGGGTAATTTCACTTCAGAGGCTTTGAAGGTTCACGAGCAGGTGAGAGTTCAAAATATTGGAGGCTCATAGAGAAGTAACTTGGCTCCTTATTTATATGTATAGTCAGTTCAATTTCTTTTAGATTGATATATCTAGGAATGATAGATTAGCTGAGAAGCGAAATGGGTACTACATATAGACATGAATTTAGGCTTAATGACCGAGAGATTTTAGAAGATGCTTAGAAGAAGGAATAGTAAGGTTTTAGAATCCCTTTGGGTTGCCTGGAAGTTGATTCATTTTGCATTTCGACTTGATATCTAGTTCTCCAACAACCCCTTTTAGCAGATAGCTAGCTACTTTGTACAGAAGTTTGAAAATTCATTCATTGGTTGATTGGTTCTTGGGTGGCCGTTTTGTGATCTGTTATTGAAATATGTGGATTGGGGGATTTCAGCTTGGTGTAGTAGAGAAACTAGAAAGTTTTGAATGAAAGCTATTCCATTTTGAAAATGCTTTCTACTATCTTATTCCATATGCTTGTTGCTTATTTTTCTTAACATGTGCATTGATGACAATTGAGGGCGTTATAGTTTTGAAATTGAGTCCCATATCTCAGCATTCATGGAGTTTTCAGCTTTCAGTAATAAAAACTGCAAATTGATTTCGATTCTGGCATTGGTCAAGTTTGAACTCAGCGACTGGTTGCGACCATTACAACAGAGAAAGAACAAAGTTTTACATTGATTTTGTGGTTACGTTGAAAACTTAAACTTTGATGCTTTGAATTTTATTGAGCTCTATTCGAGCTTTGACTATTACACAGCTGCAAGCCAAATATCTCACTTCGTCCGCAGTTTGTGCAATGATAATAGGAGTTGAAACGTAGAAAGTGTAGCAATATGAAAACCTGCATTCGATGTTTCATCGGTAACCATATAACCATATGACTCGTGGCATGTTGGTTAACTAATCTTTTTAAATCTGCAGAGGTAATGATATGTGTTCAAATCATTGATATTGTAATGACATAATTAACTAAGAGATTCTATTAAAAGAAGATATACTACCGTCCGTTATTTCTCATAAGCTTTTAATAATTCAAAGGTTATGACAATTTTCAAATTTTATTAGTATCTGGGGAGCTATGAAAGAAAAGATAAAATCAATGGTAAGTTATGTATCTTTTTAAAAAGAACATAAGTAGACATGAATCAACAATTTTCGAATTGATTGTTAACAATAATGTTTATCATATAAACTCAAAATATTACCACGTAAAATATTCATATTTGATCAATATTGTAATTCACATCTCACCAATATTAGAAGAAAATTAATTTTCAATTGATGACAAATCCATTGAACATAAACGTTTCATGCTTTTCTAATTACAGATTCAGAAAAATAAAGCAAGTTATAAAAGAAAAATGGCTAATGATAAAAATGTACATTTAGAAATAACAAATGATAAAACTGTTAATAAATGTTCACTAATGATAAAACTGTACACTCATTTAAATCTCTTAAAGCGTTGCCCTTACAAATGAAAAGAATTACGAACATTGCCACCGAGCAAAACGCTCTCTCCATCACAACGCCTCTCTCTCTCTCTCTCTCTCTCTCTCTCTCTCTCTCTCTCTCTCTCTCTCTCTCTCTCTCTCTCTCTCTCTCTCACAAACCCTGCCACCACCACTTCTCTTTTTCATCCTCGTCATTGCTAGTACAACTTCATCACCAAACCGACACTCGTTGCTCTCCGGCGACTACATCGTACGTGTTTGGGAAGTCTCCGTTGAAGGCCTCTTGTGGAACGCAGACCCGAGTCTCTGAACTCGCCGACGAGATCTATGTCAACCTCTCTGAACCTCTCGTCATTGTCAGAGTCGCCACTGGCGCCTTTCTCTTCCTCACCGTATTGGCCCGTCACCGTCTATTTCATTTGCTCCGAATTGATATGAGCTCGTCTATGTTTGGCAGCAAGGTATCAAAATTGCGTAGAAATACACAACTCAGTAAGTTTACTCTTTAGTTTGTTATATCATCTAAAGGGTTCTGAAATATGATCCTTATCTTTATATTCCATAGTAGTGCCTTGCCATTTTGAAAGGAATTTCATAATGCTGCAGTTAGAGTTTAATTCTCATCCCATTATTTTTGTCCATTCATGTTCATATCTTATTCATACAAAGTTCTTTATACTAGTGTCGACATTACCCATTGTTATTTACTGATTTCAAGTTATGACAAAGTTGATCCCTTTTATGTTTCTGCAAGCCTAAACCGAGCTTCTAAATTGTGAACTTGATTTCAAAACAAAATTGCTTATTCAACTGTTTGTTTGGTTTTCTTACTAAATGGTCTGGGTTGTCTATTCGACTCAAACTTATGTGGTTGCACTTGAGTCCACTTCTCTCCCCTTAATCGTTGTTTAAAGGCGTGCTTAATTTGCTGAAGTTATTCTAAGAAAGATACTCCTACTTTTACTATATATCAATGCTTTGAATTATGGTTTTGAGTAAATGTTGTACTATTGGTTCATTATTAATCATGGCTCTTCTCCATTGACATCGTCAATTGTTGTCTATAAATGATATGTGATGTTTATGAATTGGTTTTACGAGAAGATCACAGTGAATTTTGTTATGCACACCAGGTGCTTGATGAAATGTTTGTGAATGAATTATGGTGCCCTACTGGATTCAAGTGTGGTATCAACTAATGACAGAGTGCATATTCGGAATTTTGGGGTCAATGATGGTGATCAAGTATGTTCTATAGGATTCTCAATTTTTTTTTCCTATAAAACACATCGATATGCCTTTTTTTCTTTTTTTTTTCAGTTGCTACAATTTAGGATGACAGTGCATATGTTCATGTTGTTACATTGTATTTACATTTTTTAAGATAGCTGTGGTTAGATGACTACTTAATTGCTTATGCAAATCGGTTATCTCAACCCTTGGTTGTTCTATTTTTACAAGAATTTATTTGGATTTCATCGCTTAAACATTTGACTCTTTCTAAATTCTAATTTATTCTTTATAACTGTGTAGAACATCTGTTTTTACATTTGTCTCTTATGAAAGCTACGTTTGAATCTCTAATATTTTGACTTCGATGATAAAACTATGTATGAACCTAAATATGATACTTGTATTCCATTCCATTAGTGAATTTTTGGTAGAACTCTAGGCATGATAGTTTTGTTATATTCAATAAAGATTTAGCCTTGAAGTGAACGTATTCCTACTTTTCTAGGAGCATAGTGACATGAGATGAGATATATAGTGTATTACTCAAACTTTCTACTACTACATGAATTATACTATCTTAGCTGATTTAACAAGTTGTGGAGTGATACTTTACTGCAAAAAGTATCAGTGAGTGTGACAATATTATGTAAATAGTTACATAAATGGATAGTTACATGCATAGTTACATAGATGAATAGTTACATGAATAGTTACATAAGCAAGTTAATGTGGTTACACAAGTGTACCATGTATGTAACTACCTAAGTAACATGGATAGTTACATAGATGGATAGTTACATGAGTAGATACATGCATAGTTACATATATAATTACATAGATGTATAATTACATGGATTTTTACATGCATAGTTACATAGATAATTAGATGGATAGTTACATTGAGAGTTACATAGATGAACAGTTACATGCATAGTTACATGAATTGTTAAATAGATGGATAGTTACATGCATAGTTACATAGATGGATAGTTACATGCATATGTAGTTACATTGGTAAATACATATATAGTTGCATAGGTAGATAGATATGTAGATACGTATATAGTTGCATAGGTAGTTGAATGTAAACTGCACATCTAAACAGCCATGTAGCAACAAGCAAAAAAAAGAAGAAGATACATATTTAGATACAAATACAGTTATAATAACTGTTTGAAAACTTGAATGTAACTACTCATGTAACTGTCAATCTTCTAGTTATATGGGTAGTTACATTGATAGATACATATGTAGTTACAATAAGTGTTTTTAGGTGTGATAAGCTAACATATCAGACAATTTTGTGCAGAATAAGATGATGGGAAAGAATAACAGAGGGATGCAAAGGACAAAGATGCTGACATACAAGAAGCAAAGAAAAAAAAGAAGGCAGAGTTGATGAAGAGGCAAAGAAAAAAAAGAGAGAAAACAATTGATGAAGAGGAAAAGAAGAAAAAGAAGATAGTTGATGAAGAGAGTGATGATGAACTGCTGGCCAAACTTTGCAAGCAGCAGAACATGAAGAAAACACTAAAGAAGGATGCAATTCTGATGTAGATTTTCTCTAGTTTAGTTTCAGATATAAAGCATTACAGATCATACATTGAGCTAATTTTTCAATATATAAGGAGCAGTAAGTTCAGGAAGTTGAGAGTAAAATGTTCTATTATGTTTGAATAGCTACATGAAAGATTAAATGTTTTGAATAGATTTCAATTAATAGACATTGCTTTGCTTTGTTTTCTTTTGCATTCTGTGTATGTCAATACATGTAATTGGTTATGTAGCATGTATGTAACTACCCAAGTAACTATCTATCTATAGTTATATGGATAGTTACATAGGTAGCTACATGGATAGTTACATAGGTAGCTTAATGTAGTTACATAAGTCAAGTAAATAATAATTGCAGCGTACCGTTGCACCGCGACGACAACGTTCCGCTGTCAGGACCTGCCCCAAATTTCACCCTGAAACCCGAAGTAAGTCCTGCGTGGACCACCTCCAAGGAAAATTTACCGAAGAACTCGGCAAACCTCCCTCGAAAATGGACAACCCTAACCCGGAAAAATTATAAAACCACCCTTTTAACCAAAATTAACATTCTCCACAACAACCCATAATTTAAACATCCTCCACAACAACCCATAATTATCCAGAACAAGTTACACAAAAATCTCAAAAGTATTCAGAGCTACTAAAAATAAAAACAATAGAAGATGACAATCTCCTAGTAGATTAAACAGGTAACTTACTGGCGAAAAGTAGCGGAAAGATTGGTGACTATGCCTCGACGTCTCTTTCTAGATCCTACTTGAACGCTGCAGACTGGACATTTTAAAATGAAGGGCCTAGGGGAAAATATTCAATTACGTCAGAGTAAGTGGACAAAAGCAATTTCGACAAAACAAATAATATTTCCCCAAAAATACTTCCTTAAAAACGCTTTGCAAACGACAGCTTCAAAAACTTAACTTAAAAATTCTGAACTGGTGTCTAGCCACGCTAGACTCCCAAACTTTAATAAATTGTCTCTCAGGCTAGGATTATATATATATCAATATATATTTACACTCGTCTATTCATTGTATGATATTTATGAATAAGCTCAAAAAATAGATAGTCATACAAGGCTACGACGCTGGCGTCTAACGCTCACGTCACCCCATAATAAAATTATACCTCATTATAGGGGAAACACACGAGTGAATATATATACGTGCAGATTCCTTGTACGAATTCTATGAATGAATACGAAGAATAAAAAGTCATACAAGCCTACGACGCTAACGTCTAACGCTCACGTCACCTCATAATGGAATTGTACCTCATTATTGGGGAAAAGTATGTATAGCTAGCTAGCATTTATTTATATACATACTATTCTCATAAAAATCTATATATGAGTATAATCACCGAAATTCTCAATTTTGGTTAATTTCCAACGAAAGAAATTATTCAATAACAAAACATTTCAAGCACATTATTTAAAATAAAGGTCCATTCACAAATTAGGCCTAAGCCTGATGTCGGTCGGAGGTTTCTTCCGCCCGGGCCTTCTCACGTCCTGTTTCAAAAACATAAATCCTTAAATAAAACACCGACGCTTAAAGAAAATAGACATAATTAAATATGAGCTTCGCGCGCTCAACCATGCTTATCGCCCTAAATCTTAATTTCACTGCCAACCATAAAACTCCACAATTTTTACCGACATCCTGAAAATCACATTTCACAAAAAATAATCCAATTGTCGGATTCTAACTTATTAATCCGCCAAAACTACCAAATTTTAAAAATTCTCAAACCTATCCAAAACTCCTCCAAAAATTCTAAAACTCATTTCAATAAACTCCTCATAAAATTTATTACTAAAAACACTTTTTCAGCGACGGCTGGCGGCTAGCTCTGGCGACCTCCAATGCCTACCAAATTTTGACAGAACCTTTCTCTCAACCTCCTTTACAACTTTCATCACTAGCACAAACCACAATTCCAAGCCTAACTATGTCAATCGAACGAAAACATCAATAAAGCCCTAGAATTTCAAACACCGATTTCTTTTTACCTAGCTCGAGAGGGAGGGAGCCATTTGGAGGGATTGCTGCACCGGAGGAGAGTTTCCTTTTGAGCCTAGCAGCTTCGACTATGATAGCCGGAGGAGGAAGTTCTGTCGACGGGAAGTTTCGGGCAGTCAAAACTTCCGGGTTCGGCTGCGGCTTCTCGGCGGCGCTTGGGGCTGGGTCACCTACCTAGAAATGAAGAGGAGAGGATGGTGGTTCGAACGGGACCAGCATGGCGGTCTGGGGCGGCCGGACTAAGCGAACAGGCTGCCGGAAGTTTTCGGGCTGAGGGACTCGGGGAGAGAGGGAAAGAGAGAGCGCAAGCTAGAGGAGAGAGGGAAGAAAAGAGAAAAAAAAGGTTGGGCTTGGCCCAGCCGGTCCACCATCAAATACCCACTGTAAAATTTAACACCCTAAAAATAATACCCTAATAAAAATTATATTTTACTAGCAAAAATTACCATTTTACAGTCATCACAATTTCTTCTTTCGAATAAATCTTACGAAAAGAAATCGTCCCTCACTACCTCTCTGGGAACCAATTAAATTATACACTTAATAACGAAGACAATAAAACTCTTATTACCACTATACTAGTAATTAAGAGAAAAATTAAGGGTCGGGGCGTGACATCTGCTGCTTTTACCATTTGTTGAACCACGACAGACACTTTATGCTTCTTGGCCATAACAACATACTCAAATGCAAAAGTAACTGAACATGTAACTAGTAAATGCAAATGACCATCTATAGTTTTATGGATAATTACATAAGTAGTTTAATGTAGTTACACAATCTGGTACACATAATAATTATACAATCCAAATGATAATATGTAACCAGTCAAGTAACTATTGAAAGCAACGTAACTATTCATGTAACTAATCATATAACTGTTCAAATCCAAACGATTCTCCCTCACCTTGACTCATCAATCCCTCTAACTCCTCCGCAGACTCTTTGTCATTCCCGCCTAGTTGGTCAACCTCTTGGTATTTGTTGGCTTGCTGAAGAAGGGTGCCAAGGAATTTGGCTTTGAAACCAAAAGGAGAACCCCCAAAACATCAAAGAAAGAGAGCATTAGACATTAATTTGCTGGAGAAACAGTGCATATGCAAATACCTGCAAAAGAGAGAACATTAGTTTGGACAGATACTAACAATAACATCTAACAATAACTTGTATATTTGACACATACTAACAATAACATCTAAATAGAAAACAAGCTACAATACTACAAACTCTGCTTAGTACTTTAGAATAATAGCTAGAGAGGAAACTAGTTATCAACAATTGAAGAAATCACTAAAAACTAAAGCATATATACCCTTTGTAATTGTAGTTCCACATAACAAGATACCACAGAAGAATACCTAATCCCCAGCAAAGCTAACCTAGGCATGATTCCTCAAAGGAATCATTAGATACTTTAATTTAGCCATGATTCCAGGAGCTTGTTACCGCTGTAACTCAAACCATATATATACCAAAAATTCAATAATTAGTCAAAAGGGTGTCATCTCTTGAAGAATAGCTAGAGAGGAAACTAGTTATCAACAATTGAAGAAATCAGTAAAAACTAGAGTCCATATATAATCAGTACTTTAGAAGAATAGCTAGAGAGGAAACTAGTTATCAACAATTGAAGAAATCATTAAAAACTAGAGCCTATATACCCTTTGTAATTGCAGTTCCACATACCAAGATACCACAGAAGAATACATAATCCCCAGCAAAGCTGACCCAGGCATGATTCCTCAAGGGAATCATTAGATGCTTTAACTTAGGCATGATTCCCAGAGCTTGTTACTGTTGTAACTCAAACCATATATATGATCACCAAAAATTCAATAATTAGTCAAAAGGGTGCCATCTCTTGAAAATTGTTCCAGATTCATTCTCTCCAATATTGATCTCTAGTAATCTGATACTATGATGAGTTAATTAATATTCTTAGGAAGTACTTATAAACTCATTAAGATGGTTAGGCAGATAGTTAGTCAGAACAAAGAAGAACCTCTTATATCATCTCAGTTTTTATATCCTTTCATTATGCAGGACTTGCTTAGAGTCTTGCTAAATTGCCTCTATGGTGCATTGTTCAAATTCTAATAAAATTAAAGTGTTTATTCCCTCTCAAGTGTTAAAAGTCCCCCAATTAAAGAAAGATGAATTAAATAACATTTGAAATTTCAAAAGGACAAACGTTGAGGAATCGATAAATCTTGATATGACAAACAGTTTCTTTGTAGTTAAGGTTCAATAGAATGAGCTCAGAAAGTTCAAAACAGCAGCATACCTTTAAGCTTGTTGAACACCCATTTCGCCTTTCCCTCCACAACGTTTGAGATTGACTGAAATTACCAACAGAAAATAACAAGATCGGGTTAAGAGTTGCATAAGGAATCATTATGCAATACTGTATATTTATATATATTCATCACATGAAATTGAATAGTACGAGACAACACGTACATACAAATGTATGAATCAACCTAAATGCTAAAGCTTTAATCTTTCCCAAATTACTAAAATATCGATCAAACACCAAAGAAAGCCCTTTAAGATGCATGATAGAAAATCAGCCATGAAGATTGGTAACAGGGGAACTGAAGGGTAAAACACCAGAAGCATCATTGTTAGACCCCCACAATCTTCAACTTTCTAATCCCATTGAACCAAAACCAACTCTTTGTAGATATCAATTTATATCATTCAAATAGTAAAAGCGTAAAGCCCTATTTAGGTATATACCCATGATAAAGAGAAGAAGAAATTAGAAAGTGTGAAACTCGATCAATCTGCATGTGAGTACTTACAGAGAGGTCATTAGTGATGTTGTTGATCTCTTCCTTTGCTTTCTTAGCAATCCAAGAGCTCCCAATAACTTTTGTCAAAGTGTTCTCCATTCTTTAATCAGGCTATTTTTTCACTCTGAGTCTGATGAACAAGGAAGAAGATGAAAGTAGTAGTAGTTGCCTCACACTCTCACCTAAGCTCACCCAAGTAATGTCTTGGCAAATCTCTCTCTCTCTCTCTCTCTCTCTCTCTCTCTATGAGAAAAAACTCATGCATAGATGAGTCATAACCATATGGCAACTGAGCGGCGCCCATAAATCCATAATCCATAATCCCATATCTTCAAACCTATCCAAATCCATAATCTCAGATCTTCAAAACTCAACCAAACTCAAGTTCAATAAGGAGGTGAAGCGAAACCACAACAGACTTCTTTACCTCGTCAAGATGAAGCTACCGCCATCGGTCTTGATTGCAGCCATGGCCAGAGTCGAAAATTTTTTCGGATATGCCGAGAAACATTCGGGCTTCGATTCTCTTTCACCGAAGCTCGTCACCCCCGAAGCCATAGACATGACTGCGACGTTGAGAGGAAGCTATGTCCACCGGTACGACACTGTGAGAAAGGACGTGTCTCCGTCGCGCTTTTGGGAGTCGGGTTTTCAGATCCTCGAGACGCTCATTGATCTTAGAGAGGCGAGGAAGACAGAAATGTATAAACGTCAATTAAAAATCTCAGATGGACTGTTATATCATTTAATAACTTTAGAGGTAACCATTTTATCATCTAATATGTTTTGGAGGTTATCTTTCTATCACGTGGAACAATTAAAGATTTTTTTATTATTTATATCTGTAAACAGTAGTTTTATGTTATATGAAGAAAAATCTGCAAAACAGAAAATAAATCTATTATTATTTAAACCATCTGGATCCTCTGCATCAAACCAAACAGCCACGAGGTCACTAATTATGACGTGTCACGTTTTTATTGGATAATCCCTGTCAGTAATCCAAGCCTAAGCCGCGAGTCAAACACGCACTAAATCACCTTGGACAATTCCGAATCCGAATAAATCCTAATCCGTGACGAGCCAAAACCCAATCAGACTCCCCCACGTGGAAAAACGACGGCATGTACAGCGAGTATGACCCAATCAGATACTCGCGCGAGTAGTAACTGAAAAACGTCCACGAGAGTGTCACGTGTGACTACCATGTTTGTCTCGTTCTCTCTCTAACCCGATCTCTCTCACACACACTCCGCTTCGCTCCATAAAAAGCCGGAGAGAGAGAGAGAGAGAGAGACTGTGAGAGACTCTCATAGACCAAAACGAACCGAAACCACCACCACCGAGCTCCGGCAATGGCGTCCTCTAGGGTTTTGCTCTGTTTCTCTTTGCTCGTCGCTCTTTGCTTCACCGCGATCGATGCCGACGAGGCTGATTCCAAGGAGTTCGTCCTCACTCTCGACAGCTCCAACTTCTCTGACACTGTCAGCAAGCACGACTTCGTCGTCGTCGAGTTCTACGCCCCGTGGTAAAAATTCACAGCTCGATCTTTTAGATTTCGTTGATTCCGTTTGATTTTGAATCGGTGTTCGTTTGCTCTGGTTTTGGTTGATTGTGTTGTGGCGTATGTGGATCTGTAATCTGGTTAATTCTTGATTTGGACATGCATTTCTAGACGATTCGATTTGCAATTTGCATCGTAGATTTGCTTTTGCTGTTGGAATTTTGGTGGAATATAGGTTGATTAGAATTCAAGGTTTGACTAAGAATATCTAACTGCATGCAGTGGTTGAATACGGCCTGATATCATTTGTAGATCATAAATTTGGTGCAAATTGCTTGATTTCGCGTGAAATTGGTACAAAACTAACATGATATGAGTGTCATACATATGTAAGAGTTTATATGCGCCGAAGAAATGAGATCCTGGTATTGTTTTGAGTTAGAATTGGTATATTTGGTGCTTTACAACAATGTTAGAGCAATTTTATCTTGTTAGTTTTCAGGTTTATGAATTCTGTCTTGATTTGATTTTTTTTGTGTTCTTGTAGGTGTGGCCACTGTAAGAAGCTGGCTCCAGAGGTACAGAAATGTTTGATTTCTAACAGGCGTTTAATTTGCATGCTATTTTTGTGATTCTGTCATGATCATCTGACAGTACGTTTTTGATCTTTCATTTAATACTGTGTAGTATGAAAAAGCGGCATCTATCTTGAGCAGTCTCGACCCACCAGTCATTCTTGCGAAAGTTGATGCAAATGAGGAAGTAAACAAAGGACTTGCTAATGATTATGATGTTAAGGGTTTCCCCACAATCAAGATTCTAAGAGATGGTGGGAAGATTATCCAGGAATACAAGGGTCCTCGTGAAGCCGATGGTATTGTTTCTTATTTGAAGAAACAAAGTGGTCCTGCTTCTGTTGAACTAAAGAGTGCCGATGATGCAACTACTCTTGTTGGTGAAAAGAAGATTGTTGTTGTAAGTGTTCCTTGTCTGATTTTGTTTTGTGATTTTATTTTATCTCCATGAGGTTTATCAGTTGGTATAATTTATGTTCTGTCATATCTTTGCAGGCCGGTGTGTTTGAGAAGTTCTCTGGAGATGAGTATGAGAAGTTCTTGTCTCTAGCTCAGAAATTGCGTTCAGATTATGAATTCGGTCACACTCTTGATGCAAAGCACCTACCCCGTGGTGATTCATCTGTGACTGGGCCAGTAGTTAGGCTGTTCAAGCCATTTGATGAACTTTTTGTTGATTTCAAGGTATGACATACTTTCTGCTAGAATAGGTGGCTTCTAAGGACAAACTATTGGTGTCTGTATAGTTATGTATGCATTTATATGATTGAAAATATTAATGAGGTAACCGTGCTTTCAGGAATTCAATGCAGAGGCTCTAGAGAAGTTTATTGAAGAATCTAGCTTGCCAGTTGTTACAGAATTCAACAATGACCCAGACAACCACCCTTTTGTGATTAAGTTCTTCAACGGTCAAAATGATAAGGTAAATTGCATATACTATTTAATTCCGCCTTTATCTAAACTGACTCCTGCTGGTGAGTCATGGCCTACTGTGTTGGTTAGTATGTTCTGGTTCTATTTATTACAATGTGGTGTTGACGTGTTGCATGGTCAAGGTCACCCAAATGTTATTCTCTAGCGTCTTAGAGAATAGAACACCAAACTAACAGGGATATGAACACCAAACATTTTGATTCTGCTCTTAATTTGGATTAATTCATGATATTATTGTTGCTCTGTATCTTTCAAATTGAACCAAAAAATGCTTTATCGTAACTTTCATACTGTGATAAACAGTCCTCTAACTTGAGTTTTCAACTCCGTAGGCTATGTTGTTTCTGAACTTCAGCAGTGATGCTGCTGATGCTTTTAAATCAAAGTGCCGTGAAGTTGCTGAGAAATACAAAGGAAAAGGCATAAGCTTTTTAGTTGGAGATCTAGAGGCTAGTCAAGGTGCCTTCCAGGTAATAATTTTACTTAGCTAGTCAGTATATATATATATATATATATTCAGTCCTTCTCTGCTAAGGATGTCTTTATTTATTCGTATGGTGCGGATTTCCACTTTAGACTCACTTTTCGATTGAATTTTCACATCTTCATCGTCTAGTCGTTAGATATTAATGTATAGATTATCTCTACAAAATTTCAGCTAAATTGGTTATCATTAGGGCACTCAAAACTGCGTTTTTCTATTATAAACATGAACTGTGCAAGTTCGACAGAATTATGTTTATCCATTGGTTTAATCAAATTTGAGTGCCTTAATGATAACTAAATTGGTTGAAATTTTGCAAAGATGATCTATACATTAGTATCTAAAGACTAGACGGTGGAGATGTGAAAATTTGATCGAAAAATGAGTTTAAAGTGGAAATCCGTACCATAAGAATAAATAAGGACATCCTTAGTAGAGAATGACTTTGTGTGTGTGTGTGTGTGTATATATATATATATATATACTGCTCAAATGCAACTATAAACCTGTGTCAAATGGTTTAAATTTTTTATGAACAGTACTTTGGACTTAAAGAAGACCAGGTGCCTCTGATCATCATACAGACCAATAACGGACAAAAGTTTTTGAAACCACATTTGGAGCCAGACCATATTTCTGTTTGGGTGAGGGAATACAAGGTGAGGCTTCTATTCCTGTCTTGTAAGGGATCATAATAAATTTCCAGTTTGTATTTCTATTGAGACCTATTGACTGAAATACACAATTGCAGGATGGGAAAGTACCAGCATACAAGAAATCTGAACCCATCCCTGAGAAGAACGATGAGCCTGTAAAAGTTATAGTCGCTGAGAGCCTGGAGGACATGGTTTCCAAGTCTGGGAAAAATGGTGTGTGATTATATTTCTTAGTGTTCTTCTCTATTTGAAAAAAATAATGACATGTAACAGGTAGGTACCTGGCAATCAAGTATAGGGAATTGGCTTTGGCCATACCATAATGAAAGCAAACAAATTTCATACATTTCCCTTATGGTTATGCTAGGATATGTGTTTAATATGAACTTGTTTACTCTGCAGTGCTGCTTGAGTTTTATGCCCCATGGTGCGGACACTGCAAGAAGCTTGCCCCAATCTTGGATGAAGTTGCTGTACGCTTCGAAAAAGATCCTGAAGTTCTTATTGGAAAATATGTAAGATTCTCCTTTTTCCATGATCATCATTGTAATCATAGAAAATCAAAATGGCGATCCTTGTACACTGATGCGATGAATGTGCATTCCTCTAATTGTTGGGATATGTTTGTCTGTAGATTATATTCCACAACTCTGTCCCATTTCTGTGAATGTTAACTTGGTGTTGCTAAAAAGAGTTTTTGTTGATGTTGTTGATTTATCGCTTTGTCTTTTCAGGATGCTACTGCAAATGATGTCCCAACTGAGTTTGATGTGAAATACTATCCAACTTTGTA